>JBBDGP010001487.1:600000-1125000 GCA_037952835.1 Lithobates septentrionalis
TCTGCAACACAGTGGGAATATCCGCCCCCCGTCTTCCAGAATGGGACCTGATCACCAACCCGCCCGCACCACCCGCAACCTGGCAGAAGGTTTCTTCATCCAACAGACCCCGAAACAAAGATGCTTCACGCAAGAGTACCAAGCACGGAAATGGCTGACTTCAGATGTCCCAACAGCATCTCAAGGACGCTCACCAATGACCTCTTTGACCACCAGATACCACTGGTGAATTTGCCCTGGACATTACAGTTTACTTAGTCCCCCCCTTATTACGCCTTAAGCTCACATTTCAGTTTACAAGATGGGCACATCTCCACGGAGATTTGAGAGAGTAGGAGGTTTCACTTTTGACCACCCCCCCCTGGTTAGCTGATAGCAGTTGTAGCTATTTTACAGTTCGTGTTTTTATATGACCAAATTAGGGCTCCCTTGCATCCACCCGACGGGTCTGCCTGGGCCACAGTTGGGGGGATCCTTGGAATCCCGTACAGACCTAGGCCTTTTTGCCTCTCAAGGTCGTTTGTTAATGGTTCGAATTTATACCTGTTTGATTTGTACTAATCACGTGTTTCTCTTTCTTATTCTCTCTTCCTTTCCCCCTTCCTCTTTATCCGTCTTCCCCCCCCCCACCTATCTGATATCAAGTGACTCAACGGATAACCCGTGGAACCCACCTGGCTCCTCTCTCGGGGTATGTGCACAGCCAACCCACCGCCTCCTGAACATCCTCTCCACATCAGGTAAGACATCCACCTCCCCCAATCTGACACCATGGCTAAGATCTTATCTCTAAACGTTCACGGCCTAAATTCTGACAAAAAGAGACATCTGGCGATGAGGGAATTTAAACAGTCTGGGGCAGATATCGTATTTGTCCAGGAAACACATTTTGATAAGGGGGGCTCATTTTCATTTGCTTCCAAACATTTCCCCCAAATATACCACTCTTCAGGTCCACATAAACTAGCAGGGGTCGCCATCCTCATTAAAAATGGATCTCCCTTTAAATGTACGGCACAATATAGCGACCCAAATGGCCATTTTGTCATCATTCAAGGACAGTGGCAAAAACAGGCACTCACTCTCTGCACCCTGTATGCCCCCAATATTAAACAATATAACTTCCTGACTAAAGTATTTACCCGACTCTTTAAATCTGAACATGAACTATTAGTAGTGGGGGGCGACTTTAATCTAACCCACTCCACAACTGCGGATCGCCAGGTGGTGGGCCCCAGGACAGTACCGGCTCGTGCCCTGAGGGACTCGAAGCTATTCCGCAGACTCTCTAGACGTTATGCTCTCTTTGATGCCTGGAGGGCCCTCCACCCTGGCGATCGGCAATACACGTTCTACTCGGCCCCCCACCAAATACACTCACGCATCGATTACTTCTTCGTAAATAATACTGCACTTAGACATACAAAAGAAGCACAGATATTACCGATTTCATGGTCTGACCACGCACCTATTTCACTTAAGTTGGAATTAGGTACCACTACCAGTAGACCATACAATTGGAAACTAAACACATTCCTCCTTCAGCATATCCCATCGAAAACGGAATTAATATCCACTTTAACCCACTATTTCAAAGAAAATGACACCCCTGGCATATCTACATCCACACTATGGGAAGCCCACAAGGCCGTGATCCGAGGCAGATGCATGGCATTGTCCTCTGCTATGAAAAAAGATGCTCTGGCCACAAAACTCCAAACTGAAAAAGAACTTAGGGCCTTAGAAACCCAACTACAACGGTCCCCAACCCTAACCCTCCTTAAAAAAGTCGTAAAACTGCGAACAACCCTGAGCGATTTGGCAATGGGGCGGGTGGAAAAAGCCATCATCAGACTAAGACAACTATACTACGATAAAGGCAACAAAGCACATTCCCTATTAGCGAAAAAACTACGTGATAATTCTCACACATCCACACCACACCAAATTAAGAATAAATTAGGCTCCCTATTATCCCACCCCAAAGACATTGCCGACACCTTTGCAGACTACTATCAGGACCTCTACAATAACCCCAATATCCCAAGTAATCCCGCCCCCCCAGACCTCCTCCACCGAATGCGGCACTATTTGGCGGAGAGTGGAGTCCCAAAGCTCCAAACCTCTGACCTGACCACCTTAAACATGCCGATCACTGAAGAGGAAATAGAACAGACTATAAAAACTCTCCCGTCACACAAGGCCCCCGGTCCAGACGGGCTTCCCTACGAATATTACAAGGCCACCCTCCCCATCCTCTTACCCCATATGTGTAAACTCTTCAATGCCTTTTATCGAGACTCCCCCATCCCGTCAGATATGCAGCGCTCATATATCACTCTGATCCCTAAACCAGAAAAAGACCCCACCCTATGTGCCAACTATAGACCCATTGCCCTGCTGAACTCAGACCTAAAAATTTTCACTAAACTACTATCACTCCGGTTGAACATGATTCTCCCATCCCTGATTCACAAGGACCAGGTGGGCTTTGTCCCCCTTAGGCAAGCAGGGGATAACACTAGGAAGGTGATTGACCTGGTAGATGTGGCGAATAGGGAGAAAACAGCGGCTTTGCTACTCAGCCTGGATGCTGAAAAGGCCTTTGACCGACTTGGGTGGCCCTTCCTGTTCGCCACATTACAACACGTGGGGTTTCGGGGACCGTTCCTGAGAGCCATAAAACACCTTTATACAAATCCCTCCGCACAAGTCAGAACTCCCTTCGCCATTTCCCCAGCTTTCTCGATAACAAACGGCACACGCCAAGGATGCCCATTGTCACCCCTATTATTCGCACTGTGTGTCGAACCCCTAGCGGCATCTATCCGAGGTAATCAGGACATTAGGGGGATCCCCGTTAGAGGTCGGGAGTACAAGATCTCGTTGTTCGCGGACGACGTGATCCTCACCCTAACCCAACCTAGAGTTTCCTTACCAAACTTACACACAGAGCTGGACAGGTACGGTGCCCTGTCGGGCTATAAAATTAACACCTCTAAGTCAGAGGCCCTCCCAATCAACATTTCGGATACGGAAACGACACATCTGAAAGCAAATTTCACATATCACTGGAAAACCACCTCCTTAAAATACCTAGGGGTACATATCACTACAAAATTCAACACTTTATATCAGGAAAACTTCCCCCCCATATACCGTTCCATCAGAGCCCTACTGACATCCTGGAAAAAACACCACATTTCCCTGCTAGGTCGGATCGCATCGATCAAGATGACAATCCTCCCAAAACTGCTCTACCTCTTCCAGACTCTACCCATCCCTGTCCCCCGCAACCACCTGAGTAAACTGCAATCTGACCTTTTTAAATTTACCTGGAACTACAAAAGACATAGGGTCCCTCGGTCGGTGATGGTGGCGGCACGCTCAGACGGGGGTCTCGCGTTCCCCAATCTCATTAAATATTACCAAGCCACCCAATTGCGAGCTATAGCCTCCTGGTTTACTCAACGGTCCTATAATAGGTGGACGGAGATTGAAAAAATATGGCTAGCCCCAACTCACCCTAATAACCTACTATGGAACGCGAGGGCAGAGGTCCCCCCTGAGCGCCTACTGGGAGCCGTGTCCCATCTTCGCCGACTGTGGAATAAAATATCACATGAACATGAGTTGTCCTCAGAAAAATCGGTCTTAACATCTTTTATCTGCAACCCCAAAATCCCAGACAGCCTCACTCACCAGATGTCTCACCCTTGGTCGTCACGGAATCTTTTCCACTATGGACACATAGTAGACCCTAGAACCCGCAGGCTATTGCCATACTCTGATCTCCAGACCAAATATGGCCTTCCGCGTCAAGCCTTCTACAGCTACCTGCAAATACGCCATTATGCCCTGTCCATAGCGTCTGACCTACAGTTCTCCCCTCCAACGCCTTTCGAAAACCTGATTATGGGAGGTACAGCCCAGAAGGGCCTAATCTCTGATATTTACAAAATAATAAATGCCTACCCATTAGAAACCAAGGGTAAACATGCTTATATGATCAGGTGGGAAAAGGCCCTCGAGGAGGAACTTCCAATGGAACAATGGCAGACGATATGGACCCAGGCGGCGAAAAGCTCCCTTTGTACACTATACAAAGAAAACGCTTATAAAATCATCCTATACTGGTATATGACTCCGGATACCCTCCATGCCATATATCCCACCAGTTCCGACCGCTGTTGGCGCTGTCAGAAAGAAAAGGGAACACTCCTTCACATATATTGGAGCTGTCCATTGATCACTCCCTACTGGGCTGAGGTACACCGATTGCTGACCGGTCTTTTGGAAATACAGGTCCCCATGACTCCCAAGTCCTTCCTTCTAGGTGTCCTACAACTAAAAATCCCTAAGCCATATAAAAAATTAATGCGCCATATTCTTACAGCGGCGAGATGTCTTGTCGCCTTACATTGGAAAAAAACTTCCCCCCCCACTCCTGAAGCCCTATACGCCAGGATTAAAGATGTGGAGTTGATGGAGCAGATGACGGCCAGAATACAGGACAGGCTGGAAGCACATAATAAAATATGGGAACTGTGGCACCTCCGGGAGGACCCACCTTGACAAGTAAACAAGTCACTATAACAACCACCCCCCCCCCCTTCTTCTTTACCTTTCTACTCTTCTCCCCCCTCCTTTTTTCTTTGCATTAAATGTTTAAATGACTTATATGGTTTTGAACAGTAGTATGGGAAAGATGAGAAGGAGTATTTCATATATGGCCTCTATTACCTACCCCCCCTTCCCCTCCTTTTCTTCCCCTTTTCCTCATCTTTCCTTAAATTTTATTACTCATTGCATTTTATGTAATCTTGTAATACAAATACAAAATAAAATGTTATTTGGAAAAAAAAAAGTATAAGTTCACCTTTACAGAAAATCTGTAAGGTGAACTTACACTGGACCCTGTCCTCATCGCACCCGGTCCCGCTAACCTGGAGAGCGACAATCGACCGTTCTGACACATCACATCGCCGCTTTACCAGTCAGGGGATTTGAAATCCCTGCAGCTTTCTCTCCTCTTCGACCGCGGTGACAGGACAGGCTACGCGGGTTCTGATTGGTAGGCGCCGCCCATGTGACGGCATCGACCAATTAGAATGCTCCTAAACTTACCTCCTGATGAGGTACGTTTTGGAGATTAAGCTGAGGGGATTTCTAAGCTCCGGATCGGTGAGGCGGCTCTACGATGTGTCAGAATGGGTGATCGCCCCACTCCAGGTCAGCAGAACCGGAGGGGATCCTGTGTAAATTCACTTCACAGATTTTTCTGTAAAGGTGAACTTACCCTTTAAATAAGAAATCAACATTGCAGGAGTGTAATTATCTCACAGAAAAAGAACAAGCAGAATGTTGTACTAACTCTATACACAGTATTTTTTTTAAAAAAAATACAAGACTGCCTTTTTAAATAGAGAGGCACCTAGCAATTTTTAATCAATAAATCAATATCAGAGTGTAATTATTTGACAACAAAAAATGTGGTAATATTGTGCACTAAATTTGTTGCACAAGTATGTAGTGATTTCCTACAAACAAAGGGCAGCTTTGCCTGAGTCAGGAACAATTCCACGCTGCTGACCCTGAAAAAAAAAAAAAAAAATTACAATACTACAATAAAATATAACTCCCTCAAAAAATGTAAAACCTCAGACTTTTATTCAAATACCCTTTATCAAACTTTACTTTTTTCCTTTTTAGTGCCAGTTCACACAGCGGTGGCTTCAAAGCCGTCTGACTCTGAAGCCATCCCGCACAGAGCGACCTTAGCGCGTCTTGCAAATGACTTCTTTGATAGAAGTCAACGCAAGCCGCTCCAAAGTCGCCCCAAAGTAGTACAGGAACATTTTTCTAAGTCGGAGCGACTTGAGTGACTCCTATTAGAACGGTTCCATTGTACTGAATGGAGCACAACTTGTGAGGCTGACAAGCCGCCTGACAGGTCGCCCCTGTGTGAACCGTCACTTATACAACACATACATATAGGTCATTAAATAAAACTCTTGTCCCTAGCTATTTTAATAGACATTCAAATAACATTCAGTGAATACTTAAATATTTATAAACAATAATCTACCCATATACAGTTGTGCTCATAAGTTTACATACCCTGGCAGAATTTATGATTTCTTGGCCATTTTTCAGAAAATATGAATGAAACTGTGTTTACTCTTTTTAAATTATAATAGCAACAGAAACTACCCAAATGTTTACATACCCCAGTACTTAATACTGTGTATTTCCCCCTTCAACATCAATGACAGCTTGAAGTCTTTTGTGGTATTTGTGAATGAGGCTCTTTATCTTTTCAGATGGTAAAGCTGCCCATTCCTGTTGGCAAAAAGCCTCCAGTTCCTGTAAATTCTTGGGCTGTCTTGCATGAACTGCACGTTTGAGATCTCCCCAGAGGCTCAATGTCAGGGCTGGGCTCAGCCTTTCCTTCCTCTGAGCTGGCCGCTCAGCTATCAGCTAATTGCTAGCTCCTATCTCTCCACAGTGACTCACCTGTTGATGATATCCTGCTCCTCAGTCCTGCCTACTTAAGCCGTCCAGCCCAGAAGGTCTCTGCCTTCACCTTGGTCAACATCACAGAGACTATCTTCAGCATTCCTGTTAAAGACTTGCTTGGCTGACATTTCTTCTGGCTCCAGATCCTGCTTGCTGTTCCACTACACTGATCTCTGGCTTCCTGACTTTCTGGCTTGTCCGACTATCAGTTCCGATTACTGAACTTTGGCTATGTTTTGACTACATTTGTTCTATTTACTTTTATTATTAAACAAGTGTGATTTAACTGTACTTCTGTCTCGGTCCGATTCATGGTCTCTGACAGTAGGCGAAGGCCATGAAATCAGGAGATGCAGTCAATCCACTTGAATCTCCCACTGTGGCTGCTCCGGTACACCCTGTGTTGCAGGCCGTCCCTGCTGCTGCTGCAGTCTCTGTGTAGACCTCCCCCGCCTTGAGTATTACCTCTGAAAGAGGTATGTCTGGTTCCGCTCCATTTCCCCAGCGATTTGGGGGTGATCCAGTCCAATACAGAGGGTTTCTCAACTAGGTTGAGATATACTTTGAGATGCTGCCCCAGGCGTTTCCCAGGGACAGAAGCAAAGTAGGTTTCGTGATATCTTTGCTTTCTGAGAGAGCCTTGGCCTGTGCAAACCCTCTATGGGAGACGCAAAAACCTGTTGTCTTGAGTTACCCTGAGTTTGTGGCTTCTTATAAAAGGGTATTTGGCGTTCCCGCACGCTCCGCTTATGCTGCCAAGTGCCTCATGTCCATCAGAGTACGAGAACTGTTGCCAATTACGAATTCGAATTCCATACTCTGGCCGCAGAGGTTACTTGGAACAATGAGGCCCTCGTGGTTGCTTTTTCTCATGGTCTCTCGGATACCATCAAGGATGAGATAGCAGCCCTAGATATACCCACTGAGCTGAAGAAGTTGATCATGTTTGCCATCCTCATTGACTCCAGACTCAGAGAAAGACTCTCTTTTAAGGAGCACTTGCGGAAGACTCCTGTAAATTTTTCTCTGAGCTTTGCAGTCCCACCCTTGCCTTCCTCACCTCCCATACCTCCTGGTACCGAGTTGGTGAGTGAAGGTGAACCAATGCACTTGGACTTCACGTGTCTCCCTGCAGATGAGAGAACCCTTAGGAGGAGGGAGAGATTGTGCCTTTATTGTGGCAAGGCAGGTCACTTTTTGAAGTCTTGTCCTACCCGTCCAGGGAATGCCCGTACCTTGAGGTCCTGTCATGGACAGACCTTAGGTGGTGTTGTTTCATCCCCATTTATCCAGAAGGATAAGCCCCTGGCTTCGGTTACCCTTTCTTGGGCTGAGTCGTCCGTCGAGATACAGGCTCTAATCGACTCTGGGGCTGCAGGCCTGTTCATTGATGATGCCTTTGTATCAAAGCACTCGATTCCGCTGCAGCTACGTGACACTCCACTTGCTACTGAGGCTCTTGACGGGAGACCTCTACAGCCTGCCCATGTAACTCATGAGACTGTTCCATTGTCCATGGCTATAGGGGCTCTTCATCATGAGATAATCCAATTCCAATTTCCTCACCTAAGTTTCCACTGGTTATTGGTTTTCCTTGGTTACAGAGGCACAACCCCTCTTTTGATTGCCTCCATGCTGAGGTTCTCTCCTGTTCGCCACAATGCAGTAAGATACACTTCCAGAAGTTAGCCAAGGTCCTGTGCACCTCTTCACTCTCCTCCCTGCCAGAGGAGTACCACGATTTTAGCAATGTCTTTGACAAAGGTCAAGCCACTAGTTTTCCTCCACACCGGTTATGATTGCGCAATTGACCTTCAACCTGGTGCCATACCCCCTCGTGGCCGGGTTTACCCCTTGTCTGTCTTGGAGGATAAGGCCATGGAGGAGTATGTTGCAGATGCACTTTCTCAAGGTTTCATCCGCAAATCTTCATTTCCTGATGGTGCTGGTTTCTTCGTTGTGAAGAAGGGTGGTGAACTGAGACCTTGTATTGATTATAGAGGTCTCAATCGTTTCACGATTAAGAATGCCTATCCAATTGCATTGATTACGGAGTTATTTATCTGCCTCAAGGGAGCAACGGTTTTCACGAAGCTTGATTTGAGAGGCGCATACAATTTCATGAGGATTAAGGAGGGCGACGAGTAGAAAACTGCGTTTAATACTAGAACAGGCCATTATGAGTACCTTGTAATGCCTTTTGGCCTTTGTAACACCCCAGCAGTTTTCCATGAATTTATTAACAATGTCCTCCGAGATTTGTTGCAGTTATGTGTGGTGGTTTATCTCGACAATATCCTCACAATTTCCAAGTCCCTGGAGAGCCACCACACAGATGTCTGTCGTGTGCTTCAGAAACTAAGAGAGAACAATCTCTATTGTAAATTAGAGAAGTGCGAATTCCAATGTGAACAGGTTGAATTCCTGGGTTATGTCATTTCCACTGCTGGTTTTTCGATGGACCCAGAGAAACTTTCAGCAGTCCTACAGTGGCCCCAACTCGTGGGTTTATGTCCTCTGCAGCGTTTTCTTGGCTTTGCCAACTATTATCAGAAGTTTATTCGTAACTTTTTGTCTCTGTTCAAGCCCCTGACTGATATGACCAGAAAGGACAGTAACCCACAGAGTTGGTTTCAGGAGTCCATTAAGGCCTTTGAGAGTCTCAAGGCTGCCTTTGTTTCTGCTCCTGTGTTGGCACATCCTGATCCTACGTTACCTTTTATCCTTGAGGTTGATGCTTCTGAGACTGGAGTTGGCGCCCTTCTGTCTCAACGTCCTACCTCTGAGAGCGCTATGCATTCTCTCCCAGAAGGGCGCGATGGACTCTTTTCTTGTCAAGTTTCAATGACATTATCTCATTCTTACCTGGTACCAAGAATGTAAGGGCTGACACTTTGTCATGACAATTTTCCTCCACTTCCAAGATAGAGTTAGTTCTGGTTCCTGTGATTCCTCCTGATTGTATTCTGGCTACAGTTCGCACCAGTCTCACTTTTCCTTTGGGTGACAAAATTCTTGCTGCTCAAGTCCATGCTCCTCCTGAGAAACCTTGTGACCGCTGCTTTGTCCCAGAGAGTCTCTGTAGTGCCATGCTCCAAACTTACCATTCTCCTAAGGCTGCCTTAGTAGCTGCCTGTTCTGTGTGTGCTCAGAGTAAGACTCCACGACACCTTCCAGTGGGCCTCCTACAACCCATACTCAATGGAGAGAGGCCCTGTACCCACCTGTCTATGGATTTCATTGTGGAATTACTCAACTCCCAGGGCAACACAGTTATCCTTATGGTGGTTGACCGCTTCTTGAAAATGTCTCATTGTATTCCACTTAAGAAGTTGCCCACTTCTAAGGAACTGGCTTCCATTTTTGTTTGGGAGATCTTTCGCTTACATGGGCTACCCAAGGTATTGTCTCGGACAGGGGTAGTCAGTTTGTGTCCTGGTTCTGGCAAGCCTTTTGTGCACAGTTGGGAATTCAGCTTGCTTTCTCCTCTGCATATCACCCGTAGTCTAATGGGGCCACAGAACGAGCCAATCACTCCTTGGAGCAATTCCTACATTGCTATATTTCTGACCATCATAACAACTGGTCAGACCTCTTACCGTGGGCAGGGTTTGCTCACAATAGTGCCTTGAATTCTGCTTTCCGATTGTCCCCATTTATGGCGAACTATGGTTTGGAACCTTCCATGTTGCCTGACTCATTTGTCCTGCAGAGTATTCCTGCGTTAGAGGAGCATCTCCGTGGTCTTAGTTCCACTTGGGCACAAGTCCAGGAGGCTTTGCGACATGCTAATGATAGGTACAGACTCCATGCTGATCGCAGACGCCTGCCTGCACCTTCCTGCCAGGTAGGGGACAGGGTCTGGCTGTCATTTCGCAATCTCCGACTTTGTGTTCCCTCTCTGAAGTTCGCACCTGGGTTTATTGGGCCTTTCCGTATTCTTCGCAGGATTAATCCAGTGGCTTACGCATTAGACCTTCCTTCTAATATGCGTATCTCAAATGTATTTCATGTGTCCTTATTAAAACCTTTGGTCTGCAGCCACTTTACCACCTCGGTGCCACGTCCTCAACCTCTACAGGTTGAGAACCATGAGGAGTATGAAGTGCGGTACATTATTGACTCCCGTAGGTTCTGTGGGCGCATACAGTACCTGCGGCATTGGAAATGGTATGGTCCAGGGGAACGCTCTTGGGTCTCATCCTCATACGTACATGCCCTTGTCCTCCTCCGTGATTTCCATAGACGATTTCCCCTCAAGCCTGCTGGTCCTCTGAGGGGGAGGCGTCATTGAGAAGGGGGTACTGTCAGGGCTGGGCTCAGCCCTTCCTTCCTCTGAGCTGGCTGCTCAACTGTTGGCTAATTGTCGGCTCCTATCTCCACAGTGACTCACCTGCTGATGATATCTTGCTCGTCAGTCCTACCTACTTAAGCCGTCCAGCCCAGATGATCTCTGCCTTCACCTTGGTCAACATCACAGAGAATATCTCTGGTGTTCCTGTTAAAGATTTGCTTGGCTGACATTTCTTCTTGCTCCAGATCCTGCTTGCTGTTCCACTACGCTGATCTATGGCTTCCTGACTTTCTGGCTTGTCTGACTATCCGTTCCGGTTACCGAACTTTGGCTATGTCTTGACCACATTTGTTCTATTTACTTTTATTAATAAACACATGGGATCTAACTGTACTTCTGTCTCAGTCTGATTCATAGTTTCTGACACTCAATGATATTAAGGTCAAGAGTAGGAATGGGCGAACGGTTCGGCCCGAGCATAAGTTCGGGCCAAACTTTCGCTGTTCAGACTTTGGACAAACTGCCGAACAAATGGGTTGTTTGGCCATTCGGCGCCCCAAACCAACCACAATGCATGGCGTCGCTGAACAGTGCATTGCAAGCCTGATTGGCTGAAGCAGTGAAAGCTTCAGCCAATCAGGGCACAGAGCACTGTCAGAGTCATGATTGGACACTGTCATCATGACTTTATCCAATCATGGCTCATTCCCACCCCACAGTATAAAAGTATTCTTTCAATGGCAGCCATTTTCAGTGTGATTTTGGCGAGAGATAGAACAGGGATCTGTTCAGTGCTATTAGTTAGTGTGATATACTGTGCTATTTTGCTTCAATTGTCAGTGTAGAATATTAGTTTAGTGTCAGTCTAGGGATAGTGTGAGTGTAGTGAGGAGGACCATCATTCAGCTTTGCATAGTGTGCAGCTAGAGTAGGGACAGCTCAGATAGTTTTACTGTAGTGTAGTGAGACTGTGTTGTTCATACATACATTAGTGTAGAGTAGGGACAGCTCAGATAGTTTCAGTGTAGTGTAGTGAGACTATGTCAGTAATCTTTACGTTAGTGTATAGCTAGAGTAGGGACAGTTCAGATAGCGTCAGTGTAGAGATGGTTGAACAATGTCTATTTGATTGCGTTACTTCCAGTTTAACGCCATTTAGTTTAACACCATTTACTTCTGTATGCGTTACTGCCAGTTTAACGTCATATAGTTTTGTGTGCGTTACTGCCAGTTTAACGTCATATAGTTCTGTGCGAGTGTTACTGCCAGTTTAATGCCATATAGTTCTGTGTGCGTTACTGCCAGTTTAACGCCATATAGTTCTGTGTGCGTTACTGCCAGTTTAACGCCATATAGTTTTGTGCGTTACTGCCAGTTCAACTCCATTTACTTTTGTGTGCGTTACTGCCAGTTTAACGTCATATAGTTTTGTGTGTGTTACTGCCAGTTTAACGCCATATTGTTTTGTGAGTTACTGTCAGTTTAACGCCATATAGTTCTGTGTGCGTTACTGCCAGTTTAACGCCATATAGTTTTGTGTGCGTTACTGTAGTTTAAAGCCATATAGTTCTGTGCCTCACTGTATGTTTGGCGGGTTATATTGCAGTATATTATAGTGTATCTGTGGAATGTGTCTGTGTGTCTGTGTAGTGTGATTAAAGTGCCCTATACACCTCTTTACATTGATTAAAGTGCATCTACGTACAGACTTCAACTTCTTCTTTACATTTGCTTATAAGCACCGCCCCCTCCCTCCCAATAATGTCTGGGAGGACAACAAGGAGAGGCAGACGTTCTCTTAGCCCTGTAAGGGGGCCAGCAACAAATGTGTCCGCAGGCAAAGGTGGACGTGGTGGTCAGTCCTCAGGCAGGGCATCATTTCCTTTGTTTAGTGAGTTTGTCCGTGCTATCCAGCCACAGAATGCAGAAGAGGTGGTGAACTGGCTTACTAAACCTTCCTCATCCTCCTCATCCTCTGTCATGCAAGCAGAGACAAGTGTGCAGTCCCCTGCAGTTGCCAGAATGGATAAACTTGCCTCCTTGTCCACATCTATTCCTGCCATAGCCCCAACATCGGCCATTGAGGAGTCAGCTGAGTTATTAGCCCACAGCGTCAGCCACTTGCTCCTTGATGAGGCCCAGCCATTACTGGATTCAGATGTTGGTTCTGAAGTTAAGGATGACAGGAACATGAGCCTAGAGAGAGGTAGGAACACTGGTAGACAAATTGGCATTCATGTTCCCCAAGCTGCAGCGTATTGCCAAGTTGTCTCCAATAGTAATGAAGATGGAGGAGATGGAGATGATGATGATGATGATGAGGTCACTGATGTGACTTGGGTGCCAGATAGAGCAGAGGAGGAAAGGTGAGGCGGCACAACCCCAAGGAGGCCGACATCAAGACAGAGTAGAGAGCAGCCACCCTATTCCATCACATTCTGCAGCTGTTATCTCCCGACCCACTCCCCAAAGCTCAGCTGTCTGGGCCTTTTTCTGCAGCAGATCGCACTGTTGCTATCTGCAAACTGTGTCTCAGGCACATCAAACGTGGCAAAAACACCAGCCATTTGGGTACCACATGCTTAACAAGGCATTTAACGTACAACCACTCAGCCCGTTGGCAAGAGCACCTAAAAGCCACACAAAAGGGGCACAAATCTGTCCCTCCTCCTCCTTACCCATTTCAGTCTGCCCCTGCCATTACCTCTCAGCAGCCTCCACTGACAGGGATGATGGTATAGCACAGGGTGTCCCAGGTCCTAGCAGCACATCTACCAGCAGCACACCACCAGCTGTAGACTGTAGCTGGCAAATTTCTCTGCCCTATCTCTCCTGCGCTCAGGTGTCCAGGAACTGAACATGTGGTGCGACCACCTATAACAAGGTATTGCCTAGCGTCTTGCAGCCCTCCTCTGAACAATGGGTATTCAAGCTAGAAAAAACAGAAAAAGAAGGAGCTGATGATCCACTGACTTACTGGGTCATGAGAATAGACCACTGGCCAGAACTTGCCCAGTATGCTATTGAGTTGTTGGGTTGCCCTGCATCCAGCGTGCTTTCAGAACGGGCATTCAATGCTGCAGGAGGTGTCGTTACTGATCATAGAACGCATCTGTCCACAGACTCCGTGGACCGTTTGACTTTTATAAAAATGAATCAGTCCTGGATTACCAGCTATGAAGCCCCTGATGCCGATGTCACTGGTTAAGTCTTTTTGGGATGTGGCATTTCTGCAGGACTTCGAGGCTGCCTAGCTTTGAGGGTGTTCAATCATTTCATCTGGAAGAATGTTTTTGGTATAGGTTTCATGGGCACAATTAACACCCAAAGACCAATTTTTCAGCACCTGTTTGACAGGTGCATATCATTGCAATTTTTTTTTGCCTTCATCAAGAGCACCTTTATAGGGTTATGGTGGGAAGGCACCCCCTGACACCCAAAGATTAATTTTTCTGCACCCATTTGACAGGTGCATATCATTGCAATTTTTTACAGCAAGGCCAATTCTTGCTTTCATCAAGAGTGCCTCTATAGGGTTACGGTATAAAGACACCACTGACACCTAAAAAACTATTTTTCCGCACCCGTTACTTCTATACAAAGTCAAAGTGACACCAGAATGTATCCAAAAAAATCTATAATCTTGTTCCCAGTGCACTATATTGTGGCCTCATCATACAGACTGGCTCCCCAACTATTGCTGAGCAAAATAAAGGCAGCTTGCAGGGAAAATGTCATTTTTTTGGCTTTATAAATGCAATAATTGCTGCAGCAGATTCTATACATGATACAGATCTGCCACTTTACAGGTAGACTAAGGGGGCCCCCAGGCACTATATTGGAATGAATATTTCATTTTTAGGCTTTCACTTTAAAAATCGAAAAATCACTGCTCATTTAAAAATGACATTTTTCACAAAAAATTTTTATTGATACATGTCCCCCAGGGCAGGATCCGGACCCCTATAACCATTGTATGCCCAAATATTGCATATAAGCTTTCAAAATGGGCACTTTTGATTTTTGACGTTCAGGTCACATTGACTTTAATGGGGTTCATTATTCGGGTGCAAACTTTCGAGGTGTTCGGAAGTTCTGGTGCAAACTGAACAGGGGTCCGTTTGGCCCATCCCTAATCAGGAGACTGAGATGGCCACTCTAGAACCTTCACTTTATTCTGCTTTAGCCAAGGACAGGTCGACTTGGCCTCGTGTTTTGGATCACTGTCATGATGGAATGTCCAAGTACGTCCCATGCGCAGCTTCCTGGCCGATGAATGCAAATGTTCATCCAGTATTTTTTGATACTGCATTCATCTTACCATCAATTTTGCCAAAATTTCCTGTGCCTTTGTAGCTCACACACCCCAAACCATCAGCGATCCACCTCCGTGTTTCACAGTAGGAATGGTATACCTTTCATCATAGTCCTTGTTGACTCCTCTCCAAATGTAGCGTTTATGGTTGTGGCCAAAAAGCTAAATTTTGGTCTTATCACTCCAAATGACTTTGTGCCAGAAGGTTTGAGGCTTGTCTCTGTGTCGTTTGAGGTATTGTAAGTGGGATACTTTATGGCATTTGCATAGTAATGGCTTTCTTCTGGCGACTCGACTATGCAGCCTATCTTTCTTCAAGTGCCTCCTTATTGTGCATCTTGAAATAGCCACACCACATTTTTTCAGAGTCCTGTATTTCACCTGAAGTTATTTGTGAGTTTTTATTTGCATCCCAAACAATTTTTCTGGCAGTTGTGGCTGAAATTTTAGTTGGTCTACCTGACGGTGGTTTGGTTTCAACAGAACCCCTCATTTTTCAGTTCTTGATTAGAGTTTGAACACTGCTGATTGACATTCTCAATTCCTTGTGCAGCCCTGGATGAAAGATGCAAGGGTCTGGAGGTCAGGAGTCCAGAAATTCATTGACCTTTTTATACACACACACTAATTACAAGCAAACAGATCACAGGTGAGGATGGTTACCTTTAATAGCCATTCAAACCCCTTTGTGTCAACTTGTGTGCATGTTATCAAGCTAAAATCACCAGGGTATGTAAACTTTTGATCAGGGTCATTTGGGTAGTTTCTGTTGTCATTATGATTTAAAAAGAGTAAACACAGTTGATTGATAATAAATGGCTTCAACCAAACACTAACCATGAGTGAAAGAAATTTTTTGTGTTATCATTCATATTCTCTGAAAAAATGGCCAAGAAATCATAAATTCTTTTATTTTATTGAAAAGCCATAGTGGAAAAATGCAGATGAAGTCAGTTGACGCGTTTCAGCCTATAAAGCTTTAGTCATAACTAAGGCCTTATAGGCTGTAACATGTCAACTGACTTCATCTGCGTTTGTCCACCGTGGCTTTTCAATAAAATGAAGAAATTTTAAGAGCAACAACCAGAGTGCGGATCATTTTCACACTTTACTCTACGCCAGCGACTGTGGACTGAGCACCTGGGAGCTCTGCTATCTATGTGTTATATGAGTAGTAGCACTGCCTATTGTGTTTATAAATCATAAATTCTGCCATGGTATGTAAACTTGAGCATAACCCTTATAACTCTTATCCGTTTTATAAATATAACATATATTTATGGCTCTCTAAATATCTGAGAGATTCTCTTCAATTTTCCAAATTCCATTTAGTGTTAAATAATTATTGAAACCTCCATGTGTAGTATATCCTACCACCCCTTTATGTGTGATAATCTTACAAACTTCCCTTCTATTCGTTTCTGTGTACTTTATTATTCCCCTCAAATCCCAAGAGAGAAAAAAAAGAAAGGGGGAGGAGTTTAAACCTACATTTTTCAACATCAAACCTAAATACCTAACTTTAAAAAAAAAAAAAAAAACCTAACTAATATTTTTAAAAAAACAGATGTGAAAACTTGAAAAAAAATCAACTGATTTGAAGTTTGCACTGCAAAGATCCAGTATGCAAAAAATGATTGGATAAACCACACAAGTACTTTTTGACCTCTGTTTTTCTTTTATATTGGATTTTTAAAATAACAAATGTAAATAGTACATTATGTATAGAGATGTACTCATCAGACCAAAAAAGAGGGACAACTGAGGCTGCAAATTGGACAGAGGGATTTGAGGGAGGATAGTCCCTCCACATGAGGGACAACTGGGAATAAGAAAGTTGTACTAGGATGTGCAGAGTATGTGGGTGTCCAGCCATCCAATTGCACTGTAACATCAAGAGCTGTTCAGTTGACAGCTAGATATAAACATAAATGCCCACTCATGGATTATGGGTACTATGGAAACCATGGATACTACAAGGAAAATGTGCTGCTTACAGATTACATCACTATTCCTGGTTTCAAACTAGTTTTTTAAACATTATAATGGAGCCTGGGGGAAATTTTGCTGGATGCTCTTATCTTAACTCTAATGCCGCGTACACACGAGCGGACTTTACGGCAGACTTTGCCCGGCGGACTTTTCAACGTACTTTACGACGGACTTTCTGAATGAACGGACTTGCCTACACACAATCCACCAAAGTCCGTTGAATTCGTACGTGATGACGTACGACCGGACTAAAACAAGGAAGTTCATAGCCAGTAGCCAATAGCTGCCCTAGCGTGGCTTTTTGTCCGTCGAACTAGCATACAGACGGCGGACTTTTCGACCGGACTCAATTTCAACGGATAAATTTTAAACAAGTTTCAAATCTAAGTCCGTCCAACTTTTGAGCAAACAAAGTCCGCTGGAGCCCACACACGATCGAATTGTCCGACGAAATCCAGTCCGCCGGGCAAAGTCCGGCGTAAAGTCCGCTCGTGTGTACGCGGCATTATCTGTTGTTATATTTGTGTTTTAGTCAAACTCTGAAAATCTCCAGGGTACATCTTTCTTTTTCTCCCCCCTCCTTAACAATTGCCAGGGAAGGCTTGCCCATAGTGAAGATGGAGCTCCAGTGTGCATACAGGTGCGCAGTCTAACAGGTAGCCATACAGTTGTGCACAGACATGCGTGCCCTAGGGCGCATGCATCCGTCACTAACACTGGTGCCAAATAGACTTTAATTTCAACTGGGCTGCTGCACTGGCTCATTGCTGCCTGATCCACAGGGTTTTCGTGTGACCTGTTATCCGTTCCTGTCCTTACCCACTGTTGTTGACTATGCTTGTACGCCACCTGCCCTGACCCTGGCTTGCCTCTGGATTCCACCTCTGTCTTCTGCTTGCCCAATCTGCTACACGGTTGCTGACCTTGGCCTGCACTCTGACTACTTTTCTGCCTGCTGCTGTCTGTTCTACCATCTGTTACTGACCCAGCTTACCTGACCCTGCATCATGTCTTATCTTGCCTGCCAAGTGCCCGCTGACTGGTCCTCTTCACAGTTTGTCCTTGCCAACCTGCCCAGTCCTGACTACCTGTCATCTGCAGGCCAAGCATCTGTCAGTCTGCTGACCTCCAGTTGCTGTCTTCGCCATCTAGCTCATCCTTAAGAAGACAGCAGCTTCCTACCTGTGCAGATTACTGGACAAGCTACAGGCACTCATACCTCACCATGCTCCTGCGGCCACTGTCTTGCCATCAGGGACCTTGGAGCCGGAGCTGTAAGAAAGGCCTACCTCTTCACGTTAGGCTCTACTACCAAGTATGTAACATCAACTCTGTTTACAGGGCCCTACAGAGGTACTATTGGAAAGAGCAACTGAAAGGAAACAGTCCTTTAGAAAACCCATAAAGCTCTGGGAATTCTGATATGAATGCAACCTGACTAATATTCTATAAAATAAAGCCTGAATTAAAAAATGTAACATAAATGTAATGTAACAAATGCAGTGGCGGCTGGTGCGCAAAATTTTTTTTTATGGGGGGAGGGGGGGCGCAAACGAACTGAAAAATTCTGAAACAAAAACATCAATTGCAGCCACTGTGCCATCAATTGCAGCCACTGTGCCATCAAATGCAGCCACTGTGTCCATCATATGCAGCCAACTGTGCCCATCATATGCAGCCACTGTGCCCATCATATGCAGCCAGCTGTGCCCATCATATGCAGCCACTGTGCCCATCATATGCAGCTTCTGTGCCAAGCAAATGTAGCCAACTCTGCCCATAATATGCAGCCACTGTGCCCATCATATACAGCCAACTGTGCCCATCATATGCAACCACTTTGCCCATCATATGCAGCCTCTGTGCCCAGCAAATGCAGCCAATTGTGCCCATAATATGCAGCCAACTGTGCCCCATCAATTGCAGCCTCTGTGCCCATAATATGCAGCCACTGTGCCCAGCAAATGCAGCCAACTGTGCCCATCAATTGCAGCTTCGGTGCCCATCATATGCAGTCACTATGCCCAGCAAATGCAGCCAACTGTGCCCCATCAATTACAGCCTCTGTGCCAATAATATGCAGCCACTGTGCCCCGCCTGCCCACTGTCTGCCCGGCACTTACTCCATCGTGGTGGCGGGTCAGGAAGTGGGTCACGCGGTAAGCTGTAAGACAGGTAGCGCGGCCCATGGCTCTAATCGGGTGCTTCAAAAACACCCCCACCAGTGTAATTCAGGCACCCGACGTCCGAATAGGGTTGGCTACAGCTCTCATGGCTAGATTCATGCAATGTATGACTCTATCCATACTACACAGAGGGGGTGGCCGGAGAGAGGGGCAGCGCCGTGCGCCCTTAATGGATGCACCGCCACTGAACAAATGTAAAGTAAAATATAACATAACCCAACCTCCCTAGTAGGGATGAGCCGAACACCCCCCGGTTCGGTTCGCACCAGAACCTGCGAACGGACCGAAAATTCGCACAAACGTTAGAACCCCTTTGACGTCTATGGGACTCGAACATTCGAAATCAAAAGTGCTCATTTTAAAAGCTAATTTGCATGGTATTGTCCTAAAAAGGGTTTGGGGACCCGGGTCCTACCCCAGGGGACATGTATCAATGCAAAATATTTTTTTAAAAATGGCCGTTTTTTCGGGAGCAGTGATTTTAATGATGCTTAAAGTAAAAAAAAAAAGTGAAATATTCCTTTAAATATCGTACCTGGGGGGTATTTATAGTATGCCTGTAAAGTGGCGCGTGTTTCCTGTGTTTAGAACAGTCCCTGCACCAAATGTCATTTTTAAAGGAAAAAATCTCATTTAAAACTGCTTGCGGGTTTAATGTAAGGTCGGGTCCTGGCAATATGGATGAAAATCAGTGAGAGAAACGGCATGGGTAACCCCAGTCCATTACCAGGCCCTTTGGGTCTTGTATGGATATTAAGGGGAACCCCGCACCTAAATTAAAATAAGGAAAGGTTTTTTTTTTAACGTGTTTAGCTCCAGCCAAAAAATCTTTTTTAAGCTTTTTGGAAAACATAGGGAAGGGTTATCACCCCTGTGACATTTGTTTTGCTGTCTTTACTCCTCTTCAGAAGATTTCACCTCACTTTTTGTCCCAATGACAAATGTTTTTTGAAAATTTGGGGTTTTTTGTGGAACAAGGATTGGAAAGCATCAGTGGAAAGGAGAAATGTTTTTCCCATATTAACTCTTACAGGAGAGAATTTCCCTTCCTAGGGGTAGATTTCATCTCACTTCCTGTTGTCTCCTTCCGTTTGCAAGTAGGAGTCATTTGTAAGTTAGATGTTTGAAAGTAGGCTCCTGCCCTTTATACTCAGCAGAAATTTGGGCCTTAGGTGTTGTTGTGGCCACAACACTGTAAGCCCTCACAGGGCCCTGCTGTGAAATATTAGATCAAGAATTGTAATTACATGCCCCTGTTGAACAGGGGCAGAAAAACTGGGCCTTTGGTGGTGGTGGTGGTGGTGCTGGTGCCACAACACTGTAAGTCCTCACTCGCTCTTGGTGGGTGCAGAAATGGGCCCTGCTGTGAAATATTAGATCAAGAATTGTAATTACATGCCCCTGATGAACAGGGGCTGAAAAATTAGGCCTTAGGCACTGGTGCTGGTGCCACAACACTGCAATCCCTCACAGACACTCTAGTTGGAACGCAGGAACGAGCCCTGCTGCAAAGTATTGCATCAAAAATTGTAATTACACGCCCCTGTTAAACAAGGGCTGAAAAATTGGGACTTAGGCACTGGTGCTGGTGCCACAACACTGCAACCCCTCACAGACACTCTAGTTGGAACGCAGGAACGAGCCCTGCTGCAAAGTATTGCATCAAAAATTGTAATGACACGCCCCTGTTAAACAGGGGCAGAAAAATTGGGCCTTAGGCACTGGTGCTGGTGCCACAACACTGCAACCCCTCACAGATACTCTAGTTGGAATGCTGAAATGAGCCCTGCTGCAAAGTATTGCATCAAAAATTGTAATTACACGCCCCTGTTAAACAGGGGCTGAAAAATTGTGCCTTAGGCAGTGGTGGTGGCGCCCAGAACCAAAAATGTTCTTACAAGCTATCAGCGTGATCATTGAGGAGGAAGAGGATAATTACTCAGGGATAGTCACTCAGCATCAGGATAGGCAGTCTTTGAAGGGATCTGAAATTTCAAAAAAAATTATTCGGTTACATCAGCATCAGGTGCTTGGTAGCTGGTGGTGATCCAAGACTGATTCATTTTTATGAAGGTCAGTCGATCGACCGAGTCGGTGGACAGACGCACCCTGTGATCGGTTAAAACGCCTCCAGCAGCACTGAATGTGCGTTCCGAAAGAACGCTGGATGCAGGACAGGCCAGTAGCTCAATTGCATACTGTGCAAGCTCTGGCCAGTGATCCATCCTCAAGACCCAGTAACCCAGAGGATTTTCGGTGGGAAAGGTGTCCAAGTCTGATCTTGCCCCTAGGTATTCCTGCACCATGTAAAACAGACGCTGGCGATGGTTGCTGGAACCGATCATACCTTGGGGCTGCGGACCAAAAAATTGTCTGAACGCATCGGTCAGACGGCCACCTTCTCCACCGCTCCTTCTTTGACTGACCGAAGCCTCAGCAACACGTTGTCCAGAAACAGGAGTTTGTAACCTCCCAGTCCCTGGGAACGCGTTGCACAGACCTTTCTGCAAGGCCTCCCGAAGATGTTTCATCCTCTGCTCCCTCTGCGATGGCAAGATAGGTCCTTACCCTTACCTTACCCTTGTAACGTGGATCAAGGAGGGTTGCCAGCCAGTATTGGTCCTTCTCCTTGATACCACGAATACGAGGATCCTTACGCAGGCTTTGCAGGATCAGGGAGGCCATGCAGCGTAGGTTTGCTGAGGCATTCGGTCCGGAGTCCTCTGGGTCACTAAGGACGACATGGTCCGCAGCCGCCTCCTCCCAGCCACGTACAAGTCCATGTGTTTCTTGGGAGTGATCCCTTAAAGACTGCTGCTGATGCTGAGTGCCAGGCTCCACCTCCATACTGACACAATCTTCCTCCTCCTCCTCCTCCTCCTCGTCCTCTTCCTGTGTGATCGGCGGGCACGCAGGAACACTGTCTGGATAAAGGGGGCCTTGAGAGCTAAGGAAGTCCTCCTCTTCCTGCCTCTGTTCTGCCTCAAGTGCCCTGTCCATTATTCCATGCAGCGTGTGGTCCAACAGGTGGACAAGGGGGACAGTGTCACTGATGCATGCACTGTCACTGCTCACCATCCTCGTGGCCTCCTCAAATGGTGACAGGACAGTGCATGCATCCCTGATCATGGCCCACTGGCATGGGGAAAAAAAACCAAGCTCCCCCGACCCTGTCCTGGTGCCATAGTCGCACAGGTACTCATTGATGGCCCTCTGCTGTGTGTGCAGCCGCTGCAGCATGGCCAACGTTGAGTTCCACCTGGTGGGCATGTCACAGATTAGGCGGTTCTTGGGCAGGTTACACTCCTTTTGGAGGTCCGTCAGCCGAGCACTGGCATTATATGACCGGCGGAAATGCACACAGACTTTCCTGGCCTGCCTCAGGACATCCTGTAAGCCTGGGTACCTGCCCAAGAACCGCTGCACCACCAAGTTAAGGACGTGAGCCAAACAGGGCACATGGGTCATTTGTCCCTGTCGGAGGGCAGAGAGGAGGTTGGTGCCATTGTCGCAAACCACCATTCCTGCCTTAAGTTGGCGTGGCGTCAACCACCTCTGAACCTGCCCCTGCAGAGCTGACAGAACCTCTGCCCCAGTGTGGCTCCTGTCCCCGAAGCACACCAGCTCAAGCACCGCATGTCATCTTTTGGCCTGCGTACTTGCGTAGCCCCTTGTACGGCTACGGAGCACTGCTGGTTCCGAGGACAAAGCACAGGAAGAGGCCATGGAGGAAGAAGAAGAGGAGGGGGTGGAGGAGAGAGGTGTGTCACAATCATTTTGGAGGCGTGGTGGCGGAACAACCTCCAACACTACTGCACCTTGTCCTGCATCCTTCCCAGCTGCCAGCAGAGTCACCCAATGCGCCGTGAAACTTAGGTAACGTCCCTGTCCATGCCTGCTGGACCATGAGTCAGCGGTAATATGCACCTTACCGCTGACCGCCCTGTCCAGCGAGGCATGGACATTGCCTTCCACATGCCGGTAGAGATCCGGAATCGCCTTCCGCGAGAAAAAGTGGCATTTGGGTACCTGCCACTGAGGAACCGCACATTCCACAAACTCACGGAAGGGGGCAGAGTCTACCAACTGAAAAGGCAGCAGTTGAAGTGCTAGCAATTTTGCCAAGCTAGCATTGAACCGCTGGGCATGTGGATGGCTGGGAGCAAACTTCTTTGGGCGGTGCAGCAGCTGGGGCAGGGAAATTTGCCTGGTACAATCTGACGTCAGTGTACCAAAATCAGATTGCCCACAAGTACTTGGCTGTGACACACCTAATTCTACACCTTCATTCCTCTCAGTGCAGGTCTCAGAGAGGACTGAAGGTATAGTGGGGTTGGAGATCTCAGCTGATGAGGAGCAAGGAGAGGTCCTCTTTGTTCTTTGGTGTGGGTCTTTTAGATACGCTTGCCAACGAACTGCATGGCAGGTCAACATATGTCTGGTCAAGCATGTGGTACCCAAGCGGGAGATGTTTTGGCCACGCGAGATACGCTTGAGACATATGTTGCAAATAGCAGCGGTGCGATCTGATGGACTCGTCTCAAAAAAGGCCCACACCAAAGAACTTTTTGAATAACGCGCAGAGACTGCAGCGCCCTGCACATGTGGAGCTTTGGGGTGTGATGCAGTCAATGTGCTGCCCTTAGGCTGGCCCCTGGAGGGCATCCTGCCTCGTTGGTGATGTTCCGCCTCCTCCTCCTCCTCCTCCTCCTCCTCCTCTCTCCTATTAGGCACCCACGTTGAGTCAGTGACCTCATCCTCCCCTCCCTCCTCATCACTGGAGCAAACCTGGCAGTATGCTGCAGCAGGGGGAGCATGACTGCCAGATTGCTGTCCTTCTTGGGCACCCCCTCTGTACGTGCTCATGTTACTGCCTTCATCGAGCTCAGTATCATCATCAGAGCCTTCCAAACGCTGGGCATCCTCCTGGAGCATGTACCCAACACTGTGGTCAAACAGTTCGAGGGAATCCTCAGGAGGACATGGTGGAGCTAGGGAAGGAGTCACTGATGACATTGAGCTGAGGGAAGAGGCCGCTGCCCTGGGCATGGGTGAGAGAGGATGAGGAGGATGAGGACGGCTTGGTCATCCACTCAACCAAGTCGTCCGCAGTCGTTGCGGCTCAACACGGCCAGCTGCCGAAAAAAAGGCCAAGCGTGTCCCACGGCCACGTGCTGATGAGGATGCACCGTCTCCATGACCAGCACTAGACACAGAGCCTGCTTGCCCTCTCTTATTGGCTTGTGACTGTCTGCCTCTCCTTCTTGGCCTTCCAGACATACTAATGGCCTGTAGCTGCACTAAGCTGGGATATATATATATATATATATATATATATATATATATATATGTACTGATACTGCAGCTAGCAAAATCAACTGCCTGCCTGTAGTATGAGAACACCACCAACCTTCTACAGGTAGCTTTAGCTGAACACTGTGAGGTGGATGCACCACACTAACTTGTAGGTTTAGCTGAACACTGTGAGCAGGACGCACCGCACTAACTTGTAGGTTTAGCTGAACACTGTGAGCAGGACACACCGCACTAACTTCTAGGTTTAGCTGAACACTGTGAGCAGGACGCACCGCACTAACTTGTAGTTTTAGCTGAACACTGTGAGCAGGACGCACTGCACTAACTGTAAATAGTCTAGCTGCCTGACTGTGGTACTAATAGGATCAAAAGAACACCAGTAATTTTCTTCAGGTAGCTGTATATACTGTAACAAGACAAGCCTGCCTTTCAGTAAGAAGATAACAGGAACGGATCTAGCTGAACACTGTGAGCAGGACGCACTGCACTAACTGTAAATAGTCTAGCTGCCTGACTGTGGTACTAATAGCATCAAAAGAACACCAGCAATTTTCTTCCGGTAGCTGTAAATACTGTAACAAGACAAGCCTGCCTGTCAGTAAGAAGATAACAGGAACGGATCTAGCTGAGCACTGTGAGCAGGAGGCACCCCACTAACTTGCAGGTTTAGCTGAACACTGTGAGCAGGACGCACCGCACTAACTTGTAGGTTTAGCTGAACACTGTGAGCAGGACGCACCCCACTAACTTGTAGGTTTAGCTGAACACTGTGAGCAGGACGCACCCCACTAACTTGTAGTTTTAGCTGAACACTGTGAGCAGGACGCACTGCACTAACTGTAAATAGTCTAGCTGCCTGACTGTGGTACGAATAGGATCAAAAGAACACCAGTAATTTTCTTCAGGTAGCTGTATATACTGTAACAAGACAAGCCTGCCTGTCAGTAAGAAGATAACAGGAACGGATCTAGCTGAACACTGTGAGCAGGACGCACCCCACTAACTTGTAGGTTTAGCTGAACACTGTGAGCAGGACGCACCGCACTAACTTGTAGGTTTAGCTGAACACTGTGAGCAGGACGCACCCCACTAACTTGTAGGTTTAGCTGAACACTGTGAGCAGGACGCACCCCACTAACTGTAAATAGTTTAGCTGCCTGACTGTGGTACTAATAGGATCAAAAGAACACCAGCAATTTTCTTCAGGTAGCTGTATATACTGTAACAAGACAAGCCTGCCTGTCAGTAAGAATATAACAGGAACGGATCTAGCTGAACACTGTGAGCAGGACGCACTGCACTAACTGTAAATAGTCTAGCTGCCTCACTGTGGTACTAATAGGATCAAAAGAACACCAGTAATTTTCTTCAGGTAGCTGTAAATACTGTAACAAGACAAGCCTGCCTGTCAGTAGGAAGATAACAGGAACGGATCTAGCTAAACTGAATACAATGTATATATATATATATGCAACACCTGGGCTGCATATATATACACAATACACTGTAAGTGCAGCTAACTGACTGACTATTCTGCCTAATCTATCTAACTCAAATCAAATGCCACTGTCTGTCTCTCTCTCTCTCAATGAACGCCGGAACACACACTACACAGGGCCGCCGTGCAGGCGGCCTTATATAGTGTAGGGCGTGTACGAAATCCCCTGAGCCATAATTGGCCAAAGCATCCTTGGCTTTGGCCAATTACGGCTCTCTGTTCAGACGGCGGTGTGATTGGCCAAGCATGCGGGTCATAGTGCATGCTTGGCCAATCATCAGCCAGCAATGCACTGCGATGCCGCAGTGAATTATGGGCCGTGATGCGCCACACAAATTTGGCGCGAACGGCCCATATCGCTCGCAATTCGGCGAACGGGCGAACAGACGATGTTCGAGTCGAACATGGGTTTGACTCGAACACGAAGCTCATCCCTACTCCCTAGAGAAGAACAGTCACCATAACTCAAGGAATGAAGAACATTGGTCAGGAACCAAGAGACAAATGGTTACTCTGGAGAAGCTGCATAGTTTTACAGGTGAGATGGAAGAAACTATTTTTAGAACTATAATTTCAATTCTTCAAAAGGCTGAAATTTTTTGAAGGGTCGTGAAAAGAAAGTCATTATTGAAAGAAAAGGGATTTCTGGTCTGATGACTAAACAAATGCTATGTGTAATAGAAAATCAACAATGCACATCAATCTCAGAAGACCATCCTTATAGTGAAGCATGGTGATGGTGGCATGGTGGCATCATGTTTTGGGGATGTTTTTCATTAGCAATGTCTGGGAAAATGTTCACAATAGAAGGCAAGACAGATGGAGCCAAATCCAGGACAATTCTAGAGATATTCAAGTTTAGGGTACAAGTCCACTTTTCAACAGGGCAATTACCCTAAACTAGGCAAAAATACAGTGCAGTGGGTTAAAACTAGGGATGAGCCCAATGTTCGAGTCGAACGTAAGTTCGACTCGAACATCGGGTGTTCGCCCATTTGCCGAACAACAAACAATATGCGGCGTTCGCAGCAAATTCAAAAGCCGCGAAACGCAGTTAACCACTTCAATACAGGACACTTATACACCTTCCTGCCCAGACCAATTTTCAGCTTTCAGCGCTGTTGCAGTTTGAATGACAATTGCGCGGTCATTCAACACTGTACCCAAACTAAATTTTTATCATTTTGTTCCCACAAAAAGAGCTTTCTTTTGGTGGTATTTGATCACCTCTGCGGTTTTTATTTTTTGCTAAACAAATAAAAAAAACTGAATGTTTTGAAAAAAATAAAAGTTTTGCTTTTGTTTCTGTTAAAAAATTTTGTAAATAAGAAAGTTTTCTCTTTCACTGATGGGCACTGATAGCATCCCTGGTGGCACTGGCAGTGGTAGGCATTGTGAGTGGGCACTGATTGGCAGCTGCCTGGGTATTGATTGGCAGCTGCCTAGGCACAGATTAGTATTTACCTGGTGGTCCAGTGTGGATGGCTTCCCTGTTGGTCCTGGGCAGCTTCCCTGGTGGTCCTGGGCTGCTTCCCTGGTGGTCCTGGGTGGGATCCGAGGGGGGGGCTGTGCTGATAAACAATCAGCACAGACCCCCCGTCAGGAGAGCAGCCGATCGGCTCTTCTCTACTCGCATCTGTCAGACGCGAGTGAGGAAAAGCCGATCACCAGCTCTTCCTATTTACATCGTGATCAGCCGTGATTGGACACGGCTGATCACGTGGTAAAGAGTCTCCGTCAGAGACTCTTTACCTAGATTGGTGTTGTGGGGTTTCAGACTGACACCCCGCAACAACGATTGCCGCAATGCGCGCCCCCGGGGTTGAGCAGTGGCCCAATATCCTGCGGACATCATATGACACCCAGTCAGGATATTGAAACCACTTTGCCGCCGTCATTCTGCTATATGGCGGGCGGCAAATGGTTAAACTCTATGGGACACTAACATGAAAAGCCAAAAGTGCTAATTTTAAAGGCTTATATGCAAGTTATTGCCATAAAAAAGTGTTTAAGTGTTTGGAGACCCGGGTCCTGACCCAGGGGACATGTATCAATGCAAAAAAAAGTTTTAAAAACAGCAGTTTTTTCAGGACCAGTGATTTTAATAATGCTCAAAGTGAAACAATAAAAATAAAATATTCCTTTAAATATCGTTACTGGGGGGTGTCGTTAGTATGCCTGTGAAGTAGCGCATTTTTCCCGTGTTTATAACAGTACCACATCAAATTACATTTCTAAAGTAAAAAAAGTAATTTAAAACTGCTCACGGCTGTAATGTATTGTCAGGTCCCGGCAATATAGATAAAAATCATTTAAAAAAACGCCATGGGTCCCCCCCAGTCCATTACTAGGCCCTTTGGGTTTGGTATGGATATTAAGGGGAACCCCGCACCCAAATTCAAAGAAAAATTGCGTGGGAGTTCCCCCAAAATCCATACCAGGCCCTTCAGGTCTGGTATGGATTTTAAAGGGAAACCCAAGCCCAAATTTAAAAAAAAATGGCATAGGGCCCCCCCCCCAAAATCTATACCAGACCCTTATCCGAGCACGTAGCCTGGCAGGCCACAGGAAAAGGGTGGGGACGAGAGAGCGCCCCCCCCTGAACCAAACCAGGCCACATGCCCTCAACATGGGGAGGGTGCTTTGGGGTCCCCCTCAAAACACCTTGTCCACATGTTGATGGGGACAAGGGTCTCATCCCCACAACCCTTGCCCGGTGGTTGTGGGGGTCTGCGTGCAGGGGGCTTATCGGAATCTGGAAGTCCCATTTAAGAAGGGGACCCCCAGATCAAGCCCCCCCGCCTTATGTCAACCCGATAAAAAAAAACGGAAAAAACTCCACCTCCATGGGAGGCTCCCGCTGTCTGAAGCCTCTTTGCGAGGACAGACGATATATAGCTGAGGACGGGGCCACCCGGTGACATAAACGGGTGACCCAGCCCCCTTCTGACATTACGTGACATCACATAACCTCAGAGGGGCCGGGGTCTGGTGAAAGGGTCTCTTTAAATAGGATCTTAAAGTGTTTGTTACTCCAAAGTTTCATATTCCTGATATGAACCTTCTGTATCCAGTGGTGAATTTTGGTTTTGTGCTGCCCTAGGCAAGAATAAAATTGGGTGCCCCCCATCTAAATTTGTCGCACCTCTTCCTTCTCAAGTGGCTATTCAGGGTCTCTGGTGGCTATGCTGGATCTCTGGTAGCTATAAGGGGTCTCTGGTGGACTGTGGGGTAGTAACCCACACTAGCACACCACAGCGCTCCTCCCCCTCCCTGCTAGCCTGCCACAGTGCTCCCCCCATCCCCTCACTAGCTTGCCACAGTGCTCCCCCCACCCCCTCACTAGCTTGCCACAGCTCCCCCCCCCCCCCCTGCTAGGTTAAGAGAAAGGAAAAGAAAGGAGAGAGAGATGGGGGAGATGGAAAAAGAGAGAAATGGAAGAAGGGAAAAGAGGTGGGGGGGAGAGAAAGGGAGGGAAAGTAAGAGAAAGAGCGAGGGTTGAGAGAGAGGGGGGAGAGAGAGAAAGAGAGGAGTGAGAGAGGGAGAGGGGTCGAAAGAGAGGGAGGGGAAAAGAGGGGGGGTAAGAGATAGGGGAAGGGGGGTGAGAGGCTCTCCTATCCTCCCATACTACACCAGAAGTTTCTCCCACCCCCTAAAAAAAACTACACCGGACTCTCACCTTTCCGCAGACCTCCGGCCTCTTTTTACGAGCTGTGTGTAACGAGATTGTCAAGGCACGATCACAGCCTGGGACTCTGACCTGCTCTGCCAATAGAGCTACTTTTGGGATCAGAGGCTGCAGCCATCGACACCTCCTGCTACCATTTCACTCCCCTGTCAATGAACGGTCAGTCCGCGGTCATTCCTGGTGTCACCCCTCTGGCGATTGTCACTCGGGTCTGCTTCTCTGCAGTCCTCGTAGGGTCCCTTCTGCTGGGAGCAGCGCTGCCCCCCCTGAAAAATGCTGCCCAAGTCAAACGCCTTGTTTGCCTCACCATAAATACACCCCTGGCTGTACCATGCACTTGTATAAGAAAGTATCCCATTCTCTTTGTATTACTTCCTTTAAGTGAAATACCTGGTGTTCCTGCTAGTCCCCTTGCTTTCCTATTAAAAACTGACCACACTAAGCAAGAGAACACACTGTGGTCATTTGTCTAGCTGTGCTGGGAACTCAGCCTGCTCTTCTTCTCCAGTGATCAGACTTGTCCTGACACGCCCCCCTGAAGCTCAGTGTACTGCTGCTTCTCCCCCCCCCCCCCCACAGCTTCTATGCAACTGAGAACAGAGGGAATGTGATCATTTATAAAAAAAAATCAGGGCAAAGGTATTTATAATGTTTTTTTTTTTTTTTTATATATCTATACAAAAATATTTTTCCTTTCATTTCTATTCTAAACTGAATGGGTTGTTTTACAAGGTGATTGTTTACAATCACTTTAAAGCTGTATCACTGTACATATATGTAGCCATGCCCCCCGTAGGGGTTGCTGAATGTAGTGGTTCACCTTTCACCCTAGCCAAGCCAAACATCCATCTCTCAGTCACTCAGAGACAAGAACTTTGTTTTTGCTTTTTATTGAGGGGATTAAACTTGGGTAGGAAATGGGAATTATGGGATGCCCAGGAAATTTTAGCACAATTTGCTTCTATATACACTCCAGTCTTCTCTCCAGCACAAACTCTTGCTTAAGACCTCTTACCCTTCACGCCTTTTGCAGGCAGGGACCACGGGCCCCTGTGATGTAGAAATAGTTCAGGTGCTAGCTCTTTTCTATTCAGCTACCACTCCCAGATAGCTCTCTTCAGTCCCTGCTAACCAGCCCTGCTGCAAAGACCTCTTTCCACTGCCCTTCCCATAGTCCTCTCTTCTGGTTCTGCACCCATCTTGAACTGCAATCTCCCAGTTCTCTCAGGCGTGCCTCCCCAGTCCTCCTGACTGTGTTCATTCACCAGCCCTCTTGGCTGTGACCAGTTGTCCTCCCTGGAGACTCTTAGAAGTGTTCTCTCCTGCTGTCCTCTCCTTGCTCTCTCATGTGCCTCTCCTTCCAGGATCTCCTCACTCCTTCTGAATGCACCCGAGCCCCAGCCCAGGGCCACCCCCCCCCCCCCCAGATTGGACAGCTCCCTGTGGGCCCTGACAGCCTCCACACTCTCTCACTCCAGCTCCTCCACTTCCTCCCCTCCCCAGCTGGGCTGACCCTAGATATTTAAAGAGGCCTGCCCCCTGCCAATCCAAGTTGGGGATTGGTCAAGGCTCCTTAGAATACCCCAGGCAGCTCCACCTCACCTCTCCTCCTCTCCTTCTAGGACCTTCTAGAAAGAAGAGAACGAGGGGGGAGGTTGGGACTTTAAATGAGGTGCACATGATGGAACCCAATCACATTCACAGAGGTACAAACATATGTATGTTTATTAGGGACCAATGATCTATTTTTTTATGTTTTTTATTCTACCTGATATTGTTCTGGGGGACTGTGATGCATAATTTTACTTACCTATGCCATGTTTTATATATACACATTGATTGTTTTGTATATTAATACTTTATATGTCATATGTCTGCAGTGCGATTTTCATGCCATGTTGATCATTAATAATAAACAATAATAATAAACATACATATGTTTGTACCTCTGTGAATGTGATTGGGTTCCATCATGTGCACCTCATTTAAAGTCCCAACCTCCCCCCTCGTTCTCATGTTTAAGGATGGGGGCGCGAACCTTCCCTCGCGTCCCATTTAAAGTCCTAAGTTCGTTTTCCCCCACTGTCTACATTATATAGGGATGGAGGGGCTCATGATTGTAACCCATCACCTTTTTATGGCGGATACCTACCGGGTCTGGCCGTAATTCAGCATGTTATGTATACTATGTCATTGCAACACATGCACATTTTTTGGTATCCCACTTTTTTACAATCTTTGCTCCATGTGGCCAGACTGGGTCTATGTGATGATTCTTGCTGGTGGGTCGGCAGGCGTTCTGTTTCCCGGGAGTTGCGATGCACGCTGGTGCCCCCTCACCTCCCCTCTATTATGGTTGGGGGACTGGGCGGACCTTCCCACCGTGCATCGGTGCCACGCCTCCAGCGCTGTGCGTGTGACGTCCTGATTGGGTGTCGCTCTGCGCAGACATTGTGGTATATCAGCTCGGCTTACACGCGGTGAGCTCCTCTGGCGTCTGCCGAGATGTCTCTCCATCTCTGTCTTGCCTGCGTGACGCTGAGGGGGAGCTGACGTTCTGTGCTGGACCTGCATCTCACTCTCCGCTCACTGGTTACCAGTGATCATGGCGACACTATTCATGCACACCTTGACTTCCTCTACTAGTGTGGTTTTCAATACCTATGCATACTTACCAAGGTAAACTCTTGGTGTTTCATTTCACCATCATGTTTTGATTTTTAGTTCACAATACTCCCCTTTTTTCTTTAATTGCATCATCATAGATACCTTTACATATTTTCCCACAGTACAGAAGTCCGTCCCAGTTGCGGGGTCTTGGAATGTGCAGTCCCGTGTTCCTCGTTGGGTCCCCTTCTCAGCTCCCGAGCCGGGCTCCATGGCTGACCCCTGGCTTTACTTGTCGCACAGTCCTATTTTTGGCTACTATGTGAGTAATTTCTTGGCTTGGCCCGTTATGCCTAACAATTTCCCTTTTGGCTTTCTTTTTTTTCCCCCTCTCCCCCTCATTTTTTGTTGACTTAGTTAGTTACATGCAACCATATTATTTTTTATACATCTCTATAGAACTCAGACGCATCTGGCTCCTGAAGAGTGGACCAAAGTCCATGAAACGCGTCGGGCCTACGTTGATGCATCTAATACACATTGATCTATTTTTTTATGTTTTTTATTCTACCTGATATTGTTCTGGGGGACTGTGATGCATAATTTTACTTACCTATGCCATGTTTTATATATACACATTGATTGTTTTGTATATTAATACTTTTTATGTCATATGTCTGCAGTGCGATTTTCATGCCATGTTGATCATTGGTCCCTAATAAACATACATATGTTTGTACCTCTGTATATGTGATTGGGTTCCATCATGTGCACCTCATTTAAAGTCCCAACCTCCCCCCTTGTTCTCATGTTTAAGGATGGGGGCGCAAACCTTCCCTCGCGTCCCATTTAAAGTCCTAAGTTAGCTTTTCCCCCACTGTCTTCTAGAAAGAAGAGGGAGAGGACAGTGATGCTACCTGTGAATCACCAAGCCCTGCCCTGAGACACTCCCATCCCAGAATAAAAACAAACAGGCCTAGTCACCAGCTAGTTCTGCCTAAATTTTCCTACTCTCCAGAAAAATCCTCACTCTAGCACCTACCTAACTAGAGGGTGCTATATATATTTAACCTATAGGTCTCACGTTGCTCACAGTCCTGGTAAATAATTCAATGAAAGACTGTAATGTGGGTGACTAATCAGCATAACACAGGTGCAGTGATGGCTGTGAAAATACATCCTGTGTCCAGATGTAGATCCATCATAGATGTACCATATGGTCACATTTCAGCCACTGTGTAAATAATATCCCACAAGTAACATGTTTTCTTTATTATAATGGAATTTTCACTCAATGATATGCTTATTTTGGACTAGATCACCACAGAAAGAAGCTAATCAGATACCAGAAATTACAAGCAGATCTTGAATTAAAATTAAATGAATCAAAATCATTCTTTGAATATGCTAACATAAAAGCTATACTATTAAATTAAAGAGAACCAGTGGAAAATGAACATTTACTACAATATATTGTGAATCTCTACACTAAGATTTTTATAACAGTACAGCCTTATCCCTTTCGGCATTGCTGCTTTTATATAGAGTGGGGACAGAAAGTATTCAGACCCCCTTAAATTTTTCACTTTGTTATATTGCAGCCATTTGCTAAAATCATTTAAGTTCATTTTTTTCCTCATCAATGTACACACAGCACCACAAATTGACAGAATAAAACAGATTTGTTGACATTTTTGCAGATTTAAAAAAAAAGAAAAACTGAAATATCACATGGTCCTAAGTAGTCAGACCCTTTGCTGTGACACTCATATATTTAACTCAGGTGCTGTCCATTTCTTCTGATCATCCTTGAGATGGTTCTACACCTTCTTTGAGTCCAGCTGTGTTTGATTATACTGATTGGACTTGATTAGGAAAGCCACACACCTGTCTATAAAAGACCTTACAGCTCACAGTTCATGTCAGAGCAAATGAGAATCATGAGGAACTGCCTGAAGAGCTCAGAGACAGAATTGTGGCAAGGCACAGATCTGGCCAAGGTTACAAAAAATTTCTGCTGCACTTAAGGTTCCTAAGAGCACAGTGGCCTCCATAATCCTTAAATGGAAGATGTTTGGGATGACCAGAACCCTTCCTAGAGCTAGCCGTCCAGCCAAACTGAGCTATCGGGGGAGAAGAGCCTTGGTGAGAGAGGTAAAGAAGAACCCAAAGATCACTGTGGCTGAGCTCCAGAGATGCAGTCGGGAGATAGGAGAAAGTTGTAGAAAGTCAACCATCCCTGCAGCCCTCCACCAGTCGGAGCTTTATGGCAGAGTGTCCCGACGGAAGCCTCTTCTCAGTGCAAGACACATGAAAGCCCGCATGGAGTTTGCTACAAAACACCTGAAGGACTCCAAAATGGTGAGAAATAAGATTCTCTGGTCTGATGAGATACAGTCCCAACAGTGAAGCATGGTGGTGGCAGCATCATGCTGTGGGGGTGTTTTTCAGCTGCAGGGACAGGACGACTGGTTGCAATTGAGGGAAAGATGAATGCGGCCAAGTACAGGGATATCCTGGATGAAAACCTTCTCCAGAGTGCTCAGGATCTCAGACTGGGCTGAAGGTTTACTTTCCAACAAGACAATGACCCTAAGCACACAGCTAAAATAACGAAGGAGTGACTTCACAACAACTCCGTGACTGTTCTTGAATGGCCCAGCCAGAGCCCTGACCTAAACCCAATTAAGCATCTCTGGAGAGACCTAAAAATGGCTGTGCACTAACGTTTACCATCCAACGTGACAGAACTGGAGAGGATCTGCAAGGAGGAATGGCAGAGGATCCCCAAATCCAGGTGTGAAAAACTTGTTGCATCTTTCCCAAAAAGACTCATGGCTGTATTAGATCAAAAGGGTGTTTCTACTAAATACTGAGCAAAGGGTCTGAATACTTAGGACCATGTGATATTTCAGTTTTTCTTTTTTTAATAAATCTGCAAAAATGTCAACAATTCTGTGCTTTTCTGTCAATATGGGGTGCTGTGTGTACATTAATGAGGAAAAAAATGAACTGATTTTAGCAAATGGCTGCAATACAACAAAGAGTGAAAAATTTAAGGGGGTCTGAATACTTTCCGTCCCCACTGTATTCTCTCATTGCCGGTGCACACTGTCCAACGCTTTCCCATGCTGTGCGATTTTGCGGCACATTCATTTAAATGGGCTGCAAATCTCACTGGAATGCAGAAAAAATAGAGCAAGCACTACTTTTGAAAAACGTGATGCACCAAATTGCACTATACCATGCACACGAAATGCACCTTTCCCGCACCACGTTCTGGTGTGAACCAGCCGTCAAAGAAGAACTGCCATCTCATTGGTGACTGGAAAGTCTTGTCTCCCTTGTTTTCTCATTGCCAATAATAGAAACATATAAAACTGATAAATAAGTATTGTGTTGTCAAAAATCCACAAAATAATACTAATTTCTTTGCTAATGGGCAAATTATAGTATAGCTAATATTGTAGTACAGTATGTATCTTAAAGTATTTTTTTTTTGCCATTTATCAATTTGCCTTCCTATTTTTGTTATATTACAGTGTATGAATAGCTGATACTTTTTGTTGGTTGTGGATACTGAGTAGGGAAGGATTAAACTTCCTAGCATGTTATTTTTTTGTGCTGTTTGTGTCCTAATGGGGACATTTCTCATGTTGAAGACACAATAAAAAGTGAGAAGAAATCTCAACAAATTGAGGGGAATTCCCATCATAGACATATATCTATAGAACATTTGTCTCAAATGGAAGATTTCCTCTCACCTCTTGCTTTAACCACTTCAGCCCCGGAAGGTTTTACTCACTTCCGGACCAGGCCATTTTTTGCAATATGACACTACGTCGCTTTAACTGACAATTGCGCGGTCAGGCGACACTGTACCCAAATATTGATGTCCTTTTTTTCCCTCACAAATAGAGCTTTCTTTTGGTGGTATTTGATCACCTCTGCGGTTTTTATTTTTTGCCCTATAAACAAAAAAAAGACTGACAATTTTGAAAAAAAAACAATATTTTTTACTTTTTGCTACAATACATATCCAAAAAAAATAATTCCTAAGCCACGTGGTTTACACGTATGTGATTTTGCGCACCCGGACCTCCCTGCCGCAGTAAATGTACGTAGTGCAGTCCAAAAACGGTTAATGACAACTCCAAAATGTAGGATTTCACCTCACTTTCTGTCTCAGTAACAGTGGTCACCAGGACAAATAGAGGGGTAGTTCCCCAGTAGGGACACAGACAGCAAAACTTGGCAGAGGATCTAACTCTACCCAAAACAAAAAAATGGTTTTGCTGTTATAGATAGATGATAGCTTAGGAGCTCCCTTAGTGCAATTATTCTGCCTATTTCTTAACAACAGCTTTGGTAAGATTTCCGCTGCACTGGGAGTGGATTGTTTTAGTAGGTTGGCATTCATGGACATTCATTGTGAGAAATCATGTAGCACTGCAAAGAAGAAAGCACACTCTGCATGTGTAATGAGCAGATATGACTGCCCCATATATATATATATTACAAATTATACATAGAAACAGGTTTTTTAAAACCTTTTGATACAGTGTTTCACATTCGCACCTGTTCCCACAACAGCTTACAATCTAATGTTTCAGCTACAATCACACATGCAATAGAACATTTTCTGTTAACTAATCAAACCGGATGATTTTGGGTTGATGGATTCAGCTGGAGCACCCAAAAACCCATACAAATATGGAAAAAATATGCAAACACCATTTAGATAAGTGTCCTTATTGGGAATTAAATGCAGGCACCACAGTGCTACAAGACAAGAGAGCTAAATACGTAGGTACAATGCTGTCCAGATGCCTATAAGACATTTAAACTTTCACACAGATTATAATAAAGTATTTCTATATTGGTATCCCCAATCCCATAAACTCAAAAGCAGTAGGAATGTTCTTCCATATTGGAAATTGATTAGAAAACATTTGAAAGCTATGATGGCTAGCTTCATCGACAATATTACAGATGTCTAATCAAATGGAAACCAACACTATCATTAAGAGTTGTATTTATTTCTGGTGGACCATACTATGGATATGTGGCATTACTTTGCATACAAATGACTTACTACTTTAACCACATTGGCATTCATATTAAACATCTTATTAGGTTCACTTCTGAGTAAGAGTTGTAATTTCCAAGAAGCAGTAACTTGGGCAAAGAATGACAGCTATCTGCCAAATAGTTAATTGTAAAACAGCGTCTTCTAGCAAAACACAAGAGCACATCAGGAATTCATTGCCAGTGCAAAAAAAAAATAAAAAAATAGAAAGATGGAAACAAAAGCCTACTGTACAATCTGCTTATTAGTATCAAATTCCTAACCGTAGCAAACATGTCCCTTTTGATGTGGGGTTAGGATGGAGATCTAGTGTCCAAGAAGATTAGTGTAACATAAACCATGTGAATGTTTTGTATAGTGGTTAATATGTTTGTATGCATTTTTTGTCTAACTTCTTTGTGAAGTTTAAAGGGAATTTAGTGTCATTTAAACTTGATAAGTGATTGGGCCAATCAATGCAATTAAATCTAATCCGTATTTGCCGTTATGTCTGCATGGAAAACAGTGAGTATAATTTCCTGTATCTGGAACAAATAAAAAGATGAAACTCCTTTACCTGGTTTGAGAAGATATGCTGTAAATCAGTTTAAATATATTGGGCATCAACTGAAGGGGACATAATTATTTAAATGACAGCTTAATGGGCTTTAAAAATTACAGTTGTGTGGCTACCATAAATATGCTTATCTTGGTGTTAAAATGTTGCTTATTGTGCCTATATATACACTATATTACCAAAAGTATTGGGACGCCTGCCTTTACATGCACATGAAATTTAATGGCATCCCAGTCTTAGTCCGTAGGGTTCAATATTGAATATGGGAAGGCTGTCCACAAGTTTTAGGAGCGTATCTATGGGAATGTTTTACAAGAAAAACAGAAATGGAAGACGCACACACCTAGTGCATTTCCAAAGATAATTTAATAACAAGAAATTTTAAATAATAAAAGTGGGTACTCTCAAAATGCAACATTAACACAGTGCATGGACATGCAGAGAACACGGGGTACAGCTAACGCGTTTCAGGGGTGCACCCCCTTCCTCAGAGCTAGCTAGCTCTGTTATCTTAGGTAATGCACTAGATGTGTGCGCCTTCCATTTATGTTTTTCTTGTAGTTCCTTTCGGATTACCCCTTCTGAGGAAGGCAGCATCCACCCAGTTTTGGATACCATATATACCTTTCACATCAACATTTTATCTGACATCTGCTACTCCACACCTTTGAAGACCTATTAGCGCTGGAAGTGACTGTGTTTTTTGTATCTCTATGGGAGTGTTTGACCATTCTTCCAGAAGCACATTTGTGAGGTCAGGCACTGATGTGGACAAGAAGGCCTGGCTCGCAGTCTCCGCTCTAATTCATCCCAAAAGAGTTCTATCGGGTTGAGGTCAGGACTCGGGTGGGCCAGACAAGTTCAAAGAGTTCCCTTCACTGGAACTAAGGGGCCAAGCTCAACAATCAAAAAACATCCCCACACCATAATCCCCCCTCCACCAAATGATTTGGACCAGTGCACAAAGCAAGGTCCATAAAGGTCCATGAAGACATGGATGAGTGAGTTTAGGGTGGAGGAACTTCACTGGCTGCACAGAGTGAAGAAAAATGGCAATACTCATGAAGGTACATAAAAGTACATGACACACACCACAAGTGCAGCAGCCAATGCAGAGGTTGTCGTGTTTCACACAACCACATTGTGCTTACTCAAGCCTGCATAGAGTCCGAACCTCAATCCAATAGAACACCTTTGGTATGAATTAGAGCGGAGACTGCGAGCCAGACCTTCTCGTCCACATTATTGCCTGACCTCACAAATGCACTTCTGGAAGAATGGTCAAACATTCCCATAGACAATTGGGGGGGTATTCCCGCGCTATCGTAATATTGGGGAAAGGGAGATAGGAAATAAAGAATAACGATGTTTCTAAAATGAGGAAAAGCAGCTAACGCCGGGTAGGGTACAGCCTGCCCCTCGCTAAGGTAAAATCAATAAAAGTGTGGTGTTGCGCTAATCCTTTACTATATGAGTAAAAAACAAAACAGATAACTTAGATGTGGTAACACAGTAGTGGTGGGTGTCTCCAAAGTGCAGATCTATTGCAGTAGATCATAGTATGGATACTTATATGTGAATCTGCAATACCGTGATAATTTAAACCTCTATCCAAGAGTGACTAAAACTGTGTATATATCATAAAAACATAATCATAAACTATTTGATAATTTGTATTATCTAAACTATTTGATAATTTGACATTTGTATATACATTTGTTTAGTATATATCTGGTTATTCTTTTTAGCCATAATTTTTATCAAATAGTTTATGATTATGTTTTTATGATATATACACGGTCTTTTTACTCATATAGTAAAGGATTAGCGCAACACCACACTTTTATTGATTCCCATAGACACACTCCTAAACCTTGTGGCCAGCCTTCCAAGAAGCGTTGAAGCTGTTATAGCTGCAAAGTGTGGGCCAACTCAATATTGAACCCTACGGACCTGTACACATGGTCGGACATTGATCGGACATTCCGACAACAAAATCCTTGGATTTTTTCTGACGGATGTTGGCTCAAACTTGTCTTGCATACACACGGTCACACAAAGTTGACGGAAAATCCGATCATTCTGAAGGCGGTGACGTAAAACACGTACGTCGGGACTATAAACGGGGCAGTGGCCAATAGCTTTCATCTCTTTATTTATTCTGAGCATGCATGGCACTTTGTCCGTCGGATTTGTGTACACACGATCAGAATTTCCGACAACGGATTTTGTTGTCGGAAAATTTTATCTCCTGCTCTCCAACTTTGTGTGTCGGAAAATCCGATGGAAAATGTCCGACGGAGCCCACACACGGTCGGAATTTCCGAAAACACGCTCCGATCGGACATTTTCCATCGGAAAATCCGACCGTGTGTACGGGGCATAAGACTGGGATGGTAATAAAGTTCATGTGCGTGTAAAGGCAGGCAGGCCCAATACTTTTGGTAATATAGTGTAGGTAAAGAGTTGCACCAAATATGCCTCCAGCATGCTTGTATCTACAACATGAGAAGTCTCACAGTATTTCTCACAGAATGTTTAGTGATACTTAGCACTTAGCATCTAATGACCAAATGTGGTATATTTAATTTTTATTCAATGAAAAACATTTAACCAGCACAGGAAGTACCCCAGTAACATTCCTTTTTGCCCCATTTGTACAGAACAAATGCACATGCACTTTCACTGGGCAAACTGTTATGCAATTTTTTTTTATATACAGTATCTCACAAAAGTGAGTACACCCCTCACATTTTTGTAAATATTTTATTATATCTTTTCATGTGACAACAGTGAAGAAATTACACTTTACTACAATGTAGACATGTGCGATTAGTTTCGTACGAATCGAAAATTTGTGCGAATTTCCGTAAATTCGTACATTCGGGAGGATCCGAAATACGAATTGCTATGCTTCCGAATTTTGTACGAAATTTCGTTTACGAATTTCGAATCCAAATTCCTAATGAACATTCGTAATTGTTACGAAAAGTTAACAAACCTAAAAGTTGAAAACCCAGGGGGTCAGCACAACACAGGGATGGTGGGAGCCCCTCATAATGATAAATTCATCATAACGAACATTCGTAATTGTTACGAAAAGTTAACAAACCTAAAAGTTAAAAACCCAGGAAATCAGCACAGCACAGGGATGGTGGGAGCCCCTCATAATGATAAATTCATCATAACGAACATTCATAATTGTTACGAAAAGTTAACGAACCTAACAAAAATTCATATTCGTACGAAATTTCGGACACGAATTACGAAATACAAATTAATTCTAATACGAAATGGAATGGAACGAAACAAAACAAATTTATTGACGGCGCACATGTCTACTACAATGTAAAGTAGTGAGTGTACAGCTTGTATGACAGTGTAAATTTGCAGTCCCCTCAAAATAACTCAACACACAGCCATTATTGTCTAAACCGCTGGCAACAAAAGTGAGTACACCCCTAAGTAAAAATGTCCAAATTGGGCCCAAAGTATCAATATTTTTTGTGACCACCATTATTTTCCAGCACTGCCTTAACCCTCTTGGGCATGGAGTTCACCAGAGCTTCACAGGTTGCCACTGGAGTCCTCTTCCACTCCTCCATGACAACATCACAGAGCTGATGGATGTTAGAGACCTTGTGCTCCTCCATCTTCCATTTGAAGATACCCCACAGATGCTCAATAGGGTTTAGGTCTGGAGACATGCTTGGCCAGTCCATCACCTTTACCCTCAGCTTATTTAGCAAGGCAGTGGTCATCTTGGAGGTGTTTTTTTGGTCGTTATGTTGGAATACTGCCCTCTCCAAAGGGAGGGGATCATGCTCTGCTTCAGTATGTCACAGTACATGTTGGCATTCATGGATCCCTCAATGAACTGTAGCTCCCCAGTGCTGGCAGCACTCATGCAGCCCCAGACCATGACACTCCCACCACCATGCTGGACTGTAGGCAAGACACAATTGTCTTTCTACTCCTCATCTGGTTGCCGCCACACATGCTTGACACCATCTGGACCAAATAAGTTTATATTGGTCTCATCAGACCACAGGACATGGTTCCAGTAATCCATGTCCTTGTCTTCAGCAAACTGTTTGCGGGCTTTCTTGTGCATCATCTTTAGAAGAGGCTTCCTTCTGGGATGACAGCCATGCAGACCAATTTGATGCAGTGTGCGGCGTATGCTCTAAACACTGACAGGCTGACCCCCCACCCCTTGAACCTCTGCAGCAATGCTAGCACCACTCATACATCTATTTCCCAAAGACAACCTCTGGATATGACGCTGAGCATGTGCACCCAACTTCTTTGGTAGACCATGGCAAGGCCTGTTCTGAGTGGAACCTATCCTGTTAAACCGCTGTATGGTCTTGGCCACCATGCTGCAGCTCAGTTTCTTCAAGGTCTTGGCAATCTTCTTATAGCATAGGCCATCTTTATGCAAAGCAACAATTCTTTTTTTCAGATCCTCAGAGAGTTCTTTGGCATGAGGTGCCACGTTGAACTTCCAGTGACCAGTATGAGAGAGTGAGAGAGCGATAACACCAAATTTAACACACCTGCTCCCCATTCACATCTGAGACCTTGTAACACTAACGAGTCACATGACACCGGGGAGGGAAAATGGTTAATTGGGCCCAACATGATAATGACCCCAAACACACCTCCAAGAGGACCACTGCCTTGCTAAAGAAGCTGAGGGTGAAGGCGATGGACTGGCCAAGCATATCTCCAGACCTAAAGCCTATTGAACATCTGTGGGGCATCCTCAAACGGAAGGTGGAGGAGCGCAAGGTCTCTAACAGCCACCAGCTCCATGATGTCATCATGGAGGAGTGGAAGAGGACTCCAGTGGCAACCTGTGAAGCTCTGGTGAACTCCATGCCCAAGAGGGTTAAGGCGATGCTGGAAAATAATAGTGGCCACACAAAATATTGTCACTTTAGGCCCAATTTGGACATTTTCACTTAGGGGTGTACTCACTTTTGTTGCCAGCGGTTTAGACATGAATGGCTGTGTGTTGAGTTATTTTGAGGGGACAGCAAATTTACACTGTTATACAAGCTGTACACTCACTACTTTACATTGTATCAAAGTGTCATTTCTTCAGTGTTGTCACATGCAAAAATATAATAAAAAATTTACAAAAATGTGAGGGGTGTACTCACTTTTGTGAGATACTGTATAAATACAGTCAGGTCCACAAATATTGGGACATCGACACAATTCTAATCTTTTTGGCTCTATACACCACCACAATGGATTTGAAATGAACGAGATGTGCTTTAACTGCAGACTTTCAGCTTTAATTTGAGGGTATTTACATCCAAATCAGGTGAACGGTGTAGGAATTACAACAGTTTGTATATGTGCCTCCCACTTTTTAAGGCACCAAAAGTAATGGGACAGATTAACAATCATCCATCAAACTTTCACTTTTTAATACTTGGTTGAGAAAATTGAGTACTGTCCGTGATACTTTTTTTTATTTGCACTAACATACAATTTTTTAGGACAAGCTTTCAGGGTATGTCTCCTTTTTCAAGGTCCAAGCAATACTGATTCACAAATTTTTAAGCAGAATGTTAAAGAAAGAAAAAAAAAAGAGAAAAACAAGCACATACAAATCAATGGTAATAAAGATAGCAGCAGAGTTAGTGAGATAAGACAGAGGGAGAGATATAGAATGGAGGGGGGGAGGGATATTGGTCACAGAGGGGGTCCTAAAACTTTAGCATAATGTGAAAGGAAAACAATATCTAAATTCAGGCCATTATTTTTTGTGTCAAAAAGAAGTATCATTCTTAGTTCAAACATTTTCCTTTCCTGGATAGTTCTGAAATTCCCTTTAAGAACTAAAACATTGAGGTCTCTAGTGTGGTCCGGTTGTGAGAAATGATGTCCCACAGGTTTGCATAAACTGTCTTCTTTATGTTCTTTGATGGTATGTCTGTGCAAATTCATCCTCGCTTGCAACTTCTGTCCTGTTTCACCAACATAAGATCCTTTGCTGCACATTTTGCATTGGATGAGGTACATAACATTCTGGAGGTACAGTTGTAAGATCCCATGATATTGAAGGTCCCATTTGTGTGTGTAACACTTTTGGATAGATTGATCTGGTTGCATAGTTTGCCGCGTTTTTTATTGCACGGTTTGCTTCCATTATTTGTGACTTCATAATCAGAGTGAAGTTTCCTCCTCATTAGTTTGTGTCTGAGGTTGGGTGGTTGTCTGAAAGTCAATAATGGGGGTTGTTGGAATATTCCTTTCAGAGTTTCATCCTCTGTTATAATGGGTTGTAAATCTTTCATTATCTTTTTGATCCCTTCAAGTGCTGGGTTGTATGTGGTGACTAGAGATAATCGGTTATTTGTTTTTTTCTCTGTATATTGGAGGAGATTTTCTCTTCGGGTTTTCAAGGCTGCGTTTATGCTGTTGTTGATGGTTTTGTCTTTGTAACCTCTCTTATGGAAGGAGTCTGCCAGTGTTCTGAGATGTTTATCTCTGTCTTCTGGGTCTGAACAAATTCGGTGGTATCTGATGGCCTGGCTGTCTATGATGGCCCGTTTAGTGTGTTGGGGGTGAAAACTGGAACTATGAAGATAGCTGCATCGGTCAGTCGGTTTTCTGTATATCGACGCGTGAAGCTTGTCATCCCTGATGTATACTGTAGTGTTCAGGAAGTTGACATGTGTGTTTGAATAGTCCATTTTTAGTTTGATAGATGGGTGAAAAGTGTTGATCAATGAGAAGAATTGGTTTAGATTTTCTTGACCTTCAGTCCATATCATGAAGATATCATCAATATAGCGATAATATCTGTATTGCTTTTGTTGTATGCTGTTCAGGAATTTGTCCTCCAGGTCAGCCATAAATAAATTTGCATATTGGGGTGCCATTTTGCTTCCCATAGCAGTACCCATACACTGGAGATAGATGTCATTATTGAAAGTGAAGTAGTTGTGTGTAAGAATTAATTTGATGAGCTGTGTCACATCCTCAGCAGTGTATTTGTGGTTTGGTGAGGATGATAAGAATCTGTGACATGCTGCCAACCCATCCTTGTGAGGGATGTTACTGTACAGAGATTCTACATCCATAATGACTAGAAGTGTATTTGGTGGTAATTGTTGTATATTGCTTGTTCAGAAAATCAGTGGTGTCTTGCAGGAAACTCGCAGTGTTCTAAAGGTTTAGTGACTAAAGGTTTTAACATGTTTTCTACAAGGCCTGAGATATGTTCGGTAAGTGTATTCATACCTGTTACAATGGGTCTGCCTGTATTTCCTGGCTTGTGAATCTTGGGCAGCATGTAGAAGTCTACAATTTCTGGATTATCCAGAATCACATTGATGAGTTCTGAATGTAGGTGGCTTGGTGTTTTTGCAATGAGACCTTTTAATTGCTCTTTGCTCCAGTGGTGAAAGGTTGTATAATATTTTCTTTTGTTGGGTGGATTTAAGGGATGTGACTCGCAGCCTGAAGCTGTCAATATAGGTATCCAGTTTGGGGTTGCGTCCTTGTGGAGGTGTGAAGTTGCCGTTCTTTTTCTTTTTGTCACCTCCTATTGTCCTAGGATTCCTTTCCTTACTGTGAAAATATTCTTTGAGCCTTAGTCTCCTAAAGAATTCCTCCATATCTGACCATACCTGTAAATTATCCAATTATCCAATAATGGAAGCAAACCCTGCAATAAAAAATGCTGCAAACTATGCAACCAGATCAATCTATCCAAAAGTGTTACACACACAAATGGGACCTTCAACATCATGGGATCTTACAACTGTACCTCCAGTAATGTTGTGCACCTCATCCAATGCAAAAGGTGCAGCAAAGGATCTTAAGTTGGTGAAACAGGACAGAAGTTGCAAGCGAGGATGAATTTGCACAGACATACCATCAAAGAACATAAAGAAGACAGTTTATGCACACCTGTGGGACATCATTTCTCACAACCGAACCACACTATAGAAGACCTCAATGTTTTAGTTCTAAAAGGGAATTTCAGAACTATCCAGGAAGGGAAAATGTTTGAACTAAGAATGATACTTCTTTTTGACACGAAAAATAATGGCCTGAATTTAGCTATTGGTTTCCTTACACATTATGCTAAAGTTTTAGGACCCCCTCTGTGACCAGTATCCCCCCCCCCCCCCCCTCCATTCTATAGCTCTCCCTCTGTCTTATCTTACTAACTCTGCTGCTATCTTTATTACCATTGATTTGTATGTGTTTGTTTTTCTCTTTTTTTTTTTTTTAACATTCTGCTTATGCTTTTGTGAATCAGTGCTGCTTGGACCTTGAAGAAGGGGACATACCCCGAAAGCTTGTCCTGAAAAATTGTATGTTAGTGCAAATAAAAAAAAGTATCACGGACAGTACTCAATTTTCTCTGTCACAATTGCACTAATACGGCTACAATCAAATCAAGTATAATACTTGGTTGCAAATCCTTTGCAGTCAATTACAGCCTGAATTCTGGAATGCATAGCCATCACCAGATGCTGGGTTTCATCCCTGGTGATGCTCTGCTAGGCCTCTACCAGGCCAGGCCTCTACTGCAACTGTCTTCAGTTCCTGCTTGTTCTTGGGGCATTTTCCCTTCAGTTTTGTCTTCAGCAAGTGAAATGCATGCCCAATCGGATTCAGGTCAAGTGATTGACTTGGCCATTGCATAACATTCCACTTCTTTCCCTTAAAAAACTCTTTGGTTGCTTTCGCAGTATGCTTCGGGTCATTGTCCATCTGCACTGCGAAGTGCCATCCAATGAGTTCTGAAGCATTTTGCTAAATATGAGCAGATAACATTGCCCGAAACACTTCAGAATTCATTCTGCTGCTTTTGTCAGCAGTCACATCATCAATAAATACAAGAGAACCAGTTCCATTGGCAGCCATACATGCCCACGCCATGACACTATCACCACCATGCTTCACTGATGAGGCGGTATGCTTTGGATCATGAGCAGTTCCTTTCCTTCTCCATACTCTTCTCTTCCCATACCTCTGGTACAAGTTGATCTTGATCTCATCTGTCCATAAGATGTTGTTCTAGAACTGTGAAGGCTTTTTTAGATGTTGTTTGGCAAACTCTAATCCGGCCTTCCTGTTTTTGAGGCTCACCAATGGTTCACATCTTGTGGTGAACCCTCTGTATTCACTCTGTTGAAGTATTCTCTTGTTTTTGACTTTGACACACGTACACCTACCTCCTGGAGTGTATTCTTGATCTGGCCAACTGTTGTGAAGGGTGTTTTCTTCACCAGCCTAATAATGGCTTGATTCACTGATAGTGACAGCTCTTTGGATCTCATATTGAGAGCTGACAGCAACAGATTCCAAATGCAAATAGCACACTTGAAATTAACTCTGGACCTTTTATCTGCTCCTTGTAAATGGGATAATGAGGGAATAACACACACGTGGCCTGGGAACAGCTGAGCAGCCAATTGTCCCATTACTTTTGGTCACTTAAAAAGTGAGAGGCATATATACAAACTGTTGTAATTCCTACACCGTTCATCTGATTTGGATGTAAATACCCTCAAATTAAAGCTGAAAGTCTGCAGTTAAAGCACATCTCGTTCGTTTCATTTCAAATCCATTGTTGTGGTGTACAGAGCCAAAAAGATTAGAATTGTGTCAATGTCTCAATATTTATGGACCTGACTGTATATCCCTTAAAAGAGAATTGCTGCGAGACTTAGCCAGGTGCTGGTTCTGGCATTTGGGTGGATCCCAACCATATGGTCCGGATCTTTCCCAAGCCTGGACCATCTGAGTGACGTCAGCAGACAGCGAAGTTTAGTCAACTGTTGGCTGAAAATGGGTCACAGCAATGCAGAACGAAATGCACTCCTGTGACCTACAGGAGAAGTACAGCCAAAATAGCTTTGACTATACTTCTCCTTTAAAGGAGTTTTATGATCACAATATTCACTTTCATTTTAAAACATAAGCATTGTAATAGAAATAAAAAAAAATAGGTATATTTGACGATCCAATATAAAATACTTTAAAGTCTCCTTTGATGTTATGAGTGCTGCCTGTCTGCTGGCCAACTTCCTGGATTCCCAGCATGCTTTGCAGCTTCTTCTCTGGTGTTTACTTTACATTTTTAAGGACTACATATCCCATGGTCCCTTTCCATCTGCAAGCAGAGATTCCTGTACTGACTTTGCCTCCTGAAACCGCTCTTCTCAACATATTTGTAATTCAGAAGGCAGAGTCTGTGAAATGTGTGACACAGCATTGCCTACTCACAGAGCATAGTGAATACGTGTCACAGAATTCAAGGAAGTAAATGTTGGGGGGTCTTCACAGAGTAAATTTACACACTTCAAGATCTTTCAGATTATTGGGAGTAGGGTAGAAATAATAGAAGTAATAGAAATACAATGTGGAAATTATTTTAAGATTTTAAATTGTGACCATTAATTAATACACTTGACTGTTGGTTAAAGCTTTCTGAGAGTTCGTAACATTCACAAAACACTCATTATACAACACACATATTATATTCATTAAATATTAAAAATATACAATTATGACATTGATAAAATTAACCAAAGAATGGGGGGGTTTTTGGCACACTACATGCACACTAATCTTTGTCTCATTATTATTTAGGACGTTGGCAGACCAATTTTTACCACACCCCACCCCCATCTCTATATTGTTTGATAAAATGAACATATACAATTACTTCTTTTTGAGCAAAAAATACAACTAGAAAAATCCCTCCAAAAACCCTTTGCAGAATACACTTTCCCATATAAATGAAAGTCTACTTTATTAGGTTCTTTTTTGAACATATTTGATTTGTAATTTGTTGTTAAATGTCCCTGACAGAATTCGTTTGACTAAACTTCTAGGTCATTGGCAGAGTTTCATACTCCCCCCCCCCCCCAAAAAAAATAAACGGTTCAGAAACTTGTGAAATAGCATGTAAAAACCACCCTCCAAAGAACACAGCGCTGCACTTCCACAGCTTACAGGAGCAAGGGACAGCAATGTGGAAGAGATATGTTGTGTTTAACAGCTGGCTGATATTGCCTTGTGATAATTATTCCTTAATGGTATTTATGGTGGGATTCCGCTGCCAGCTCGTTTGATGAAAGTCCTCCTGGGGAATCTAGCAGAAAATCAACAGTGACTGAAGGAAGCTTTCCAATGTTTTCATTTCTCACTGAAATAGCAAAGCTTGAGGACTATCTAAATAGCTTCCATTTTTCCTGTCTGCAAAAAGGACCCCACTCACACACAGGCTCATTTCAGGAATATACACTAGAAATTCATAAGTTGGGTTATTTCAGAGGATTAGAAAATTGACTGTTATACATTACAGCATTTGATTATTTTCTCTAGTCAGACAAATTCCACAATATTGGAATAATTGTCATTATTATCATTTTTGGGTTTATATACATGGTAGGGCATAGCTGTTATTTCTTTTGACCTTCTGGAAAATGGTAGATATTTTAAGCAAAAGCTAACATGTTAAACATGGTCAATGAAGTTTATTGACAATTGTAAATGCCATGTTTGAATAGCAAGACAGACATTTTCATAACTCCTTTCACAACTATTTATTTAAAGCGTAAGTTAAGTAAAAGTAAAAAAAAAAAAACAGCACAAGGGACATTACTTACTATTAATCAGATGTGCCCCTTGTGCTGCTGGCTCATGCATTGGTTCAAATCTTCCTCCTTCAAACCTCCAACCCACCACCACTACCACAGAATATATGCTTAAGCTCCTGAGACGCAATGTTGCAAAACATGTAGAGCTTGAACAAGCTACATCAGCCAACCAAGCTGTTGGATGTTGGCAGCATTAATATTTCTGGGGCTTATACCATACTACCTAGGATTTGGTTTCTAGTTGGTGTTAGTAGCTCACTTTGGATAGTAGATTTATTTATTGTGGGATTTTAAATGCACTTTCTTGCTGTAGAATTTATGAAATAAAATGTGTTAATTTTTTAAAGAATTTGTTGTACACCTGTGCCTAAAGAGTCCATGGTTGTCCAATATTTCTAACCATCACTACCACCACTGCCATCATTTTCCAGTGCGGTGGGGGGTTAATAAAGCCAAGCAACCTGTCAGCTCCCCCATTTATAAAAGCTGTACTATAGTTTCTATGAATGAAACATGATCTATATAAATGGAGGAGGTGGACCTTTCATTCATCCACCTGTCACCCATTCATTGATAATTTTTCTTTTATGGAAGTTATAGTATGGCTTCCATGAATGGAGGAGCTGGGCAGAAAGGGTAGGCATAGTCAGCACTTCTGTAAGTAATGTCCCTTGTGCTGATTTTTTGCTCTGACTAAACTTAAGTGCAGTACACACGGGCCGAATGTCGAACAGCATTGGCCGGTTCAATAGAAATCTGCCGACATTCGGCCCATGTGTACTGCAGCTGGTCTGAAGGGGTATGACCAGAAAGTGTGCAAACCTGTTCCTGGTTAGCACTCTCGTCTAATGGCGCCCCCCTGTCAGAACACAATAGAACAGCAGGGGAGATCACTGTAATAACATCGGATTGTTACTACAGCAGCTCCAACCTGAGCTGTACGTTTTATTTTCGTTCAGCCCGTTGGGTCGAAGGAAAAAAACTAGCAGAGTGTACTAGACTTTTTCTTGCTAATCCATAGCACCTACTCAGACATCATCCTTTGGCAATGTTGAGCAATCAGACTAGTGTGATGATTTTTGATTGGCTGTTTTAAATTCACACACACACTTAAACCTTGCGTATCTTTGAAAATAAAGAAAGTGTATATGTAAAACAGGTGATTCTTCTTCATTTTACTAAATTACATCTGTTGGCCTGTTTATGCTTGAGTTTTTTGAAGCGTTGCACAGGGTATATATACAGTATTTTGTTTCTGTGTGTTAGCATGAAGGATCAAGGCTTTTCACTGTGTTTAAATGCCTAAGTGATTTTCCATGGCAGACAGGTGTGGGTGTAACAGTCCCTCCAAGGGATTACTTGTACTTCTGCTGGCAAGAAAGAAAACTATATGTCTAGCAATTATAGGCTGACATGGTGTTGACCGTATTCATGCTTTTCTTAGGTTACAGTTGAGCTGGATAGAAGAAATAGTGATGTAATTGGCAGCTTCTCTGGGAAATGCCAAAGAAGGTACTCCTAATGTTCTTCTATAAACAGGTCAGTAGCCGATAGGTTTATGTGGCCTTCCTTATGGTATTTCAGCTTTTGAACTGACTTGTGCCATCATCTTCTGCCACAAACCTCATCATCTGATTGTAGAGCATGCTGATCAATCAAGTCCTAGAGCAGAGCTGCACAGAGAAACTAATGCCGCGTACACACGAGCGGACATTACGGCGGACTTTGCCCGGCGGACTGGATTTCGTCGGACAATTCGATGTGTGTGGGCTCCAGCGGACTTTGTTTTCTCAAAAGTTCGACGGAATTAGATTTGAAACTTGTTTTAAATTTATCCGTTGAAATCGAGTCCGGTCGAAAAGTCCGCCGTCTGTATGCTAGTTCGACGGACAAAAAGCCACGCTAGGGCAGCTATTGGCTACTGGCTATGAACTTCCTTGTTTTAGTCCGGTCGTACGTCATCACGTACGAATTCGACGGACTTTGGTGGATTGTGTGTAGGCAAGTCCGTTCATTCACAAAGTCCGTCGGAAAGTACGTCGAAAAGTCCGCCGGGCAAAGTCCGCCGTAATGTCCGCTCGTGTGTACGCGGCATTAGGCTTTGCAGAGAAAAGTGATGTTTTCCTGTGTTCCCAGTTATGTGATCTGTCAGGTTACATGATCACCACATACTGGGTATTACTTTAGGATTTGATTCTGTACACTTCCTCCTCTTGCTCTAGGTGCTAGAGTTGAGCTCCATTACACTCCAGTGTCTATGTCCAATCACCTTTCCCCAGGAAACCTTTCTAACAGAATAGGAAGGATGCCACCACTGAATTCTACTTTGGAGCATGCTAGCAGCTTGGCTGTCATGCTGATCCACTGACTTCAACACTTTCTGAGGAACTGCTCAAAAAGAAAGTATGCAGATCAGGAGTTCTGACAGCACTGTGATATTTAATTCTGCATGATTTTTCAATAAAAGGTTTTATTTTAAAAAATACTCTGAAATAGTTAGTAGCACACACATAAACACAAGATAATCTCCAAAATTTCTTCTAAGAATAGAAAATGAATCTATGTTACACTTATTAACAAAAATAGCTAAATAGAAAGGCTTTTTTTGTGAAACAGTGTTAACTACTTACTTACTGGGCACTTAAACCCCCCTCCTGCCCAGACCAATTTTCAGCTTTCAGCGCTGTCACACTTTGAATGACAATTACGCGGTCATGCTACACTGTACCCAAATTACATTTTTATCATTTTTCCCGCACAAATAGAGCTTTCTTGTGGTGGTATTTGATCACCTCTGGGTTTTTATTTTTTGTTTAAAAAAAATGAAAAAAAAAATGAAAATTTTGAAACAAAATACAAAACAGTTTTATATTTTGTTAAAAAATTTTGCAAACACGTAATGTTTCTCCTTCATTGATAACAGTAGAAATAAATATATATACCGTGCTACCTGGTAACAAAAAATGTGAAGCAGCAGCTCAAAATAAGTGGGATATACACAAATCAAATAATATTATAAAACGTGAGCAGCGCTAGGAATCGGTGGACAGACATATAAATTGATATATATGTAAACAAACGACCCTAAAGGATTCAAAAATAGCATATGTGAAGCACAATATAAATCCCCAAAAAAAACAAAAAGGGTGGTAAAAATAAGTCCAAACAGTGAAAATTTGAGTAAATGGATAATCAGTCCAGATAGAAAGGAGGAAAAAGTTCAACCAAAGATGTATGGATAAAAAGTAATTCAATCACATAACACCAGCATGTGAGGGGATCCACCACCATGTGTATTAAATGCTTACCAGATGACAAGCTTTAGCAAGCTTGTACAGCAACCTGATGGTCAAATGCTGGAAACGTCACACCACGGCTTTCAATGAAGGACCAGGACTCAAACAAGGCAGCTCAATCCAACCCGACATTCAATAGGCAGGACCCAGAAATACAATAAAACAACGGCTCTCCATAGTGTAAAATCGTTGAGACCAAGATTTAATATATTTAAAGATTGCACTTACATGTGGAACAGAGATAAAAGCATATTAAGGTACTGCAGCTGGCCGGCTAATGGACCTATATTAGCCGGCCGGCTGCAGTACTTTTATATGCTTTTATCTCCTTCATTGATGTATGCTGATGAGGCTGCACTGATGAGCACTGATAGGCTGCACTGATGGGCATCGATAAGCTGCATTGATGGGCACTGATAAGGCGGCACTGATGAGGCGTCACTGGTGGGCACTGATGAGGTGGCACGGATGAGGTGGCACTGATGGGCACTGAGAGATGGCACTGATGGATGGCACTGATGGGAACTGATGGGCATTGATAAGTGGCATTGAAGGGCACTAATAGGTGGCACTGATAGGTGGCAGTGATGGGCACTGATGGGTGGCAGTGATGGGCACTGGTAGGTGACACTGATAGGTGGCACTGATGAGGCATTTATTGGCACCACTGGTGGGCATTGATAGTTGGCACTGATTGCTGGCACTGCTATAAACTTGTGGGCACTGATATGCACTGTGTGGGCACTGGCAGGTGGCACTGCCAGGCGGCACTGGTGGGCACAGATGAGGTGGCTGTGCCTCTTCCTCTTCGGGACCGATGTCCCTTACACAGAACCCGGAGATCGGCTTTTTTTCTCCTCATGCTTTTTAGCGTGAGGAGAAAAAAAAAACGATTACCGATCTTCTGTTTACATCACATGATCAGCTGTCATTGGCTGACAACTATTCACATGGTAAGTCTCATTGACTCGGTGATCACAGCACGCACCATGCGCGCCCTGCGGGAGCGTGCAAAGGGGAGAACGTCTATTGACGGCCTCCCCAGTAGGTCCGCACTGTAGCTGTCATTCGGCTATAGCGTGGACGGGAACAGATTAATTGGTGGTAAGCCAGCCTGTAAAGAAACAATTGAAAGGTGATCTCCACTTCCATTAAAAAATATAATACACCGTGTGAAATTGCTTCACAATCAATTTTGTAGTTTAAAGTTATTAAAGGTTACCTTTCCATTTCAATCACACTGAAGCTGCTGTAGTTTTCTACAACTGTTAAAAAAAATTCAATGCAATATAGCAACCTAGCGGTGTCCTGTACACTGCTAACATACAGAACTGATCCAGAAATATCTTTTCCTGTTTGTGAGATTGGCTCACAGGTAATCTCAGGCGTCTGCACCAAGATATAAAAATAATTTTAGGTATCCCCTGCTAAACAATTTTTATTTTTGGTAACATACTCCTTAAGGGTTAACTACTTCTAAAGGGATTTCCTAACTCCTTCTACAGCAGTAATAAACCCAAAACATAAAATGTAATGTATTGCAGCTTAACAATCATTAGATGTGATGGCTGCACCCGTTTACTTTTATTAGGCTTTTTTTCTCTCTGTTTTCACCTGGTGATCTGGTCAGTAATACACCACCAGTATTAGAGTGCCCCACTCTGGATGAAGGAGAACAGAGGCACCTTTGGCAGCACAGTGGTGTAGTGGTTAGCACTTTCACCTAGCAGCAATAGGGTCGCTGGTTCAAATCCCGACCAGGACACCATCTGCCTGGAGTTTGCATGTTCTCCCTGTGTCTGCGTGGGTTTCCTCCGGGTACTCCGGTTTCCTCCCATACTCCAAAGACATGCTGGTAGGTTAATTAGACCCTCTCTAAAAATTGGCCAAAATATGTGTATGTGTACTTGCCTGTAAGCGCGTCGGGACCCTATGGGGTAAAGGACCGGGCTATACCGCAGATGGACACCGGCGGCAAAAAAAGCGCCCTGAGGCGATTCAGTTCGCATAGGTAGCGCTATACAAGTCACTCATTCATTCATTCATTGGACAGCAGCATGGTCAGTCTACAGGTAGGGAAGTTTTAGATGTACTAGCAACTTTAGATACACTAATAAAATTGAAACCAAACTCTTACAGTTACACATAAGTTGTGATATATGACACAGTGACCAAAAGTGTAGGACTACCCCCCTCCGTAGGGCACCGTGGTGTTATGCAGACCTACCAACCTCTCTTAAGACGCATCCAACCATAGGCCCCATGCTCCGCCTCTGCTCCCTGGCTTGTCAAAACCCAATGATATCTTCTAGTCAGATTCCACTATACCCATTCTGGGCAATCCCAGTTTCCCCCCAGGTCTAGAAGAAGGCCTATTTTGCGGGCTCCTCGAGGGGGGTTGTTTCCAAGCTGCCCTCTTCCTTGCCTCCAATACTTGCTCTTTGCTCTCATCATTAATAGATCCAACTGGCTATTTTGCTTTGAATTTCTGGAAGGCACTACAGCTACATTATTTTCTTTGTCCTCCCGCACTATTTCGACATCCGTTGACGATGTTCGAATCCTACAGCATGGATGGACAGTGGCATTCTTCCCTATACCTTTTCCAAGATGTATTCCCTGCTGATCTCCCCCTTGGAAAACGTTACACTGCCTTGCCTAAGTAAATGGAAACTGGATCTTAATAACACTTTCACACCAGACCAACTTGGGAACATCATTCAATTTGCTCTGAAGTCCTCCATATGTACCCTCGTCCAGGAGACTAATTACAAGTTGCTCACCTGATGGTACCATACACCTTTGGTTTTGCATCATTACTTCCCTTATATCTCAGATTGATTCTGGAGATGCCGAGAGGAATGAGGAATGCTATTGCACATCTTTTAGTCTTGTCCGAAATTAGACCATTACTGTAAAGAGGTGCGGAGACTCGCTCAACAATTCATGGATTTCCCGGTCCCAGACAATCCTGCCTTTAACCTCCTCCATTGCTCTCCTATTCCTGTTAATACCTACAAGAAGACCTACAAGAAGTCATCCTCCATCACTTCCTTAATGCTGCCAAAGCCTTTATCTCTCTATGATGGACCGACCAAAACCCCCCCTTCCATCTCGTTGTGGCTCAACAAGGTGGAGGACGTCAACAAGTTGAAAGATTTAGTCCTTATCACCCAGAACAGGCAGGAGCAATATACAAAAACATAGTTCTAATAGAACATGTTCATTTACTCTGATGAGGGCAAGACCCTTCTGGAAACCTGTTCTGAGGATTGACCTCATTCTGTCCTTCCTTTCAACATGTGCACCCCAGCATAGCATCCCCCCTCCTATCCCCCCCCCTTTTTTTCCTTTCTCTTCTCCTTCTCCATGCCATTTTCTGTACTCTTCATGTTCTTCTGATTCTCTTTTCTCTTTCCCTGAAAATTGGGTATCCATCTGAGCATGTACTGTGGCCAGCAACCAGCAGTATGGTAGTTAAGGGACGTTTCTGATTATTATTATTATTATTCAGGATTTATATAGCGCCAACAGTTTACGCGGAGCTTTACAACATTAGGGAGGACAGTACAGGTACAATACAATTCAATACAGGAGGAATCAGAGGGCCCTGCTTGTTAGAGCTTACAATGATTATCAGCTCGACCTCTAGGGGTACTCTCTTTCAAATGACCTATGCGGCTCATGGCCGATATTCAGGATATCCCCCTCCCGCTCCTAGGTTTGTTATTTTCATCAGATCTTTTCACATTTGCAGATACTGTCCTTAATGGCATTTGGTATATGACATTTATTTTGTACTTTTGCACTTTGTATTCAATTTACATTTTCTGGATGTCCTATTACTGTATGGTATTTAACTTTTTGTGAAAAATTGCCACTGTTTTGTCCTGCATTGCTTTGTTGGATAATTTATTTGTATAAATAAAGAATTTGAAAAAAAATGCTTTTGGATTTAATACTGCTTTAATTATTTTATTTGATTATTTTTTAATAATTAATCACTTTCCTAATTAGAACACTGAAAGTACACCCGGTGGTTATAATGATCACAGACCCTCTCATTTAGGAATCAGTCTGGAAAACACGTGGGGAAAAAAACATTTTTTTTTCAGAACAGAAAAAGGTAGGGCTCTGGAACAAAGTCTGATAAAAATCCTTGCAGGGTACACGAATCACCCAGAGGGGATTGTTATTTCTTTCTCAACAAAAGTAGAGGTACACATTAAATTAAATTCCTGCTAAATGCTACTAGCATTTTCAGAATGAGAAGGCAGCTAACTTTTTTAAAAAGTGTATGCTCTGACCAAGTTAATGTTGACCTCCAGTCCAGCAACTAAATATACATTTCAATTACATGTATTTCTCCAATGAATACAGAATAAACAGTGCACTCCATACAGCAATCAGACCTATTTAGAGGAGTGCTAATGGTGACATGGCAAATGGTGTCACCAAAGCATAAGTCCCCATCCAAGACATCACCAGCATGCCATGTTCACAATAAAGGACTTTAGTTGTCGCGAAAAAGCAATATTTACAGGTTGCTAAGGGCCTCTTCTGCAGAAGTGTCACTACTGTCTTAGCAAAATCAAAACATATTTTTTAAATTTGTGAACATGTCTGAACATGGTATGCGTGTTATACTTTGGGTTGACATCTAATCAGGGACCATTTCACTGCTGAAACAGTTTCTATGTCATTATATACTGTATATGTGATGTGATATATGTATGATATCATATATATATATGAAGCGCTGGTAGATTTTTGATCTACCGCTGATAGGTAAATCTAGTGGGTCACTTGTTAGAGGAAGTTAGATTTGCCTCTGTTCCAGCTTGGCTGAGTTGCATGTGGTTCCACACTGTTCCGGTGGGTGTCGTTGTCACCATGGGCCAGTGTTGGAAAAGCAACGTGTTGAAGCGTATGGGTGCTCCTCTGTCCCGGAGACAACTCGGTGGAGGTGGTCCTCCGAGTTGCATTTATGGGACAGACGCCATGTTTAGGGATTCGTTTTTCAGCCACCTGCTGGCCCTCCTGGCCGACAGGTATGTGTTAAGAGTACCACCTCGTGGCCCTCCGTTCCGGAGGCCCACATCACTGCGGCGTGTGGGTGGGCCCAGAAGCCTGTCTGGGGCCTACCACAGCGGCAGAGGAATGGTCCTGAGCTGTCTATCCTGAGTGAAGAAGCTGGACAACCGAGAAGATCCCAGGGGAGGACCCGTCATGGAAGGATCATGCAGAGTGCTGGTCTGGAGAGGGGCCTGGTGACTCGGTTGGAGGACGTATCCCGAAGTAGTCTTATGCCGCGTACACACGAGCGGACTTTACGGCGGACTTTGCCCGGCGGACTGGATTTCGTCGGACAATTCGATGTGTGTGGGCTCCAGCGGACTTTGTTTTCTCAAAAGTTGGACGGACTTAGATTTGAAACTTGTTTAAAATTTATCCGTTGAAATCGAGTCCGGTCGAAAAGTCCGCCGTCTGTATGCTAGTTCGACGGACTAAAAAGCCACGCTAGGGCAGCTATTGGCTACTGGCTATGAACTTCCTTGTTTTAGTCCGGTCATACGTCATCACGTACGAATTCGACGGACTTTGGTGGATTGTGTGTAGGCAAGTCCGTTCATTCAGAAAGTCCGTCATAAAGTACGTAGAAAAATCCGCCGGGCAAAGTCCGCCGTAAAGTCCGCTGTGTACGCGGCATTACTGCATAGTACTGCCGGGTTGGCTTAAAGGTTCAAGTACTGTGTCTGACATTCATCACAAACCAATACGTCCTGTGGCAGAGGATCGTACGGGTTTTATTCCAAACAAGTTTGTGGCAGAGACTTTTGTTCGTGCTTCGTACTGGCTGCTAGGCAAGTGAGAGATGTCTATCCAGGCGGGCAAAGATTAAATCCTATAAATGGGAGACTATTCAGCTACAAGTGTTCAATTGCAAAGAATGTTCTGAAGAACACTACGGAAAGGTATTTGAGCTTCCCTGCAGCTTTCCTTCTGCCTCTTTCCTGCTACTTCCTTTATTTGTTCATTAAAGCATTGGAAAATATACTCGAGTGTTCAGTGCTTACATCGCCCAGAGGTAAACTCAACGGAACCCTAGACCCGGTGTCGGTGAAACAGAGGTATCAAGAGTGAAGGTAACAGCCCGCTTTAAACCAGCAGCTCCACTGAGTTATTGCTACATATATATATATATATATATATATATATATATATATATATATATATATATATATATATATAAATAATATGTTATGTAACAGGTTTTAGGAAAGGCTGAACGATGACTGAAAATGTATATTTTAAGAGATCAGAGCACTGCATTGTGATGCTAATCAAAATAATATATGTATAAAAAAAACAATATTGATCTATAAGTTGAATTTATTTTGTAAAATACTTGGTAAATCTTACTGAATGTGCTTGGAATAAATAACCAGCTACAGTAATTCAGTGCAATACTGACCTCTGGTGGTAAAAAAAGTATATTATCATTCAAAAATATCGCTCTGTATGTGATGCATCATTGTTGCACTCTTGGTAAATATAACAAAGTAAAAAAACATTCTTTGTATTTATTAAACATAAAAAGGTAAGTACATAGTAGTTCCTGATCATGACCGCATTGTAAAAAAAAAAAAAAAAATGCTCCCCCTATATTACTGCACCTTGCAGAAGTTTAGATAGTGACTTTATAAAAATGACATTGCTAATGCTCATAGTATGGATAGGGTGGGAAAGAGCTAAATCTCTGGCAGATTCTTGTTACTGTCATTATTTATGTTGATAAGGATTTCCTTTCCCTGGTGAACATCACTATGACTGTAAGTAAGGGAAAACGTTTAAACATGGACATACAACAATAAAATCACAACTGTAGCCTAACATATGAGAGTTTAAATCTCTGTCAGCTTTTCATCATCTGTGACTTCATTGGGAAGAGTCACCTTACTTGTTGTCCAAGTGATAATGGTCTTTATTTATGCATAGAGATACTCAGTAATTCTTTTTGTAATCCAACTAATATATTGACCTGGAATCGCTCTTTATCTCTCTTTATATCTTCTTCCCACAATCCTCCTGCAAAGAAGAAAGAAGTTTAACACTTTGAGACCCTCAGGCTCTATTGCATTCTCCAGGGCTGCCAATCTAGTGTGTTATCAGGCACAGGGAGAAGAGGAGGGAGGAGTTTAGGCAGCGCACAGAAGAGGAGTGTTTTCCTGCCCATGTAGTGTGGTAAAGCCCAACTCTGGGAAACGTTAAAATTATCCAGTGCAGTGAGGCTGTGCCTGCACTGCAAGGGTTAACTGCTCCTTTTGTTTACTTACCTGATCCTCTGCTCCTCCAGCAGGTGGCGCTCCTCCATGCCCCAGTGGTGGACTGCCCCTCAGCATCCTCATGTGCAGGTCTATGGAAATTCACTGGTCTTGATGATGTTAGGACCTTAGACTGGTAGAGCATAGGAGATAGACCAGTCTAAAAGCCGTGAGGAGGCTAAGTAAATCTGCTTTTCCGTATCCTGTAGACCTAAACAAGCAATTACCCCTTGCAGCATGGGCAAAGCCCACTGCAAGGGATAATTTTATCTGTTTGGCTGGAAGTTCACTACAAAGCAACATTATGTATTGTTACGCATTAGGTTCAATACCCTAATGCCGCGTACACACGGTCGGACTTTTCGTCTACAAAAGTCAGACAGCCTGTCCGACAGACTTCCGGCAGACTTTCGGCGGACTTGCGGCGGACTTGCGGCATACTTTCTAACGAACAGACTTGCCTACACACGATCACACAAAAGTCCGTCGAATTCTTACGTGATGACGTACACCGGACTAAAATAAGGAAGTTCATAGCCAGTAGCCAATAGCTGCCCTAGCGTGGGTTTTTGTCCGTCGGACTAGCATACAGACGAGCGGATTTTTCGACCGGACTCGAGTCCGTCGGAAAGATTTGAAGCATGTTTCAAATCTAAAGTACGTCGGATTTGAGGCTAAAAAAGTACGTTGAAAGTCCGGAGAAGCCCACACACGATCGGATTACCAGCCAGCTTTAGTCCGTCAGCGTCCGTTGGACTTTTGTAGACGAAAAGTCCGACCGTGTGTACGCGGCATAATAACTACATAAATAAAACACACTGCACTTTATACTTCTCTAGAATCCAGAATCCATAGTTTAACCTCATTAAACGAATACATATATGCGGTGGCAAAAAGGTGGGCTTGAAAACCCACATACCACACATATGCATTGCTGGGTGGAAATGGGTTAAAATGGTTTAATCATTATGAAAATCCATAAATCCAGATGACACAGGATAGAAGTAAGCAGTTGGTTTCATGCTGAAAGAGCACTTGTACAGGAGCACCAACTAAATGCACTTTTAGTACAAAACGGGTTAGGTACATCTCTCTTTGCTGTCTGTGACCTGGATCCATAGATCTGGAGGAGTACACAAGGTTACATAGTTTCTGACACATCTTCAAATAAGGCTGGTCATAGAGGGGTAATTTTTTTTGCTGAACCAGCGAGTTGAACAAAAAAATGACCCCATTCCCTTATCCACACAGTTGATGTGGATGGGGGAATCTTCCCTGCAGAGCTATTTTATTTTGACAGTTGGGAGACTTCTCCGCTGTCAAAATACACTGATCAGCCCCACTAAATATAATTGACCTAAAAGAAAAAAATCAGACAGATCAACCCTGCCCATACATGGATCAACGTTTGGCCGGTCCCTGCTGAACTGGCTAAATTTGGATCCATGCATTGTCGGCTTTGGTGGTTTAATCTGCGATAACAATATATAATATAGACTTTCAAATCATGGTCATTCGTGACGCATGACCATTTTGCTAGAATACGAGCATGGTGGTCTACATATTACTGTACCCACCACTGCAGTTTTTTTTTTACGTGTTATTGTTTTTAATTCATGTTTTTAAATTACTTTTTACTTTTAGCTGCATTGAAATATATGTATATAGTGTTAGGTTTTAATGTTTAAGGTTTGTTTTGTTTGGGGAAGATATATTTTGTTTTAATATAATTTTTTTTATTTTGGGGTCAGCAACATGAACCTGTGCCTGGCACAGACAAAGCTGCCCTTTGTTTGCAGCACATCACCGCAGTCTTCTGCAATACAGCTTATTGCACCAAATAACCACATTAAGTGCACCAAAGCACCACATTCTCACACACTTGTGAATGGGGCCAACTGCAATTACCGGTTAGAAACTCAGCAGGGTTTCCTGCAAAGAGCTACAGGCAAGAAACCCCATTCAAAGCAATGAGAGTCTTACAGCGCTTACAGCTATTCAACGCCATTCACATTTGATTGCCGGCTAAGCTGATTATATACTGTGTAGTGATTGTACAGTATTTCAGAATTTTGTCTTTGAAATAATACTCTAATTACACATGGATAACCAATTAGATGCGAATGGACACAAACAGCTGTGGGTGGTGTCAGTCTCCCATTGCTTTGAATAGGGCTTCCCACCCACAGCTATTTGAGTTGAGTTTGCCATGGGTAATCACAGTTGTGGTATAATAAATCTGCTTACATAATGTGTATCAATAGTACAATATTTTTTGGGTACTGTCTGTGAAATAATAAATTAGTTTTTATTTCTTGATCAAATTTGTCTTGTTTCTACCCCTTCATTTGCAGTCTAATAAAGCTGATTGCATACTGCACATCAACTGTACAATGTTTCCGGCTATTGCATGTGAACTAATACTCTAATTTTTATTTCTTCATAAAACCTGCGTCATTTCTCCTGCCCACACTGCAGTCTAGTCAAGCTGCCTATAAAATGTGCATTGACTGTAAAAAATTTCTAGTTATTTTCTGTGAAATAATTCACACTGCGGCCTAATCAAGCTGCTAACTTACTATGCAGTGACTTTACAAAGTTTCTGTCTATTGTCAACCTGCCTCATCTCTCCCTATTAAATTGCAGCCTAGTCAAGCTGCTTATGTACTGACAATTGCTGCATAACATTTCTGTCTATTGTCTAAAAATATTGCACTCTAATTTTTTTCACAATAAAACCACCCATGTCTTTCCTTCTTACACTGCCGGCTAAGCTGATTATATACTGTGTAGTGATTGTACAGTATTTCTGAATTTTGTCTTTGAAATAATACTCTAATTTTTATTTCATGATTTAAACTGCCTTGCTTCTCCCTCTTACAATCAGTGTTGCCAATCTACCAGAGTGAAATTTACTGACACTACGCCCAAATTTTACTGGCACAGCCATGTTTTTACTGGCATTTCCAAAAGTTACAATATTAGTTTTAACTGCAATTTTCAGTATTTACGTAGGCTACAAACAAGTACAACACACAATTTGCAAAGTCATTTAAGGTAGATATCAAGGCAAAATAACATATTTCTTATTTTATTTATTTGACTTAGAAGGGGCAAGAAATTAGAATGGACAGCAGTAGCAGCCTGTTCGTTAGGGGCGCAGGGGCGCCACCCCCCTAATCCATGCGTCCAGCCCCTAATCTACATGTAGGGTGTCGGACGCATGGATTTCAATGGGGGTTTTTTTTTAGCACATGATCAGAGCACTGTGCCCGAAGCTTATCCAGTTGTGTGAGAATAGTGAATTAATATTCACTATTGTTTTCCTGATTCTCCTCCCAGCCAATCAGAAAGCGGGTCTTGCGGGTCCCATTCCACACCATGACATCACTTGACATGCTCAGAAACCCCCTCTGGCAGACTCACCCCCCCACCGGCGCCGCCCGAACACACTATAGCAGGCACTCGGATGTTCTCAGGCTGCTCCGGACTGGAACTACGCAAGCCGAGCATCACAGCCATATTTTTTACTGGCAACCTTTTCCTGTCACTGGCACTTGCTGGCAGGAGAAAAGGGCTTGTTTTTTTACTTGCTGCCAGAAAAAATACCGACGGTTGGCAACACTGCTTACAATGCGGTCTAATAATACTGCTTACATAGTGTGCATTATCATCTTAAAGTGGAAATAAACCTTTGAATGTCCTTTTGGGAGAAAATGCTATGTAGCTTAAGGAAATTAGGGTTATGCCCCGTACACACGGTCGGATTTTCCGATGGACATTGTCCGATCGGAGCGTGTTGTCGGAAATTCCGACCGTGTGTGTGCGCCATCGGACATTTTCCATCGGATTTTCCGACACACAAAGTTGGACAGCAGGAGATAAAATTTTCCGACAACAAAATCCGATCGCGTCAATTCCGACCGTGTGTGGCCTGTTCCGACGCACAAAGTGCCACGCATGCTCAGAAGAAATTCCGAGACGGGACAGCTCGTTCTGGTAAACTTAGCATTTGCAATGGATACAGCACTTTCGTCACGCTGCAATGTTAAAAATGGTTTAATACAGCGCACTCTCTTCTTCTTTATAATGTGACAAGAATGAAGTAGTTTTGATGCTCATATTCACACAGACTTCTCACAAACTTCTTTCGTTACTATTTATCGGGATTCCCTCAATATATTTAGATTTCTCACATCTGACAACATATTTTTTATTTTTTTTTTTGACTTTAATGTAGATTTTTTTTTGTGTTTCTCTTTTTTAATCTTTTTTTTTGGTGATTTTGATTTGTACTCCCGAAAATGTTTGTGTGTTTTTTGTGACAAGTTCCCACAACACCATTATATGTTGTTGTATTTAATCTGTAGGAGATTGTTTGGTGTTGTTGTCCCTTGTTATTTTCACATTGTACTTTAGAAATGTACCTGAATCGTTACCAACAAACTGTCCTTTTTGGATGAAAACACACACAGGAGAGTAGAATTTCCCGAATTTTTTTTTTATTAAGGGGTCACAACTATAAAAAAAACAAAGAGGGAGGCAACGCTGGAGAAACTGCAGAAGTAGGCGAAGCCTTGGACCCCCAGGGCAGACATCAATTATTTAAAAGCAAAATTGGTGGCCTGAGGAGTCCTTATCTTAGGGAGGGCAGTCTGGTCCAGAAGTCCCAGAGATCCGGAAAGCAGCAGATGACATCTATGTTCCCAGGCTGTGGTCATACGAGAGACTGCATCTTCTGTCAGACCAGACTGGATCCAGGGCCATCACTCTCAGGTCTTCCTTCCACGCTTCCTTCCAGGCTTTGGCTGTGGTGGTGGAGTTGTGGCAGCAGGAGGAGGAGGAGGAGGAGGATCGTCCATCTCCATGACATCCGTCTTGGGTGTTAGTTCCCCACTCTCCCCCTTACGAAGCACTTTATAAAGCAGGTCCTCACAGAGCCTGCGTTGGCCCTCCTGCATGCCCTGCAATTTGGTGGCAGCCATGCAGGCAAAGGCCTCTTCAGGACTGGGGAAGGCTCGGAGGGACGCCGAAGCCTCCTGGATCAGCCTGTATGCTGAATCCTGCACAGGACTGGGAGTCATCTTCCTGGCCCTTTTATGTGGCAGGCGGAGGGGAGGAACCTGAGACTCAGTCAGGCTGCGACTGGTCCCAGGCTTCTCTTGGCTGACACTTAGCCCCTCCGTCTCCTGGCTGCCACTAATCCCCGCCTCCTCCTGACTGCCACATTCCACAGCCTCCTCCTGGCTGAGGTCTTCCTGTGTATGAAAAAGGGACATAGTTTTAGTATTTTATTCATCAATCACACACAATTTTCACCTCCTCACTGCTGCAAATTGAATGTTAACAAATATAACAGACTATCCTTCTGAGCCCAGCATTTTTCATTCTTGTCCCAATTTTGGGTGCCCACTACTGTCTATTGATATGTAAAACACTTTCAAGCAGCAATTACTGATCAATAATAACATCTAATAAACATAATTTATTTATTGCCCAGAAATCTGTAGAAGAATGCTATACCTGACTCCAGCTGGGCTCCTCCACTTCTTCCTGGCTGGAAGGCCCAGGTTGGACATCGGAAGCCTCAGCTGGGGTGGAAGGAAGCGTGGAAGGAAGAGTAGAGAGGGATTCCCTGACTTCATTGTGGTCTGACAGAAATCGCAGTCTCTCATAGTACCACAGCCTGGGGACATAAACGTCATCTGCTGCAGCTCCGGACCTCTGGGAATCTGTGACCTTCTTGCGCTCCCTAAGATAAGTGCTCCTCAGGTTACCAATTTTAGCTTTTAAATAAGGGATGGTTGCTGTGGGGACCACCGGCTTCACCAACTCCAGCAGTTTCTCCAGCGCTGCCTGCCTCTTCTGTTTGTGGTTATAATGGGGGTGTCTCACCTGCCACAGACAGGGCAGCTCCCTGTACTGGTCTATGAACAGGGGAAGGAAGTTGTGGTCATTGAAGCCATCCATTTTCTCTGCAAGACACAACACAAGACAAACCCTAATGTCAGGCCAAACTCCCATAATCTTGTTACAATATAGGCTTCCATTTCGAAGCAGTATAGGCCCAAGTTTAGATCTTACCTTCGTTAGCACGATCGGCGTGTCCGATGCTCCTTCCTCCGCTCACAGATCGTACGTAAGACGCGCGCGTTACGATTTATACACACTGCGCATGTGTATAACTCCGCCCGCCCCTGACGTTCTTTCTAGTCTATTCCCCGCCCCTTTTCGTTCGGCGCAGTGGGGGGAAGAGCACATGGCGGATAGACAGCAGGTGCGTGCTAACTGTAGCAACGAGGAGGAGGAGGAGGAAAGGCTGGAGCCTGAAACGTCCCAATCCAGAAGGAGATTAAAGGACTCAAATATGTCCTTTGGGGAGATGTTGGAGATGGTGGACATCCTGAAGAAGGCCGACTATGACGGAAAGTATGGGCCTTACCCCAACCCCAATGTCCGAAAGGCCAAGATCATGGCGAAAGTGGTCAGGAGTCTGCACCGGAATTTCGGGGTACGACGATCGAAAGATCAGCTCAGGAAGCGGTGGTCGGACCTCAAATTACGAGAACATGAGCAGTACAGAAAGATCCCGAGAGTGCTGCAAAAAAGTAAGTAGTTGTGCTGTGTTCCTATTTTTTGGGGGTTTATTACGTTCGTGCTGCTCCATGTGCTTTTAGGAATTGTTGTACAGTTTAAAATGGCAACTTTCATGTTCATGGGCACATTATTCGTTCGGATCACACATTTTTCTTTCGGACTATAAAATACCATTGTTTAGGCCATATGCATTTGGCCACCATTTTGAGGCCCTATACTTGTCTTTAAAGAATTGGGTTGTGTAGATGGCTTTGTTACTAGAATGAAATGCAAACTAGATTGTGTGTAAGGAGAGGACACTGAGCAGCTGTTTTCACATCTGGACGCTGGAGCACTAGTGTGGGACCCCAGAACACCATTTTTATTAGGGGGGGCACACAGGTGCTCCAGTGTATACTATAGGGGGGGCTACATCTGTGAAGCTTGTACTAAACAGGTAAAGTATTGCAGCTTGACAAAGGGCAAGAAAAAATATACATCTTGGAACTCTGCCAAAATAGATAATTGTACCCCACTTCCAAGCAATGTTTCATCTTTATAGTTCTGCCATCAAATATCTGTGTGCTAATTATACCATTTTTGTTTTACATAGGGGATAAAAGACTCGGAGGACACCCCTCATCCGAGGAGACCAGAGCCCCCCCCCCTCTGGAAGAAGGGGAAATCCCCCCAACACAAGAAGAGCAGGAGGATGAAGACGTGGTGGAAATAGTCACCACAACAAGTGAGTGTCTGCGACCACAGGCTCAGATAAGAGATGGATTTTGGCATTTTTTGGAAACCTAATTTATTTTGTGGTTCCTCTCTTTTTAGGTGATCGTGAGGTTGTGGATGAAGATCCTTTCACATCCGAAAGTGCCCAGATCCTGATCGGGGAGATCATGGGGTGTAATTTACAATTGCAAAACATCAATCAAAACATCAATGATGTTATTCCAAAATATAAAAACATCATTGATGTTTTGGGGCGAGTTTAAAGCCCCTCCAAATCACTTTCTTCTTTTGTGTGCTACAATGTGCTAAATGTTTTTGTGATTTTTCCCTAAGCCAAATTTGGAGGATGCACACAGTGTGCCAACATGTGCTATCTGCCATCACGGGAGATCAATGGACGCGTTTTGGGGGTGCAACCCCTTCCTCAATAATAAAGTAGCGGTGAGGAAGGGCTTTCTCCCCCAAAACCCGTCCCTTGATCCCCCGTGATGGCAGATAGCACATGTTGACATTGTGAAATTTGTGTGCATCTTCCAAATTAGGCTTTTCCTGGGGTGATTTCCCACCATCTGAACGCAATATCAAACACAGTTCCTAAATACTCATGTCTGATATTGCCTTCCAGTTCTACCAAATGTGAACTTTGTAAGATCAAGATTTGTGTCTTTCTTGTTGGTTTTACACATGCCTGTTTTCTATAAAATGCACATTTTGATTTTGGATAATGACACCACAAAAATTGGTATACAACAAACATGTCGGTTTGTCAGAAAAACCTTGGGTAAATGCACATGTGATTGTGCTGGTATTAAAAAGATTGTTCATCAAGAATGTGTGGATTATTGTCTCAACGCTACAACATTTTTGGGGTGATGTAATTGTTGTTTGATGAGAAAATGGGGGTAATTTCCTAAGGGCAAATACTCTTTGCACTACAAGTGCCGTTTCAGTGTAGTAGTGCAAAGTGTCTTTGCATTTAGTAAATAACAGCCAACAGTGCTTTGGAAGGTTACACAATCACGACATTTTCTGGACTCCACACATTTCTGTCAGGGTCAGCTCAAACAAACACAAGCAGTAAATGTCCACAAAGAAGAGCCTGGGGGGAGATGCCTGTCGAGAACTTGAGGTCCTGCAGGCTTCTCCCTGTGGCCAAATACCGCAGGGTAGTGACGAGCCTCTGCTCCGGAGTGATGGCTTGCCTCATGCAGGTATCCTGACTGCTAATATAAGGGGTCAGCAAAGCCAACAAACGGTGAAACACGGGGTCCGTCACCCTGAGAAAGTTCCTGAAATCATCAGGATTATTCTCACGGATCTCACGGAGCAAAGGCATATGACAGAACTGGTCACGCTGAAGCAACCAATTCTTGGTCCATGAACTCCTCCCCACCCTGTTCATGGACTGGACTTGTGTCAAGGTCAGGACCCCAACACCAAGCCCCCGCACAGCACGAACTGTACGAGGAGTACGCATACGAAACATGGCTAGAAAACGGTCGGCTGCTCAGAACGAAGTAACAGAACGCACTGAAGAACAGCAAGGCCTGTGAAGAGCGACCTGAAAACCAGTAACGAACGAACAAGAATACAATGACTCCTTAAAGTCACGCGGAACTTGCTTGCACGCACTGAAGAGCAGATACAAACCCACAAGCACAAACTGAACGGCAGAAAACGATCTGAAAGCCACGAGTCTGAAAAAGCGCGAATCGTCTCTCACCAAACTTTTACTAACACGAGAAGTCAAAAGGAGCCCAAAGGGTGCCTCGCTTGGTTCTGAACTGGCCTTTTCTAGTCTCGTCGTACGTGCTTGACGTCACCGCGTTCTTGGCGATCGGAAATTCCGACAACTTTGTGCGACCGTGTGTAGGCAAAACAAGTTTGAGCCAACATCCGTCGGAAAAAATCTGAGGATTTTGTTGTCGGAATGTCCGAACAAAGTCCGACCGTGTGTACGGGGCATTAGAGAGAGGGAAGGATTCCTACGTTAATGCTGCTGATTTATTTCTTGCAGCCTCTTTACAGCCTCTCCAGTGCATGCACTGTCTACATATGACCAGAAACAAGAACATTTCCTCACTCTTCTGTATTTGTGCTAATCAGATACTTGCACTGAGTGCTGAAACAAGCCTTTCAGTAACCCGGGTCAGTACATATGGTGGGTCCACATCCGGTGTGTACAGGCACTAGCTGATTTCTAACAAATACATACCTAAAGTCTACATTTTGAATATGTTGGAAATAGTTAAGAATAAAGACATGGGAGGAAACTTGTGGAATGTGGGGCTGTGATTTTGACATTTTACTAAACATTTTAGACAATACAGTGTGGTACTGCAAAAAAAAATTTCACAAACTATACTACTACTTCTTAAGCTGTAATGAATCCGACTGGGGTGCTGCTGCTGTATTTAATTCAGGAAATATTGTAACAGTAAAAAAAATTACACATGCACCATATGTGATAACAAAATATGACGACATGGCCCATGAGAATCCTACTGTTCCGTAACACAGTGTACAGCTTAAAAGCATCTCCCAAGTGTGTAGTTGAAAGGGTTGGTATTTTCTTATGTCACCCTTGAAGTTGCATAAAAAAGAGAACCCTATTTTTTTTATTGGTACATGCCCTTTAACAATCTCTGTTCTATTAGCCATGCAGTTTTCAAACTCTATGATGGGTTTAACAAAGCCCTGTAAACCAAACCCAGGAACCCATCCCTATTTATAAACTGTATGTGCAAGAAAAGGGCTAAAACGATATTTCGATAGTATCATTATAGACAATGTTTCTTCAGGTTATTTCTGTTCTTCATAGGCAACATGTGGAATTTGTACCACGCTAAGTGTTAGAACAGTATCTCTATAATCTCAGTATAGAGCAAAGTGTTTTAATGATATCGCTACAGTCTCAGTGTAGATAATACTGCTCCAGGTCAGTCCAAACTTTATAGTGAGGGGCATACTCACTTTTGTGAGATACTGTATATGTACAGTATCTCACAAAAGTGAGTACACCCCTCATATTTTTGGAAATGTTTTATTATACCTTTTCATGTGACAACACTGAAGAAATGACACTTTGCTACAATGTAAAGTAGTGAGTGTACAGCTTGTATAACAGTGTAAATTTGCTGTCCCCTCAAAATAACTCAACACACAGCCATTAATGTCTGAACCGTTGGCAACAAAAGTGAGTACAGCCCTAATTGAAAATGTCCAAATTGGGACCAATTGGCTATTTTCCCTCCCCAGTGTCATGTGACTCGTTAGTGTTACAAGGTCTCAGGTGTGAATGGGGAGCAGGTGTGTTCAATTTGGTGTTATCGTTCTAACTCTCTCATACTGGTCACTGGAAGTTCAACATGGCACCTCATGGCAAAGAACTCTCTGAGGGTCTGAAAAAAAGATTTGTTGCTCTAAATAAAGATGGCCTAGGCTATAAGAAGATTACCAAGACCCTGAAGCTGAGCGGCAGCATGGTGGCCAAGACCATACAGTGGTTTAACAGGACAGTTTCCACTCAGAACAGGCCTAGCCATGGTCAACCAAAGAAGTTGAGTGCATGTGCTCAGCGTCATATCCAGAGGTTATCTTTGGGAAATAGACGTATGAGTGCTGACAGCATTGCTGCAGAGGCTGAAGGGGTGGGGGGTCAGACTGTCAGTGCTCAGACTCAGGCACACTGCATCAAATTAGTCTGCATGGTTGTCGTCCCAGAAGGAAGCCTCTTCTGAAGATGATGCACATGAAAACCTGCAAACAGTTTGCTGAAGACAAGCAGACTAAGGACATGGAACCATGTCCTGTGGTCTGATAAGACCAAGATAAGCTGATTTGGTTCAGATGGTGTAAAGCATGTGTGGTGGCAACCAGGTGAGGAGTACAAAGACAAGTGTGTCTTGCCTACAGTCAAGCATGGTGGTGGGAGTGTCATGGTCTGGGGCTGCATGAGTGCTGCCGGCACTGGGGAGCTACAGTTCATTGAGGGAACCATGAATGCCAACATGTACTGTGACCAGGGCTGGACTGGGACAAAAATTTGGCCCTGGACTTCCTCATGACTGGCCCACTTTAATTTTGAGTGTCCCCAACAGCGCCCCCCTTACATCAGAGTGTCCCCAACAGCGCCCCCCCTTACATCAGTGTCCCCAACAGCACCCTCCTTACATCAGAGTGTCCCCAACAGCACCCCCCTTACATCAGAGTGTCCCCAACAGCATCCCCCTTACATCAGAGTGTCCCCAACAGCGTCCACCTTACATCAGAGTGTCCCCAACAGCGCCCCCTTACATCAGAGTGTCCCCAACAGCACCCCCCTTACATCAGAGTGTTCCCAACAGCGTCCCCCTTACATCAGAGTGTCCCCAACAGCATCCCCCTTACATAAGAGTGTCCCCCTTACATCAGAGTGTCCCAATCAGCAGCTCCCTTCACAGAGAGTCCCCACCAGCAGTCCCCACCAGCAGCCCACACCAGCAGCCCACTTCACATAGCAGTCCCCACCAGCAGCTCACTTCACATCAGAGTCCCCACCAGCAGCCCACTTCACATAGCAGTCCCCACCAGCAGCTCCCTTCACATCAGAGTCCCCACCAGCAGCCCACTTCACATAGCAGTCCCCACCAGCAGCTCACTTCACATAGCAGTCCCCACCAGCAGCTCCCTTCACATCAGAGTCCCCACCAGCAGCTCCCTTCACATCAGAGTCCCCACCAGCAGCCCACTTCGCATAGCAGTCCCCACCAGCAGCCCACTTCACATAGCAGTCCCCACCAGCAGCTCCCTTCACATCAGAGTCCCCATCAGCAGCTCACTTCACATCAGAGTCCCCACCAGCAGCTCACTTCACATCAGAGTCCCCACCAGCAGCCCACTTTACATCAGAGTCCCCACCAGCAGCCCACTTCACATCACAGTCCCCACCAGAAGCTCACTTCACATCACAGTCCCCATCAGAGAGCCCCCATCAGCAGCCCTTCACATCAGTGTCCTCCCTCTCCTCCCCCTCCCACATGTACTCACCATTTTGAAGGCAGCTTCTCGTTCCTCTCTCCAGTCATGTGATAACAAGTGATAGGGGAGAGAGGAAGGAAAGTCTGCCGTTGGTATATCTCCCCCTGCAGGCTGGAGGGAGCCTAACGCCTAATGGAAGGAAGCTTCTCCTCCTGACAGGAGTGAAATTGCGATCACTCACTGTCAGAGAGGAGCGGCTCCAGGACTGCACCTGACTGGCCCACTGAGCCATCAGCCCACCGGGAATCTCCCGGTAGTCCCTATGGCCAGTACAGGCCTGACTGTGACATACTGAAGCAGAGCATGATCCCCTTCCTTTGGAGACTGGGCCCACAGCAGTATTCAAACATGATAATGACCCCAAACGTACCTCCAAGATGACCACTGCCTTGCTAAAGTAGCTGAGGGTAAAAGTGATGGACTGGCCAAGCATGTCTCCAGAACTAAACCCTATTGAGCATCTGTGGGGCATCCTCAAATGGAAGGTGGAGGAGTGCAAGGTCTCTAACATCCACCAGCTTCGTGATGTCGTCATGGAGGAGTTGAAGAGGACTCCGGTGGCAACCTGTGAAGCTCTGGTAAACTCCATGCCCAAGAGGGTTAAGGCAGTGCTGGAAAATAATGGTGGCCACACAAAATTGACAATTTAGGCCCAATTTGGACATTTTCACTTATGGGTGTACTCACTTTTGTTGCCCGCGGTTTAGACATTAATGGCTGTGTGTTGAGCTATTTTGAGGGGGCAGCAAATTTACAGTGTTATACCAGCTGTACACTCACCACTTTACATTGTAGCAAAGTGTCATTTCTTCAGTGTTGTCACATGAAAAGATATAATAAAATATTTACAAAAATGTGAGGGGTGTACTCACTTTTGTGAGATACTGTATATGGGAGCAGCAATATTTGCTAATGACATACCAGGGTTGATTTACAAAACTGGAGAGTGCAAAATCTGGTGCAACTCTGCATAGAAACCAATCAGCTTCCAGGTTTTTTCATCACAGCTTAATTGAACAAGCTGAAGTTAGAAGCTGAAGTTGGCTACCATGCAGCGCTGCACCAGAATTTGTACTCTCCAGTTTTAGTAAATCAAACCCACTAAGGCTCTGCTTCCTGCTTTGCGGTGCTACACTATGGTTGTGTTTTACTGCTCCTGCTCAAAATTCATATCTATGAGTCACATAACTGACGAAAGATCATTTGTTTTGGCGACAACCTTTCTAAATATCTGTTGAGCGGTTATGCTGAGTGACTGAAATAGCTAATCTCTGTATTTAGTGGCTAGTCTAATTTGCATAATAATAAAAATAGCAAACATCTAAAAATTTAAAAGTCACTCCCAACTTTAATTTAAAGTGAACAAAGTTTTGCAAAATATGTGCTTACTGAAAATACTGTATAGTTTCACTTTAACCCTGAAGTTTCACTGTTGGGTAGATTAGTTCTTTAATGTCAAACAAATATGTCCTTTAATCTAACCATAAAAGAAAATGAACACACTTTCATGTGTATTATGTGTTAAAGTAAGGTGTTAAATGTTAATGTCTTTACATAATTGATTGTTGTGTATACAATCACTGTATAAAACAACAGAGGATCAAAGAGACATTAAATACTTAAGTCTCTGCTATATCTATAGGTGGTTTGCCTTTAGTATTTGCAGAATTACATTTAAAAACATAAATGTATAAATAGTTCTTAAAACTAAGCAATGTTTACATTTTGATCATGTCTTTTAAACAATTTATTATTTTGAAAAAAACTGTTGAATCAAATTCAATATTATAACACAATTTTAGAATTGCATTAATTGTATTTATTCTTTTTTCTATATGGATTCTCTTTTACATTGTTACACAAAACCCTATAATAATCTATAAAGCATGTTTGCCGAGAGTAACAAACTAAAATCTCTAATGATAAAGTAATTATATGGGGCATTAATTGATGCTAAATTTGCATATTCATTGGCTTTTTGTATTACATACTAGCCTATGTTTAAGCTATTAGATCTAATAAGTTGTTAATTGTACTTCGTTATGATGTCTCAAATAGTTATTCCTCTTTACAAACCAAGTTTATGGGATAGTTTACTGATTATTTTAACCATATGTGAGTACTTTTTTTTCATTAAAATTGTTATTAAATGAATGGTGAGAAATTACGGCAGGGGATTATTTTTTGGCACCTTGTTATGTCAAATCATAAAAGAAAATGTGTATTTTCATGATATTTTACTGCAGTTTATTATTCATGTACCATGCAAAAAAAAATATATGTACAGTATAGCTTATTATAATTTTACTATTATTATCCTGCCACTGAGAATTTGACAAATTTATATCCTGTGACATCCTGGCTTGTATATTTGAAAAAATATCATGTTGTCAATTGGGAGAGCAAATGTCAGTCAATATAAGCCATACAATAAACTGGCAATATGTGCCAAACATTTGTATGGTATATGATAATTAAAGTACTATTATTAGTATTGTATGTGCTAATTCAAATATTCCTATAGTATTATTATTATTATTTTCAATGTGTTGCCATATATATCAACAAAACAGACATATATATTACAATAAAATAAAACAAATCTTAGCAAAAAAATGAATAGCATTAAGTCCCTAATTATAAAATAGTATTTTATATTCATCATTTTATAATATCTGAATAGTAAAAAAAATATTTACGTGTGATATGAAGGTGGTATGCTTTAAATAAGTTAAAACACTTCAGGAAATAACAATTAAAAGCAAGGCCTTATATACTCAAAAATAAAATGCTACCAAACATAAAATATATTTCCCCTTGTGAAAAAAAAAAAAAAAATATATATATATATATATATATATATATATATATATATATATATATATATATATATATTTCCCCAGTCACTTACAAAAACAGAATATAATAATTATAATATAATATGACTTTTCTTACTCAAAACAAATAATTAATATAACTGCAATTCCAAGATTATAATGTGACTAATATATGTATATGTATATATATGTTATACACTGGTCAATACTTACTGACCAAATTTCAGTTGCTACATTAAAGTAATATAATAACAGTATGCTCCCTGTGTATTTTTTATATTGTATATTTTAGTTTCCGTTTATTTGATACTAACAACAGATTATTACACCTAAATTAAATCATGCATATTTAGCTCATAAGATTTTGTGCATGTGTTACTAACATGAAAGGACAACTTGACACCTGACAGTTACCTTGGCAGTCTTTGATGTTGAGGTCAATGACTTGAAAGGTAATATGTAAATATGGAACCTATTTATCCAACCATATAAAAAATGAGGGAAACCTAAGGACCTCACTTCAGTTTTGCAGATCTTCTGAGGAACAACTCCTGAGACATTACAAATCAAGAAAAGGTGTAGAAGATCTCAGAAGAAATGACCTGGCTGAATACCATCCTCTACCTCACAACCATCTCCGTGGTACAGGGATTGCCAGCTTTTATGCAAGGAAACCAAAGAAGAATTCCTCTTCAACAATCTAGTCATGAATTAAGAAATTCAAGCAGTCTTAATGGACAACCAAACTCTCAAAATATGAAGTACTCACCTTTCATGATGCAGCTCTATTGGACCCTTATTATGGGGAATGACACAGGTCTGTCCAGCCTTGAGCATTCCATTCTTCAAGATTCAGACACAGTCCTAAGTCTTACTGCCAAAAGTAAGAAAGAATCTGTTACCAATATACTGTATTTTGTCATATAACATGCCACTTTATGTATTACCTAAATGTAATATTAGTTTTACTCTTGATGGACTAGATTATTTTCTACATAAATGGCATAGAACAGTTTCAATGCCTGCTTTTTGTGTCAGGCATTTAAATTAAGAGCAATTTAATTTCTTATAGCTGATTATTTAACAATAATAGAACTAATTTAAAAAGTAAGTGTTTTTGTAGTTTCTCAGTCTTTCTGTTAGGTACCTGGTAGTTGAGCCTGACTGGTAGAAGAAGACCTCTCTTACAGCGCTGGTTCAGGAGCCACTGGAGTGGGAATCTTGAGCACAGTGGGTAGGAGTGCCTGGTGCAGGTTCTTGCGGGGGACGGCACAGGAGCTGAGGAGAAGTCCCTCCGGGATGGCTGGGCTGCAGATGCTGGCAGGCTGAAGCGGATCAGTAGGCAGAGCGGTAGGTGGTAATGCAGCAGCAGAACCTGGAGCTGGATAAACAGGCTGGGAAGCAGCGTCACAGGACACAGACAAAAGCAGTATCAGACAGTCCGTTTGGCAGGAGATCAGGCAGGTATTGGCAGAAGGATAATCACAGAGTAGTCAGGCAGACAGGCTGGTGTTCGGCAACGGGTCACAAGAGGTTAAGCAGAGTCAGGCAAGCCGGGTCGGATTGGAGATAGCAGAATGGTCAAACGTAGCCGGGTCAATAACCGATACAACAGCAGGCAGGATACAGGAACACAGGTGCAGAGCTGCAGACGAACAGCACCTCATGGGTGCAACTGACATTCTTTTAAATAGCCCTTGGCGCCAAACAGCGCTAGCACGCACGGGCGGGAGCGCGCCGGCGCCCCCCGGTGGAGAGTTCAACTGTAACGCCCTGGACAAGCCCCACGTGCGCACGCATGCACGCATGTTCGCCCGACGGGCACCGGCATGTCCCTGACATTGCCCCCTCCCAACGGGCAGCCTCCAGATGCCCAGGTAACTTTTTTTCAGGGTGAGCAGAAAAATAAGCATGAATCAAACGTTTAGTGTGAATATTGCTGTCAGGTTCCCATGAATTATTTTCTGGACCATACCCCCTCCATTTTATCAAAAACTGTACTTGCCCCAGTCTTTTTCTGCAATCGAGGATGGCCTCCACCTCATACTCCTCATTTCCGTCCACCAAGACAGGTTCGGGGACCCTGGTACCCCTATTAGGAAAAGGATCAGGCACGGCAGGCTTTAACAGCGAGACATGAAATACAGGGTGAATTTTAAGTGAATCAGGTAAACACAGTTCATAGGATACTTCATTAATCTTCCTCTTCACCGGGAAAGGCCCAATAAACTTAGGAGCAAACTTCTTGGAAGGACAAGTCAATTTAATGTTATTGGTAGACAGCCATACCTTATCGCCCAGCTGAAGGTTTAGATCCCCTCTTCTTTTTTGATCGAAGGTCCTTTTACTGTCTGCTTGTGTCTTGGATACCGCTTCCTGTAATATCTGGTTATTGTGGCTGAGAAACTGCAATGTGTCCTGGACCGCTGGAGCTGAGGATTCTGGAAGAAAATCAGGTAAAAAAGATAAATATAAAACCATAATTGGCAAAGAAAGGAGACTGACCGGTGGCAGAGTGGCTGGCATTGTTATAAGCGAATTCCGCTAGGGGCAGCAGGGATACCCAATCATCTTGTACAAAAGATGTAAAACACCTAATGTATTGCTCCAAAGTTTGATTTGTCCTTTCCGTTTGCCCGTTAGTTTGGGGATGATATGCTGAGGACAGGGCTAGTTCAATCTTCAGGATCTCACACAGGGCCTTCCAGAAGCGTGAAGTAAACTGCACCCCCCTGTCAGACACTATTTGCAGGAACTCCGTGCAGCCTGACAATCTCCTTGATGAACACACGGGCCGTCTCTACAGCAGAAGGTGTCCCTTTTAAGGGTACAAAATGGGCCATCTTAGACAGGCGGTCGACGACCACAAAGATCGCTGAACATCCCTCAGGGCATGGCAGTTCAACTATAAAGTCCATTGCTATCATCCTCCAGGGCCTATCTGGTACTGGCAAGGGCCTCAACAGTCCCCAGGCTCGGTTCCTTGTGGTTTTATTCTGGATACAAATAGGGCAAGAGCTGACATTCTTCCTGCAAAACTCCTTCAGATTAGGCCACCAGAACGTGCGTTGCACGAGTTCAAGAGTTTTACGAACCCCAAAATGTCCTGCAAGTGGATGGTCGTGAAGTAGAGTGTTAAGGTGAATCCTTGGAGACTTGAAGGTTCTGGGGATGCCTCTCTGATCAGAGACAGGAGATCCGTCTGAAGAAGTAAGAAGTTGTTTGCAGGCAGAATGGTGTCAGGTACAGAAAAGTCTTTAGGGTTATCGAACATGCGCAATAGCGCGTCTGGTTTTATGTTCTTAGTTCCTGGCCGGTATGTGATGTGAAAACAGAAACGTGTAAAGAATAAGGCCCATCGAGCTTGCCGAGGTTTCAGTCATTTGGTAGATCTTAAATACTCAAAATTTTTGTGATCGGTATATATTAGTACCGGATGGACTGCGCCCTCTAACAGATACCTCCACTCCTCCAATGCTGTCTTGATAGCGAGTAGTTCCCGATCACCCACGTCATAATTCCGTTCAGCCGGCGAGTGCTTTCGAGAAAAGAATCCCACGGGATGCATCAGGTCCTTGTTGCCCTGCCCTTGGGAGATAACTGCTCCCACGGCCACTTTGGAAGCATCAGCCTCTAGGATAAAGGGTAAAGATGGGTCAGGATGACTGAGGATCGGAGCTGAAGTGAAGCGCCTTTTTAATTTTTCAAAGACCTCCTGAGCCTCCGGGCTCCAGTGAAAACAACAGTTCTGCTTGGTTAGTTGCGTGATAGGTGAGATGATGGCGGAAAACCCCTTAATGAATTTCCTGTAGAAATTTGCGAACCCAATGAAGCGCTGCACGCCCTTCTTATCCAGGGGAACTGGCCAATCTAGCACGGCGGACACCTTCTGAGGGTCCATTTTGATGCCAGTTGGGGAGATCACTAACCCCAAAAACTGGATGTCCTTTTGTTCAAATTCGCACTTCTCTGCTTTAGCGTACAGCCTGTGCAAACGAAGACGACCCAAGACTCTGCGAATATGCTCCCGATGTTGACTAAGTGACCTAGAGAAAATCAAAATGTCATCCAAATAAACGATTACAAAGATGTCCAGGAAGTCTCTGAATACATCGTTGATCAGATGCTGGAATGTGGCAGGAGCATTACATAGGCCAAAGGGCATGACTAAATACTCATAGTGCCCGAAACGGGTCCGGAAAGCCGTCTTCCACTCATCCCCGGCCCGGATGAGGACCAAATTGTAGGCTCCTCTTAAATCCAGTTTGGTGAAGATGATGGCAGATCTCAACTTCTGAAACAGTTCAGGTATCAGGGGCAACGGGTATCGGTTCTTAAACCGTGACTTTGTTTAGCTCCCGATAGTCCACACATGGACGAAGAGTCTGATCTTTCTTGGAGACGAAAAATATTCCGGCACCAGCTGGAGAGGTAGAAGGTCGAATAACTCCTTTTTCGAGATTCTCGTTGATGTACAGCTTAAGCGCTTCTTGCTCTTTTTCAGATAACGGGAAGATGCGCCTGAAAGGAATCTCGGCCCCAGCAAGCAGCCCAATTGGGCAATCATAGGGACGATGGGGTGGCAGGGAGTCTGCTCCCTTCTTACTGAACACATCCGCAAACTCCCGGTAGGCCTCCGGAATGGTCTTGAGTAGATCCTGATCAATGTCCATACAAAGTGAAGTGGCAGCAGATTTGGAGGGTTCAGGTAAGCAATGTCTTTGACAGTAGGGTGACAGAAACTTGACTTCACCGGTGGTCTAGTTGACGTGGGGGTTATGGGCCTGGAGCCAGGGCATGCCCAAAATGATCGGGAACAATGGAGAGGAGATAACGTCCAAGGTTAGGATTTCCTTATGCTGGGACAAACTGATGACAGGCAGAGGAAGGGTTTCTTGAGAGACTTGTCCAGATCTTATGTGGGACCCATCGGCCAGAAAAACTGAAAGTTTATGTGTTTTGTTTTTCAGGGGAAGATCTTGTTGAGTGGCAAAGGCAGAGTCAATAAAGCAGCTACATGCCCCGGAGTCAATGATGGCTTGTATGGTCCTTCCCTGGAGCTGTAACGAGAGAGGGAGAGCAAGTTGAGTTGCATTGGCGGTCAAAGCAGATAAACTGGCCGGGGTAGAAGAGAAACACTTACAGATCTTGGCCGGGCAGTTGTTCACATAGTGGCCTGCTCCACCACAATAAAGGCAAAGGTTTAGCTGGCGTCGGCATGCCCGTTCTTCTGGAGACAGAGTGGAACGCATTAGTCCTAGCTGCATTGGCTCAGGAGCATCAGGTATTGGGGTGGCCGGGTTTGAGCAGACGGGAGGTAAGTATCGGGAAGCAGGAGCCGGAACTTTTGCGGTCATCCACATTGGGCGTGTTTGCTGGGAGAAAAGTTCAGACCGGCGTTCACGGAGGCGTCGGTCAATCTGGATCGTTAGGGCGATAAGCTCCTCAAGGGTATCAGGCATACCAACCCAAGCAAGTTCATCCTTCAGGCTCTCGGACAAACCCATGCGGAATTGATGGCGTAAAGCTGCATTGTTCCATTGAGTGTCCGCGCTCCAGCGTCAGAAGTCCGTGACATAGTCCTCGGCCGGTCTGCGGCCTTGCTGGAGCGCGAACAGAGCTGACTCCGCTGTGGCAGTCCGCTGAGGATCCTCGTACAGTTGAGCCATGGCTTCGAAGAAGGAAGGCAAGGACTGGATCTGTACAGAGTCAGTTTCAAGCAAGCGGTGAGCCCAAGTCTGGGGTTCTCCTTGTAGGAGGGATATAACAAATCCCACTTTAGTAGCCTCTAAAGAAAAAGTCCATGGCTGTAGGGCAAAGTAAAGTTGACATGCGCTGTGGAAGGCCCGGAACTTGGTTCGGTCCCCAGAAAACCTTTCTGGGACGGGGACCCTTGGTTCAGGTGGAAGCATTACCACCGAGGGGGATGAAACAGTCTGTGTTGGGGCAGCCGCTGAGGCAGAAGCCACACCTCCAGGACCACTGAGGTTCAGGACTTGTCCCTCCAGTCTGGTGTAGCTATCTTGCAAAGACTTCACGGCCTGGGTGAGTGCCGCTAAGTGCGTACAGATCTCCTTAAGGGGAGAGGTCTCTCCGGCAGGCTCAGTCATGGCTGTTCGTACTGTTAGGTACCTGGTAGTTGAGCCCGACTGGTAGAAGAAGACCTCTCTTACAGCGCTGGTTCAGGAGCCACTGGAGTGGGAACAGTGGTCTCTTGAGCACAGTGGGTAGGAGTGCCTGGTGCAGGTTCTTGCGGGGGCCGGCACAGGAGCTGAGAAGTCCCTCCGGGATGGCTGGGCTGCAGATGCTGGCAGGCTGAAGCGGATCAGTAGGCAGGCCGGTAGGTGGTATAGCAGCAGCAGAACCTGGAGCTGGATAAACAGGCTGGGAAGCAGCATCACAGGACACAGGCAAAAGCAGAGTCAGACAGTCCGTTTGGCAGGAGATCAGGCAGGTATTGGCAGAAGGATAATCACAGAGTAGTCAGGCAGGCAGGCAGGTGTTCTGCAATGGGTAACAAGAGGTTAAGCAGAGTCAGGCAAGCCGGGTCGGATTGGAGATAGCAGAATGGTCAAATGTAGCCGGGTCAATAACAGATACAACAGCAGGCAGGATACAGGAACACAGGTGCAGAGCTGCAGACGAACAGCACCTCATGGGTGCAACTGACATTCTTTTAACCACTAAGCCACCGCCCACCGTCATATGACGGCGGGACGAGGCTTCTGTTGTTCTGGGCGGACGTCATATGACGTCCTCGCCCTCCCGAGCCACTAGGGGGCGCGCGCACGTGCCCGCTGCGTCGCTCGGGACTCGGTGCGCGTGCCCGGCGGCCGCGATGTCCGCCGGGCACCCGCGATTGCCGGGTAACAGAGCAGGACCGTGGATCTGTGCATGTAAACACAGATCCACGTCCTGTCAGAGAGGAGAGGAGACTGATGGTGTGTCCCTTGTACATAGGGACACCGATCGGTCACCTCCCCCAGTCAGTCCCCTCCCCCCACAGTTAGAATCACCTCCTTAGGTCATACATTAACCCCTCGATCGCCCCCTAGTGTTAACCCCTTCCCTGCCAGTCACATTTACACAGTAATCAATGCAATTTTATAGCATTGATCGCTGTATAAATGTGAAAGGTCCCAAAAATGTGTCAAAAGTGTCCGATGTGTCCGCCGCAATATCGCAGTCACAATAAAAATCGCAGATCGCCGCCATTACTAGTAAAAAATAAATAAATACTAAAAATGCTATAAATCTATCCCGTATTTTGTAGACGCTATAACTTTTGCGCAAACCAATCAATATACGCTTATCGCAATTTTTTTTACCAAAAATATGTAGAAGAATACATAATGGCCTAAACTGAGGAAAAAATTTGTTAAAAAAAAAAAAAAAAAATTGGATATTTATTATAGCAAAAAGTAAAAAATAATGTATTTTTTCAAAATTGTCCCTCTTCTTTTGTTTATAATGCAAAAAGTAAAAACCGCAGAGGTGATCAAATACCACCAAAAGAAAGCTCTATTTGTGGTGAAAAAAAGATAAAAATTTCATTAGGGTGCAGTGTAACATGACCGCGCAATTGTCATTCAAAGTGCAACAGCGCTGAAAACTGAAAAATGGCTTGGGCAGGAAGGGGGTAAAAGTGCTCTGTATTGAGGTGGTTAAAGAGCCCTTGGCGCCAAACAGCGCTAGCGCGCACGGGAGCGCGCCGGCGCCCCCCGGTGGAGAGTTCAACTGTAACGCCCTGGACAAGCCCCGTGTGCGCACGCGCGTTCGCCCGACGGGCACCGGCACGTCCCTGACACTTCCCTAAAACACCACTCAAATGCGTCATATATGAGAAATTTACCTTAGCAGTTTCACATGCATTGCCTACTACCTAAAGATTTATTTTAAATGGTAAATATAATTTTAAAGGATGCTGTTTTGCATTTTGTATAACAATATATTTATATATTTTCACGTTTTATGTTTATATATTGTAATAACTGTTTGCCTATTTATAATTAGAATGATATTTACGTTGTGTATTTTGTTGTTTTATTTAACCAGGATGTACCAAGATGTAGCAATAGGTGGCTCCTGGAAAGTCTTCAACCTCACCAAAATTTTGAATACTTATCTCCACCTTCATCAAAGTTCAGATTATGAAGACTTCATGGGTGATGGAGGCCCATCTCAGAGGGTTCATGAGAACAGTTGCACAGACATATCTACTGACAAGGTCGTATTGATAGTGTTCACCAAGGACAACCCTTCTGCTAATGTCAATGGATATCCCAACCTCATCCAAACAGTGGAGTCTTCTAAACACGTGATGATACCAGAAGTAACAAGCGAACAAGGTATCAAAAAGCACAGGAAGAACAGAAATGCAAAACACAGCATCATAATGAACAACTTTCCATCCCGAACCATGGATAATTTAAGTAGAAAACCCTTGTGCAGAAGGGTTGATATGATGGTGGACTTTGAGAAGTTTGGGTGGGGGGATCTGGTTATCTATCCAAAGAAACTGAATGCCTACTGATGTGAAGGAGCCTGTCCCATTCCCTTGAGTGAGACCTTCAAACCAACCAACCATGCCTACATTATGGTAAGTGTCATTTTTTTTCACTGATAAATTTCTTTGCCTTTTCCAAGTATTTCTAAATATTGGGTGCCATTAGACAGACAGCATTGCAGGAGTAAATGATTGGCGACTGAAGAAAATAAGTTATAAGTTATAATGCATGTAACTTTTTGGAACCTTAGAGGAATGTCAGCTGGCTTAATGCCTTAGGGCAGGCATGTCAAACTCAAAAATGTGGAGTCCAAATTTGGATAAACCCTATAAAGGGCAGGATTTAATGGAATTTCTGTTACAGCTTATATTTAGGGATCGGCATGCCAATTAAAAAAGCCTTATTTTAAATAGTTTAAAACAGATTTTTGTAGGTTTCAAAAATTTAATTCACCTGACTGTAAAATAATGCTATGTTCAATTTAAATTCTCACATTGGTTAAGGACCCCAAGAAAGAAGTCGATGGGATGCATCCAGCCCAACCAGTTTTAGGTCTACTTTAGGAGAAAGTTAGATACATCCATTGTTACTGTGCTAAATTTGTGGGTTGTTTAATGTGTGTGTTTCATCCTTTTCTGATTTTGAATTTATTTATTTATTTTTGTTTTACAGAGTTTGGTGAAGCTATTCAATCCAGATAAAGTTGAATGTTCTTCCTGTGTCCCGGTGAAGATGAGACCTTTGTCCATACTGATGTATGAGAAGGGAGAAGTGGAAATGAAACACCATGAAGATATGATTGTAGAAGAATGTGGATGTCATTGAGGAACTGCTAAAAAATATGTCACAAGTATTAAAAAAGATGCAAAGTAATCAGTGACTTTAAAGGAATAATGGCACTTTGCAGAGTCTGTTGAAAGGTCTGCTGAACTCTATGATTAAAGTTAAAGAGAGTCATAAAACTGGAGCCAGAGAAAGAAAAGAAACACTTTAATTGCTGGCCTGCATTACTGACCTGGACTGGAGATATAACTTGGCTGATAAAGGGCAAATACTTTTTTAAAAAAAATAATTTTTATTGTTTAAAATACAGTATATGATATACTTTACAGTGCATTTATTGTATGATTATCACAAATTAAAATGTAATGTTCTTAATACATCTGTTTCATTTTGTTTGTTGTTTGTTTGATAGTACTAATTAAGCAATGGAAGCTCGGGCTTAACAGTAGAGCCCCTAAAATGTTTTAGATAAGACCTGTGCAGAAAATGGTGGGTTTTGACTTTAATGCACAGACTTAAAGAGTTCTTTTCACAAACTTAAAAAAGTGCAGGTAATAAAACTCAAAAGAAACCAAATATTTTAAATGCCTACTTGAAGTGTTTTCCATGAGACTGTAGACAGCTAAGAGCAATAAAAGAAAGACCAAAAACCAGTAGTGGAGCTTAAAATGGCCGCTGCCTCTTTATTATTGGTATTCAAATTTTAAACATAATAAACAATAAATATAAGCTGCATCAATAAATAATCTTAACACAACAGGGCTGTAATTATAGCAAAACCATTTATTAACTGTCCCCCACAAGCCACGTTTGTTTACGAAACAAACCTGGCCCAACCACCCCGAACTGTGGCCATCTCCACAGCAGTTTGTAAATTGGGGTTAAAGAGTCTGCTTCGCAGATCAGAGAACTTTCATACATACTCAAGTATCCATATTAACTTGGGACAAATCAAAATTATTTCCACTCTCCCCAGTGGTGCTCCCCACCGTCCCCACTGTACCCTTGAAAGTCAGAAATGACAATTAAATATTTGGGAGTTGTGATACAACAAGATCTAAATTCCTATGTCTCGGATAACCTTTAACCCCTCTTGAATTGCTTAAATAGCTGATTTTTGGTCTGTTGTCTCTTTCCCTTAGTACAGTAGTTCTCAACTCCTGTCCTCAGGACCCACTAACAGGCCAGATTTTCAGTATTACCTTGAGGAGATGCAGACTAGAATACTGCAATCACTGAGCAGCAAATTATATCACCTGTGGTGTATTTCAGTTATCTTGCAAACCTGGCCTGTTAGTGGGTCCTGAGGACAGGAGTTGAGAACCACTGCCTTAGTACCATAGGATGTGTTAACCTATTAAAGATGGTTTATTTTTACCCAAATTTCTATACTTTTTTAGACAATCACCGATTCCTATCCCCAAATCCTTCTTTAATAAGTTGGATGGTATCGTGTCCCCATTTCTGTGGGCTGGCAGGACTGCCAGGCTGTCATATTTTACCCTATATTTCCCAATTAATCATAGAGGATTGGTGCTGCCCAATTTTATGTGGTATTATTGGCCAGCAGTACTGGTAACATCGAGGTGATGCTTTTCTCAACCCCGAGACAACATGCAGTGATTCTGGAGGCAGCATTGCTGGGCTTCTACACTGAGCTCAGTAAGCTGGCATACAGAGGTCCGACCTCTAACTCTGCTATTACTACCCCAATGAAAACAACATTATGGGTTTGGGCCAAGGCCAGAGCTCAGTATCAATCTGCCAACGTCTTTTCCCCCCACACTCCACTGTGGGGACAACCCAAACATCCTTGAACTTACGTTCAATATCAGACCCTTCTTTTTGGGCTAGATGCAGTATTAAGGTGTTCTGACACTAAAAATTGGTGTTAAAGATGTCTAAATCACTGTCTGATAGGTGGACCCCATCCTCTCTCTTTATACTGCTGACATCTAAACCCAATCTGGCAGCTTCTGTGGCTGCTCCCACACGGTATGAATGTGAAAATAGATTCTTATTGTCCAAGTTCAAACTGGTCAAGCATTTATGAAAACGGCATTAAACTGGAATTTAGGTAAAAGGGGAGAAATCAAGAGAAATCAAGAGAACAATGAAGTGAGATGAATGAACAATGAAGTGTTAAGATGAGGTCTAGATATTAAAAAATCATTAAACTAACAGGACAAATAGGGGAACCGGAAAAAGAATTCAAATGCAACCAAATTCCTGTAGCGGATTGGTCAGTTTTTGACTTGGGAATAAAAATCCTAAGCTTAGAACCTTCTATTGAAACACAAGTAAATAAAATGGCCGATTTGGAATTTTTATAGGGGGGGTGGGGGGGGGGGGGCTGGTACTACTTCAGAAATCCTTAATGCACCAAAGAAGGGTAAAGAAAAAACCCAAACCAAATAAGTATTCTTATTCAGCTTTGCAAGACCATTGGTTTAGCTTGTTTATATGGAAAAACAAACTAAACCAGTGGTCTTACAAAGCTGAATAAGAATAGATGGTTTAATAGTCAGTCTGCTATCTGGGTAAAATTCTTGTAGCTTTTTATTGCATGCCTTACTGAAAAGAAGGTGTTACAGTATCTCACAAAAGTGAGTACACCCCTCACATTTTTGTCAATATTTTATTATAACTTTTCATGTGACAACACAGAAGAAATGACACTTTGCTACAATGTAAAGTAGTGAGTGTACAGCTTGTATAACAGTGTAAATTTGCTGTCCCCTCAAAATAACTCAACACATAGCCATTAATGTCTGAACTGTTGGCAACCAAAGTGAGTACACCCCTAAGTGAAAATGTCCAAATTGGGCCCAATTAGCCATTTCCCCTCCCTGGTGCCATGTGACTCGTTAGTGTTACAAGGTCTCAGGTGTGAATGGGGAGCAGGTGTGTTCAATTTGGTGTTATCGCTCTCACTCTCTTATACTGGTCACTGGAAGTTCAACATGGCACCTCATGGCAAAGAACTCTCTGAGGATCTGAAAAAAAGAACTGTTGCTCTACATAAAGATGGCCTAGGCTATAAGAAGATTGCCAAGACCCTGAAGCTGAGCTGCAGCATGGTGGGCAAGACCATACAGTGGTTTAACAGGACAGGTTCCACTCAGAACAGGCCTAGCCATGGTCGACGAAAGAAGTTGAGTGCACGTGTTCAGCGTCATATCCAGAGGTTATCTTTGGGAAATAGACGTAAGAGTGCTGCCAGCATTGCTGCAGAGGTTGAAGGGGTGGGGGTCAGACTGTCAGTGCTCAGACTCAGGCACACTGCATCAAATTAGTCTGCATGGCTGTCGTCCCAGAAGGAAGCCTCTTCTAAAGATGATACACAAGAAAACCTGCAAACAGTTTGCTGAAGACAAGCAGACTAAGGACATGGAACCATGTCCTGTGGTCTGCTGAGACCAAGTAAAGCTTATTTGGTTCAGATGGTGTAAAGCGTGTGTCGCGGCAACCAGGTGAGGAGTACAAAGACAAGTGTCTTGCCTACAGTGAAGCATGGTGGTGGGAGTGTAATGGTCTGGGGCTGCATGAGTGCTGCCGGCACTGGGGAGCTACAGTTCATTGAGGGAACCATGAATGCCAACATGTACTGTGACATACTGAAGCAGGGCATGATCCCCTCCCTTCGGAGACTGGGCCCACGGCAGTATTCTAACAAGATAATTACCCCAAACGCACCTCCAAGATGACCACTGCCTTGCTAAAGTAGCTGAGGGTAAAAGTGATGGACTGGCCATGCATGTCTCCAGAACTAAACCCTATTGAGCATCTGTGGGGCATCCTCAAATGGAAGGTGGAGGAGTTCAAGGTCTCTAACATCCACCAGCTCCGTGATGACGTCATGGAGGAGTGGAAAAGGACTCCGGTGGCAACCTGTGAAGCTCTGGTGAACACTATGCCCAAGAGGGTTAAGGCAGTGCTGGAAAATAATGGTGGCCACACAAAATATTGACACTTTAGGCCCAATTTGGACACTTTAACTTACAGGTGTACTCACTTTTGTTGCCCGCGGTTTAGACATTAATGGCTGTGTGTTGAGTTATTTTGAGGGGACAGCAAATTTACACTGTTATACCAGCTGTACGCTCACTACTTTACATTGTAGCAAAGTGTCATTTCTTCAGTGTTGTCACATGAAAAGATAATAAAATATTTACAAAAATGTGAGGTGTGTACTCACTTTTGTAAGATACTGTATATAGAAGCAGCAATATTTGCTAATAACATACCAGGGTTGATTTACAAAACTGGAGAGTGCAAAATTTGGTGGAACTCTGCATAAAAACCAATCAGCTTCCAGGTTTTTTCATCACAGCTTAATTGAACAAGCTGAAGTTAGAAGCTGAAGTTGGCTACCATGCAGCGCTGCACCAGAATTTGCTCCTGCTCAAAATTCATATCTATGAGTCACATAACTGACTAAAGATCATTTGTTTTGGCGACAACCTTTCTATATATCAGCGGTTATGCTGAGTGACTGAAACAGCTCATCTCTGTATTTAGTGTCTAATTTACATAATAATACAAAATAGCAAACATCTAAAAATGTAAAAGTCACTCCCAACTTTAATTTAAAGTGAACAAAGTTTTGCAAAATATGTGCTTACTGAAAATACTGTATAGTTTCACTTTAACCCTGAAGTTTCACTGTTGGGTAGATTAGTTCTTTAATGTCAAACAAATATGCCCTTTAATCTAACCATAAAAGAAAATGAACACACTTTCATGTGTAGTATGAGTTAAAGTAAGGTGTTAAATGTTAATGTCTTTACATAATTGATTGTTGTGTATACAATCACTGTATAAAACAACAGAGGATCAAACAGACTTTAACCTCCCTGGTGGTATGATTATTTCGGATTTTAGGTGCTGAAAGCGGTACCATTATTTTGCATGGAAATTTGGCGTTTTATATTGTAGGTCTGTAATTCTTAACAATAACACACTTAAATCTGTCCAAACAAAAGTCTAGTAGATATCCCGGGTATGATAAAGTTTGAAACACAAAAACATAAATTATAATATAATAAATAAAAATAAATAATTAAAAAAATAAAAATAAATAGTAATAAAATAAATTTCCCCACGATTCACTATCGCTCAATTCTGCAAGTGTTCTAATTTACTATCGCTGTTTTCTAGCTGGTCTAAAGCCATTTTTGACCTAAAGGGACACTTTTTGGTTGCTATGGACAATCTCCAGTTTCCAGGCAGAAAGAACAGTATATATAATATAAAACTGCATGCAGGGCAATTGCCAAAGCACTGGGGACAAAAGGGATGTGAAATTATTTCATACAGTACTGTAATCTGTAAGATTACAGTACTGTATGTGTTATGATTTTGACATTTTTTTGAATTTGCCGCCAGGCTCCGCCCCCCTGCGTCGCGACGCTCGCAGGGAATGGAGCCTGGCACAGAGAGGCTTCGGGCAGAGGACACAGCCCGCAGACACAGCGGGGGACATCGCAGGATCCCGGGGACAAGGTAAGTAAAGGCACACCAGGATCCTGCGATGTAATCCCGAGTGTGGCTCGGGGTTACCGCTAATGGTCCTGATTTTTAACCCCGAGCCACACTCGGGAAAACCGCCAGGGAGGCTACATACTTAAGTCTCTCCTATATCTATAGGTGGTTTGCCTTCAGTATTTGCAGCATTACATTTAAAAACATAAATGTATAAATAGTTCTTAAAACTAAGTAATGTTTACATTTTGATCATGTCTTTTAAACAAATATTTTGAAAGAAACTGTTGAATCAAATTCAATATTATAACACAATTTTAGAATTGCATTAATTGAATTTATTATTTTTTCTATATGGATTCTCTTTTACGTTGTTACACAAAACCCTATAATAATCTATAAATCATGTTTGCTGAGAGTAACAAACTAAAATCTCTAATTATAAAGTAATAATATGGGACATTAATTGATGCTAAATTTGCATATTCATTGGCTTTTTGTATTGCATACTAGCCTATGTTTAAGCTATTAGAGCTAATAAATAATTAATTGTACTTCATTATGATGCCTCAAATAGTTATTCCTCTTTACAAACCAAGTTTATGGGATAGTTTACTGACTATTTTAACCATATGTGAGTACATTTTTTTCATTGAAATAGTTATTAAATGAATGGTGAGAAATTATGGCAGGGGATTATGTTTTGGCACCTTGTTATGTCAAATCATAAAAGAAAATGTGTATTTTCATGATATTTTACTGCAGTTTAATATTCATGCACCATGCAAAAAAAAAATATATATATTTACAGTATGGCTTATTATTATTTTACTATTATCCTGCCACTGAGAATTTGACAAATTTAAATTCTGTGACATCCTGGGTTGTATATTTGAAAATATCATGTGGTCAATTGGGAGAGCAAATGTCAGTCAATATAAGCCATACAATAAACTGGCAATATGTGCCAAACATTTGTATGGTATATGATAAAGTACTATTATTAGTATTGTATGTGATAATTCAATTATTCCTATAGTATTATTATTTTCAACGTGTTGCCATATAAAATCAACAAAACAGACATATATAATAAAATAAAACAAATCTTAGCAAAAAAATGAATAGCATTAAGTCCCTAATTATATAATAGTATTTTAAATTAATCATTTTATAATATCTGAATGGTAAAAAAAAATATTTACGTGTAATATGAAGGTGGTATGCTTTAAATAAAGCTAACACACTTCAGGAAATAACAATTAAAAGCAAGGCCTTATATACTCAAAAATAAAATGCTACCAAACATAAAATATATTTCCCCAGTCACTTACAAAAACAGAATATAATATAATAATTATAATATAATATGACTTTTCTTACTCAAAACAATTAATATAACTGCAATTCCAAGATTATAATGTGACTAATATATGTATATGTATATATATGTTATATACTGGTCAATACTTACTGACCAAATTTGAGTGTATTTGTATTACCTAAATGTAATATTAGTTTTACTCTTGGACTAGATTATTTTCTACATAAATGGCATAGAACAGTTTCAATGCCTGCTTTTTGTGTCAGGCATTTAAATTAAGAGCAATTTAATTTCTTATAGCTGATTATTTAACAATAATAGAACTAATTTAAAAAGTAAGTGTTTTTGTAGTTTCTCAGTCTTCACTAAAACACCACTCAAATGCCTCATACATAAGAAATTTACCTTTGCAGTTTCACATGCATTGCCTACTACCTAAAGATTTATTTTAAATGGTAAATATAATTTTAAAGGATACTGTTTTGCGTTTTGTATAACAATATATATATATATATTCACGTTTTATGTTTATATATTGTAATAACTATGTTTGTCTATTTATAATTAGAATGATATTTACGTTGTGTATTTTGTTGTTTTATTTAACCATGATGTACCAAGATGGACAATCATCGATCACTCTACTTTGACATATCCTCTCTCTCAAGCAGTGATGAGATTCGATTGGCAGAGTTAAGGATTAAATTTTCTTCTTCAGAGAAAACACAAGATATGATACTGCATATCTACCACAGCAAACAAAGTTCCAAGAGGCTGTTTCTCAAGTCCTTTCACATTGATTCCTCTGTAGCAATAGGTGGCTCCTGGAAAGTCTTCAACCTGACCAAAATTTTGAATACTTATCTCCACCTTCATCAAAGTTCAGATTATGAAGACTTCATGGGTGATGGAGGCCCATCTCAGAGGGATCATGAGAACAGTTGCACAGACATATCTACTGACAAGGTCGTATTGATAGTGTTCACCAAGGACAACCCTTCTGCTAATGTCAATGGATATCCCAACCTCATCCAAAAAGTGGAGTCTTCTAAACACGTTATGATACCAGAAGTAACAAGCGAACAAGGTATCAAAAAGCACAGGAAGAACAGAAATGCAAAACACAGCATCATAATGAACAACTTTCCATCCCGAACCATGGATAATTTAAGTAGAAAACCCTTGTGCAGAAGGGTTGATATGATGATGGACTTTGAGAAGTTTGGGTGGGGGGGGATCTGGTTATCTATCCAAAGAAACTGAATGCCTACTGATGTGAAGGAGCCTGTCCCATTCCCTTGAGTGAGACCTTCAAACCCACCAACCATGCTTACATTATGGTAAGTGTCATTTTTTTTCACTGATACATTTCTTTGCCTTTTCCAAGTATTTCTAAATATTGGGTGCCTTTCAGTATTTCCTAATAATGGGTGCCATTAGACAGACAGCAGTGCAGGAGTAAATGATTGGTGACTGAAGAAAATAAGTTATAAGTTATAATGCATGTAACTTTTTGGAACCTTAGAGGAATGTCAGCTAGCTTAATGCCTTAGGGAAGGCATGTCAAACTCAAAAACGTGGAGTCCAAATTTGGATAAACCCTATAAAGGGCAGGATTTAATGGAATTTCTGTTACAGCTTATGTTTAGGGATCAGCATGCCAATTAAAAAGCCTTATTTTTAATAGTTTAAAACAGATTTTTGTAGGTTGCAAAAATTTAATTCACCGGACTGTAAAATAATGCTATGTTCAATTTAAATTCTCACATTGGTTAAGGACCCCAAGAAAGAAGTAGACGGGATGCATCCAGCCCAACCAGTTTTAGGTCTACTTTAGGAGAAAGTTAGATACATCAATTGTTACTGTGCTAAATTTGTGGGTTGTTTAATGTGTGTGTGTTTCATCCTTTGACAGATTTGGAAATTTTTTTTTTTGTTTTACAGAGTTTGGTGAAGCTATTCAATTCAGATAAAGTTGAATGTGCTTCCTGTGTCCTGGTGAAGATGAGACCTTTGTCCATACTGATGTATGAGGAGGGAGAAGTGGAACTAAAACACCATGAAGATATGATTGTAGAAGAATGTGGATGTCATTGAGGAACTGCTAAAACATATGTCACAAGTATTAAAAAGATGCAAAGTAATCAGTGACCTTAAAGGAATAATGGCACTTTGCAGAGTCTGGTGAAAGGCCTGCTGAACTCTATGATTAGAGTTAAAAAGAGTCAGAAAACTGGAGCCAGAGAAAGAAAAGAAACACTTTAATTGCTGGCTTGCACTACTGACCTGGAATGGAGATATAACTTGGCTGATAAAGGGCAAATACTTTTTTTTTGAGAATTTTTTTTATTGTTTAAAATACAGTATATAATATACTTTACAGTGCATTTATTGTATGACTATTACAAATTAAAATGTAATGTTCTTAATACATCTGTTTAATTTTGTTTGTTTGATAGTACTAATTAAGCAATGGAAGCTCATGCTTAACAGTAGAGCCCCAAAAATGTTTGCAGAAAATGGTGGGTTTTGACTTTAATGCACAGACTTAAGAGTCCTTTTCACAAACTTAAAAAAGTGCATAACAAAACTCAAAAGAAATCAAATATTTTAAATGCCTACTTGCAGTGTTTTCCATGGGACTATAGACAGCAAAAAGCAATAAAAGAAAGACCAAAAACCAGTAGTGGAGCTTAAAATGGCCGCTGCCTTTATTATTGGTATTCAAATTTTAAACATAATAAACAATAAATATAAGCTGCATCAATAAATAATCTTAACACAACAGGGCTGTAATTATAGCAAAACTATTTATTAACTGTTCACAAGCCAGGTTTGTTTACGAAACCAACCTGGCCCAACCACCCCGAACCGTGGTCATCTCCACAGCAGTTTGTAAATTGGGGTTAAAGTGGGGTTCCACCCAAAAAACAAAAATACCTGGAAAAATTCTAAAAAAAAAAAAAAAAAAAAAATTTGGATATTATTTTTTTTCACTTACCTCTAAATGCCTGTTGCTAGGTGGTCCCTCGTAGTCTGCCTATTCCTTTGCCTGGGCTGGTGACATCACTTCCCCCTCGGCACAGGAAGGGCTCCGCTCTGCTCCCTCCCTCCTGTCAATCATCTGGGACCCATTACAGGTCCCAGGTGATTGAGCGGCCAATCACGGCGCTCGGCGCCGCTCGCGCATGCACAGTGGGTGCCAGGCTGTGAAGCCACAGCCCGGCGCCCACAGTTGAAATGCCGGCGCCGATGAGCGGAGGTGGGGGACGAGTGGGGCTTTGATCCCCCGCATCGCTGGACCCAGGGACAGGTAAGTGTCCAATTAAAAGTCAGCAGCTGCAGTATTTGTAGCTGCTGACTTTTAATTATTTTTTTTTTTACGGCCCCCCTGGGTGGAACTCCTCTTTAAAGACTCTGCTTCGCAGATCAGAGAACTTTGATACAAACTCAAGTATCCATATTAACTTGGACAAATCAATATTATTTCCACTCTCCCCAATGGTGCTCCCCACCGCCCCCACTGCACCCTTCAAAGTCAGAAATGACATTTAAATATTTGGGAGTTGTGATACATCAAGATCTAAATTCCTATGTCTTGGATAACATTTAACCCCTCTTGAATTGCTTAGATAGCCGATTTTTGGCCTGTTGTCTCTTTCCCTTAGTACCATAGGATGTGTTAACCTATTAAAGATGGTTTATTTTTACCCAAATTTTATACTTTTTTAGACCATCACCGATTCCTATCCCCAAATCCTTCTTCAATAAGTTGGATGGTATTGTGCCCCCATTTCTGTGGTCTGGCAGGACTGCCAGGCTGTCATGTTTAACCCTATACTTCCCAATTAATCGTAGAGGATTGGTGCTGCCCAATTTTATGTGGTATTATTGGCCTGTAGTACTGGTAACATCGAGGTGATGTTTTTCTCAACCCCGGGACAACATGTAGTGATTTTGGAGGCAGCATTGCTGGGCTCCTTTGTTGAGCTCAGTAAGCTGACATACAGAGGTCCGACCTCTTATGCCCCGTACACACGGTCGGACTTTGTTCGGACATTCCGACAACAAAATCCTAGGATTTTTTCCGACGGATGTTGGCTCAAACTTGTCTTGCATACACACGGTCACACAAAGTTGTCGGAAAATCCGATCGTTCTAAACGCGGTGACGTAAAACACGTACGTCGGGACTATAAACGGGGCAGTGGCCAATAGCTTTCATCTCTTTATTTATTCTGAGCATGCATGGCACTTTGTCCTTCGGATTTGTGTACACACGATTGGAATTTCCGACAACGGATTTTGTTGTCGGAAAATTTTATATCCTGCTCTCAAACTTTGTGTGTCGGAAAATCCGATGGAAAATGTCCAATGGAGCCCACACACGGTCGGAATTTCCGACAACACGCTCCGATTGGACATTTTCCATCGGAGAATCCGACCGTGTGTACGGGGCATAACTCTGCTATTACTATCCCAATGAAAAAGACATTATGGGTTTGGGCCCAGGCTAGAGCTCAATATCAATCTGCCAACGTCTTTTCCCCCCCACACTCCACTGTGGGGACAACCCAAACATCCTTGAACTTACGTTCAATATTAGACTTTTCTTTTTGGGCTAGATGCGGTATTAAGGTGTTATGACACCTTATGCCTCAGGGCATCCTACCCTCGTTCGATAAACTTAAATGTATTTACCACCTACCGAACGCTGTTTTTTCGTTTCCTACAACTGAGACATGCTACTGCAGCCCATTTCCCTAGACCAATTACTCTTCAGGTGGATCCTCTAGAGCAGCGGTTCTAAACTCCTGTCCTCAGGACCCACTAACAGGTCAGGTTTGCAAGATAACTGAAATACATCACAAGTGATATCATTTGTTGCTCAGTGATTGCAGTATTCTAGTCTGCATCTCCCCAAGGTAATACTTAAAATCTGGCCTGTTAGTGGGTCCTGAGGACTGAAGTTTAGAACCACTGCTCTAGAGAGTATGCTTCTTTGTGAGGATTTTCCCAACCCACTACCTTCTCTGTACTCACATTTGTCCATAATGTCTAATCCTCGCATACTGAAATTATGGGAGAGATGGCATGCTAACTTTCCTTCGCTTTCTAAAGATGAATGGGAGAACTGCCTGCTACAATTTGCTCCCCTCTTATATCCCTAAGGGATCGGTTCCTACAGCTGAAATTTGTCCACACAGTACACTATACCCCACAATGGCTTGCCACTATATACCCTAATAGATCAGATACTTGTCTTTGTTGTGACCTCAAGACTGGTTCTTACCTCCATGTTTTCTGGATATGCTCTAAAACTCACACCTATTGGCAAAGCGTGGTGGATACCATTAATGCCCTATGTATCCTGGTTTTACCCATGGATCCTCTTATTTTGTTACTGGGTCTTACAGATACATTGAATGCCTCTAAACATATTAAACTGTTTTTATTTTATGCTATGACTATGCTAGATGGGAGATTCTCTTTAAGTGGAAATCCCCAGCTCCTCCAACAGTGTTGAGTTGGAATGGATCTCATCTATAAGCCAAAGTACACTAGCAGAAATTGCCCCCCAAAATTTGATAAGATATGGAACACCTGGATAGATGCTTAAGGTTTGACTGTTTGATGTCAATCCTGTAACACCTTTGGTTTCTATGATGGGCTGCAATTACTGGGTTAAGTTTCTTAGCCATTCCTCTGTATAACACTGAAGAAATAACACTTTGCTACAATGTAAAGTAGTGAGTGTACAGCTTGTATAACAGTGTAAATTTGCTGTCCCCTCAAAATAACCCAACACACAGCTATTAATGTCTGAACCGTTGGCAACAAAAGTGAGTACACCCCTAAGTGAAAATGTCTGAATTGGGCCCAATTAGCTATTTTTCCTCCCCGGTGCCATGTGACTCGTTAGTGTTACAAGGTCTCAGGTGTGAATGGGGAGCAGGTGTGTTCAATCTTATGTTATCGCTCTCACTCTCTCATACTGGTCACTGGAAGTTCAACATGGCACCTCATGGCAAAGAACTCTGAAAAAAAAGAATTGTTGCTCTACATAAAGATGGCCTGGGCTATAAGAAGTTTGCCAAGACCCTGAAACTGAGCTGCAGCATGGTGGCCAAGACCACACAGCTGTTTAACAGGACAGGTTCCACTCAGAACAGGCCTCGCCATGGTCGACCAAAGAAGTTGAGTGCACGTGCTCAGCGTCATATCCAGAGGTTGTCCTTGGGAAATAGACATATGACTGCTGCCAGCATTGCTGCAGAGGTTTAAGGGGTCAACCTGTCAGTCCTCAGACCATACGCCACACACTGCATCAAATTGGTCTGCATGGCTGTCGTCCCAGAAGGAAGCCTCTTCTAAAGATGATTATACAAGCTTTACACTCACTACTTTACATTGTAGCAAAGTGTCATTTCTTTAGTGTTGTCACATGAAAAGATAGAATAAAATATTTACAAAAATGTGAGGGGTGTGCTCACTTTTGTGAGATACTGTACATGGAAGACGATGCAATTTTAAGAAAAAAAAATACCAGCTATTTATTAATATGAGCCCAGGATAGAGATTGTGACATTAAACCATCTAGAAAAGTAAAAATTAGTTGTTCAGAAAATGCTGATGGAGCTTTGTCAAATTAGTTTAGGAAAGAGAGCCACAGCAACCACACTGCTGAATAAGCTGCTATTGTAGAGGGAGTGATGGATGTCTTAATGCCTGCGCAAATCATTTCTAAATTAGTTCCCATAGGTGTAAAGGACATTGGATTCCTTTCTCGTCCTCAGCTGGAAAAAGTGACCTGAATCTGTTCATCTGCAAATGAGAAAGAGAATTTGTAATATCAGTCCGCTTACCTGCTAAATAACGAGCCTTAACTCATATATTAAGACTTAAACATTTGAAAACAAGACGTCTTATTAAAACAATGACCGGATGACAAGCAAACAATAGTGAAAAGGACCTCTTTGTTATCCATACTAAAAAGAATCTCTTTGTTCCTAAAAAATCACCCAGAATTCCAGTGCTACCAAAATAGGAAATAATTCTAAAAGAACCAGGTTCTTTAAATAGCCTTGAATGTGCCAAAAAGGGTGCCACAATGCAGCGCTCCAAAGGGTTTCCCAGATGGATGAAAAAACCCACTGATCCTGCCGCATCTGTAAACAGAAATCATCGTCAGATGCAGTACAAATTCCTCCTGAAAAAATAGACCCTCCTAAATTCTTTCAAAAATTGAGCCCACACTAAAAGATCCTCACTGAACTCTAATGATTCTAATATGAGCAGTGGGCGATTTCAAACCAGATATAGTCAAATAAAAAATTCTAGAGAATATCTGACCTACGGGTAAAACTCTAGAAGCAAATGCTAGAAGACCAAGGAGTCTTTACATATCCTTTAAAATAACTTTCTTATGTCTGATAACAATAGCTATAATGGATTTTAAGTTTTCAGTTAGTCAGCTGATAATCTAAATTATATGCACGTGGTTGGAAAAATCGTTTCTTCATGAGCGAAAGGGATATTTTAATTTCAGCACAAACTTCTAAAAATGAACCGAAAACTCTCCTACAGTGAAAACTAGAAAATCCAAGTTTAATAAACTGCCTTTAGGAAAAGGCAAGTAATGAATATACCTGTAAAAATGCTTTTCCTTTTTTGGAACAATTCCTAACTGTAGTATATTCAAAAATCCTCGAAAGGAGGTGCAGAAAGGGGGCCTGCTACTCTACCTTCTTGAAGTTCCTTAAAAAAATTCTCTAATCACCTTGAAATTTTTCAATGACACAACCATAACCTTGAAAAGGGGAGAGTAAAAAACCTTAATTGAAAGCCTCAAGTAGTAGCAGAGCCGTCTGCCTGTGTGTAGAATTGAAGCCATGAGAGCATTTTTATTAATTTCACTGGCATTGGAACCTTTTTGAAAAGGCTCTCTACCTTGTTGTTGATTGGTGAAAAGATAAGTGGAAATTCTGCAGGCTCTGATGTAAGGGGGGCTCTGCTAAATATGATGTAAGAGGGCTCTGCGGACTCTGATGTAAGGGGGCTCTGCAGATGAAAAAAGTTAGGAGCCAGTTTTTTTAACTAACAAAGCTAGTAGCTTTACACACAGTTATGCCTTGCTTTTGCCTAATAACCTGCCTAGAATAGAAAAACGCATACACGAGAGTCTAAAGGGCTGCACACCCCAAATAATTGAAAAAAATGGAAGGATTCCCCAAGGGTTTTTTAACAGCTAGGTTTTCTAATCAAGAAAGTTTATATAGTTTATAATATTGTAAAATCTTTATTGGACAAAATTAGTACAAGAATGGAAATAGGATTTAAAATATGAATTCTGGCTACAAGTGTATATAATCATGTTCCATTACAGCTGTCAATTATTACACAGTACAACTATCAATTGACAGTACATTACAAAAATGATAGCCACCCAAACCCCCCTATTGCGTTTCAACTTATTCGGTCATAGTCTTCTTCAGGGGTTTTTTTTTGGCTCTAAAAGGATATATCAAAACATCCATAAGTTCAATATCTCATATTCTGTGAGCATCTGTGCATGTGATATATTAGTAATTTGATAATTACCGCTCGGGAAATGGAACTCTACCCTATAGCCATAAATTGTTTAAAAAGATCCCAGTGGTCCAAAAATCTTCACATGCCGTTCCCACCTCCTCAAGATGAAGCCCAGGTCCAGAGGGCTTGCAAGGAGCCACACATGCGGACCCTCCTGGGATGGGGAAATGTACAGCACCTGTAATGTTTTACAATAATCTCAATGAATTAATTAGGGTCCACATATGTGGCTCCTTGCAAGCTCTCTGGAGCCGGGCTTCATCTTGAGGAGGTGGAAACAGCATGTGGAGATTTTTGGACCGCTGGGATCTTTTTAAACAATTTATGGCTATAGGGTAGAGTTCCATTTCCTGAGCGGTAATTATCAATTTACTAATATTTCACATGCACAAATGCTCACAGAATATGAGATATTGAACTTATGGATGTTTTGATATATCCTTTTAGAGCCAAAAAAAAACCCCTGAAGAAGACTATGACCGAATAAGTTGAAACGCAATAGGGGGGTTTGGGTGGCTATCATTTTTGTAATGTACTGTCAATTGATAGTTGTACTGTGTAATAATTGACAGCTGTAATGGAACATGATTATATACACCTGTAGCCAGAATTAATATTTTAAATCCTATTTCCATTCTTGTACTAATTTTGTCCAGTAAAGATTTTACAATATTATAAACTAAATAAACTTTCTTGATTAGAATACCTAGCTGTTAAAAAACCGTTGGGGGAATCCTTCCATTTTTTCAATAACCCACCTAGGAGTCTTAAGAACTTTTCCTTTATGATAACTTCGTGCTTCCATTGATTTTCTTTCTGCACATTTACTGGGATTATTCTCACGGTCAACTTTATGGAGTTTATTAGAACATATAAAAGGTCAGCGCTAACTCTCCTATGCTTATAACTGTGAATCTAGTGCATAACATAACCACACAAAAAAAAAATTAAAAAAAAAATCATACAATGAACAGTCCCCGTGTAGTGGAATAAATACACCAATACACCATATAGTGACAGGTACTCTTAATTAGCCAAGCTGTGCTCCAACTTCACTTGTGTAAGAAGATTGCAGATTCACTGAATGTAACAATGGGATACTTCATAAGCTCAAGTCGTTTTGGAGGGCAATCTTTCTGTTCACAAGACTATATGACTCGGTGTAAACAGAAATTAATCACATAGTTCAATATGTTTTTAAATGTAGATCAAACACCAGTAAGGAAATAAAAAGTACTCACATATTAAGGTGCTCGTCTGCTAGCACCAGCATGTACAGCGATCTTTAGCCAGAATAAAGACACAGTCTCTCCACATCTAAGTGTCTATTCCACCCCAGCAAGATCTGGAACCAGCCGTGCCAGAAATGACGTCAGCAAAGAAGAGTGTGCAGCCTCAATGCATTTTGTGATCAACATGTCATCAGGAAGATTGCTCATCTCCACTCTCTTGCAGCCTTATAGACACTGCTGACCCGAGCCAGCTGAACGAATTAGTGGGTAATCATCATCTGTCTTTTTACCAAAGAAATCCCCAACTGATTTTTTATTTAATAAAAAACATAAAAAACATAATAAAAACACAAAAAACATAAAACCGCTGTATATCTTGGTTGCTCAAGTATATACACAAACGGTATAGTAGACACAAGTTTACAATACATAGAAAGTTACTGAACATCTCAATTACATCATATCTCTAACCAGCTGCATAGCTGATAAAGAAGTAACAATTTTTATTAAAACATCTATCTATAATATAATATAAAAAATACTCATACAATTAAACAATCTGATCCTAATGAATAATATAATCTTTAACTAACTTTTATGATTCTTCTTAGTTGATTCTAAACACTGTCGTTAAAAAAAAAAAAAAAAAAAGAGAATGGTACTATATCATTTCCAGTCTAGGCAATACTAACCAGCAGCCATTAGGTACTAATAAAAAATTATAAAAATCCTGCACAAATTAATTATCTGAAAAATCTGTAGGATTAGAGAAACAGAAAACACCAAAGAATGCTAGGAAGCTAGCTAATACATCAATGCTGTATATCATTCATTGGTGAGAGGGTGTTTTTTTTAGCCCAATTTTCTTCTTGTTCGTTTTCATCGTTTTTCCCCCTTTAATTATCTTTTCCTTTGACAATATATTTACATGGAAATTGTTCTTTTGATTTATGTCTTTATTTGCACATATAGTGTTTTTACGTGTAAGAATTACCACTTTGCTGGGGACCTGAGCTGTAGGGGTTGAGATTGCTCGCTGTGGGCGATTACACCCCATTGACTGACCTCACTTGTCGGCTTTTGATTATAACAAGCGAGCATGCATACTTGGGGCAATCAGTAATGATTAAGCACAGTAGTGTGAAACGCATTTACTGAGATTTGGGTTTCGTGCGTGTCATGCTGTATTTTTAATGGTCAAGAAATAAAGAAACTGTTTTTTAACCCTGGAAGTGCCGCCACCTTTTTCCTTTCTACATGTTGATTTGGACGTGGACCAGGCATGGACCTGGGTTCATACAGCAGCCAAGGCCCTTTGCTGGTTGTCTTCTTGGAGTGGTGTGGACCCAGTACATCCTCACATAACTGTGTGTAAACCTGGGTCATGCATTTATAAAGATACACATCAGGGCTATATAAGAGAAGGGGCTTTGTTTTTGAAAATAAAGCTTTGTTAGTTTAACCACTTGCCTACTGGGCACTTACACCCCCTTCCTGCCCAGGCCATTTTTCAGCTTATAGCGCTGTCACACTTTGAATGACAATTGCGCGGTCGTGCTACACTGTACCCAAACAAATGCTTTATAATTTTCTTCACACAAAGAGAGCTTTCTTTTCGTGGTATTTAATCACTGCTGGTTTTTTTTTAGTTTTTACAAAAAAAATATTTTTTGAAAAAAAAGTTTTCTTTTTTTCTGTCAGTAAATTTTGTAACTAAGTAATTTTTCGCCTTCACTGTTGTGCGCTGATGAGGCGGCACTGATGGGCTGAACCGGTGGGCATTGATGAGGTGGCAATTATGGGCACTGATAGGCATTGATGGGTGCCACTAATGGGCATTACTGATGGGGAGCACTGATAAGTGGCACTGATTGCCAGCACTGGTTGGCATCGTTAATGGGCACTGATTGGTGACACTTGTGGGCAGTGATTTGTGACACTATTTTACATTATTGTAATCAGCACACTGATGATCAATGCGCTGATTACATTCCTAGCTGTCCCCTGTGAGGAGATGCCGCAGATCAGCTATCCTCTCCTCACACTCTGTCCGTGTGAGGAGAGGAGCGCCGATTACCAGCACTTCCTTGTTTACATGTGACCGGCTGTGAATGGACACAGCCGATCACATGGTTAAAGAGCCGCGGACGTGGCTCATTTCAGAGATTGGAGTCGCGCTGTGTCCTAGCAACACGACACAGCCGCGATCAGCATGCGAGAGCGGCTGTTCTGGGACGCCGTCATATGACGGCGTCCCAGAACGAGAGCCGCACCACCCTGCCGTCATTTGACGGCGGGCGGGCGACAAGCAGTTACATTTAAAAAAACGGTTTCCAAGATTCAAAGCAAATTTGTCAAGCCCTGCTTTAGACATTCCAAAATCTTGAGGAAAGCTTTCCTAGAAGAATGGATGCTGTTATAACTGCAAAATGGGTTGCCAACACCAAAATAATGCTTAAGATCTTGAAGCAGAATGTCAAACAAGCTCATGTGGGTATGACCATTAGGGTTCCCCAAACCTTTGGCCATTTGAGGCTATTAATGTTCAGAAAACTGCTAAGAGCATACAGCAGACATTCATAACAGCTTTTTGTAGTCTAGAAAAAATACAAGGACAAACATGTCCAAGTTCAAACCCTAATGGCTCATTGACATCAGCAAGCCACACTAAACGCACAGCTGCTCGTGTCTCGTTGCATCGCATGCTTCCCTTTTTTTATTTACTTTATTTTTTTTATAGAACTGTATTGAAATGTCACAAGTGACATTTCAATTTAGTTCAATTCACCATAGCAGCATTGTGTGATGCAGTAGTTCAGGTTGCAACCTGCTGTGCTGAAAAAAAGCACTGCATGCAGGAAACAAGGCACTTGGATATGCATTGGGGCTTCACTGAAAATAGCTGCACATTTGGTGTGAACAATCCCTTACCTTTGTTTTACTCTTGTATGTTTTGTCTCTGGCCTACCAATAAAGGATGATGATGAACTGCAGTCAAAATGTAAACATGAATGTATACCTTTGTAAAGAGGAGCTTGTAACCTTCACTGCTCTGTCTTTCTAAGGCAGTGTTGCCAACCGCCTGTAGATTTACGGGCAGCCCGTAAATTTAACCCCTTTTTTGGGGCGCCCGTGAAAGTCCGTTACGGGCACCGGTGCCCGTAAAAATGATGGCCGCGAGCCGACCACGCAACTGCGCATGCGCCGTTCCGAAGCCGGCCGTGCTCGGGAAAGCTCGTACGCGCTCGGCCGGGCGGCGCATGCGCAGTAACGTAATAGCGCCGCCCGGTACCATTTTCGAATCGTTCGAGAGAGAGCACGACGGCCAGCTGAGCCAGGCGACTCTGTCCTGTCATGCAGTGCATGACTGCACACACAGGCCGCACACAGGACAGAGACTGATGTGCTCTATTCACCATCATATTACTTCTCCAGTCTACATCACCAGTGTGCTGTGTGTCCTCCCCCTGTGCCCCCTTTCCCTTTCATCTCTCCACAGGACAGGTCAGGGCAGCACTGTGCTGCCCTGACCTGTGGAGAGATGAAAGGGGTACAGGAGGACACAGCACACTGATAATGTGGAGAAGTAATATGATGGTGGGCACTGGGCAGAGGAGGAGGCTACTGTGAGGATGTATCATGTCTGCAGCCTCTGTCCCCCTCCTGTAGTATGTCCGCAGCCTCTATCCACCTCCTGTAGTATGTCCACAGCCTCTATCCACCTCCTGTAGTATGTCCGCAGCCTCTGTCCCCCTCCTGTAGTATGTCCGCAGCCTCTGTCCCCCTCCTGTATTATGTTCGCAGCCTCTGTCCCCCTCCTGTAGTTTGTCCGCAGCCTCTGTCCCCCTCTTGTAGTATGTCCGCAGCCTCTGTCCCCCTCCTGTAGTATGTCCGCAGTCTCTGTCCACCTCCTGTAGTATGTCCGCAGCCTCTATTCACCTCCTGTAGTATGTCCGCAACCTCTATCCACCTCCTGTAGTATATCCGCAGCCTCTATCCACCTCCTGTAGTATGTCCGCAGCCTCTATCCACCTCCTGTAGTATGTCCGCAGCCTCTATCCACCTCCTGTAGTATGTCCGCAGCCTCTATCCACCTCCTGTAGTATGTCCGCAGCCTCTGTCCACCTCCTGTAGTATGTCCACAGCCTCTATCCACTTCTTGTAGTATGTCCGCAGCCTCTATCCAGCTCCTGTAGTATGTCCGCAGCCTCTATCCACCTCCTGTAGTATGTCCGCAGCCTCTGTCCACCTCCTGTAGTATGTTCGCAGTCTCTGTCCACCTCCTGTATCATGTCCGCAGCCTCTGTCCACCTCCTGTATAATGTCCGCAGCCTCTGTCCACCTCCTGTATAATGTCCGCAGCCTCTGTCCACCTACTGTAGTATGTCCGCAGTCTCTGACCATCTCTTGTCTTTTATCATGTCTGCAGTCTCTGAGCGGATCCTAGAAAGGAGTCAAGAGTGGGAGCGCCGCCGGGATGGGGGGTTACGGGAAGAGACAGACACGTGTTGACTGTGGAGAGGAGACTATAGAATAGCCGCCAAGCTGGAGCCATCTGACTGAGCCCTGCAGGGTGCACCTGAGAGGAGGTCAGTGACAGCGCCGCCAGGCCAGTCTGAGGGGGGTCACTGATGTAAGGGGGGAGTGAATATAATAATGTAAGAGGGCACTGATATAAAGGTTCCCCTCTATATTAGTAATCCCCCCTTACCTTAGTGTAGTCACTCTGCAGTAGGTGGTCTCTGGTCACCATCCTGCTGACTCTGATGTAAGGGGGAACTCTCTGCTGGCCAGGTTATAGTAACCTGACCTTCATTTAAATTGAGAAATATGTTTTTTGACTTTTGTTTAACTTAAACACATTGTTAATAGCACTAGCTATGTGTTTATAGTTCAAATATTGATAATTGCACTGTTTAGCACTAAAAACAGTAATTTTAGGTACTTTTCCGCAGTGCCAGTAAAAAAATTGGCGCCATTTGTAAATTTTGGCGTTCTGCCAGTAAATTTCACTTTGGGGGGTTGGCAACACTGTTCCAAGGCCAGCAGCGTTTTTACAATTCATTATTTTTCGCCTTCTAAAAACGTTCATGGTTGTTTTTGGCATTTCTTCTACATGCAGTTTAATAACAAAAAATACATTATTTTTTTTACATTATTATAGATTTATGTTAGACAGAACTTGATATCGGGTACTAGTGCTAATTAGGCTTATTTATCCTACCTAAAAAATTAAGTCAGTCACTGATCCTTGAAGTGGTTGTAAACCTCATGGAAGCTGAGCAAAGCACATATATCTGCAGTGTTTACTTATTGCTTTCCAAAGCTCTAAGTGTTGTTTCTCTCTGGTGCTTCCTTTCTCTGTTATCAGGTTGAGTGACTTGTGAGAAGTTTTCCCAACACATGATATAAATTTGTGTCAGGGAGGGAACACAGCTTGTCTATTCACAACACAGTTCTTCTGCTGTGTGAAGGGGGGGTGTGTGCCTTTCCTCCAATCAGCTCTCACCCACTGTAACGGCAGCCTCTCTGCCCCATCCTCTGTGCTCCTGACAGATGTAGAAAGATTTTAACACTTTTCTGCCCTTTTGAAGAGGTGTAGGGAAGAGAGGACTGCAGATAAACAAGTAAAACCTATGTAGGAGGATTTGTTTAATCTATGTGCATCATCTGAGGTTTACAACCACTTTAACTTGAGCCTAATGCCTGACCCAAACCCTAGAGGCCCATTTTCATCTTTCTGCTAGGCCATTCAATTTTGAATTGTACCCTAGTACACTAAGGCAACACACCTGTATTGCAGCACGCCAAGTTCAGTTTTCGAGATGACTTGGTGCATTGGCAGCTTATTCATTTCAATGGGCTTTCATAATGCAATGCATGTGTGTTATAACACACCACAAACATCTTAATTTAAACTAAAGCTCAACCTAACATTTAAAATCTACTTGACCCATAGAGCTAACCCTGTATCTGTTCCCAACCCCTAAACCCTCTCATAAATCTAACCCTGAAAGCTGACCTATACTCCACTTTAAAATGTTAAATGTCCTGCCATAGAGCACATACTACAATCATTATTACCCTAACCTCTTAGCACTTTGAGTTTTTGTTCTCAGACTTTATGGCAATGCTAAACCATTGAAATTCCCCTGTCAAATTAGAGCATCCCTACTGGACCTTTAGAAAGTCTTGTTGGTGGAATATCTGTTGGCAGGGCAAACTTTACTATAAAAGTCAATCCTAGTATCAAACTGAAACTACATCTGAGAAGCACAGCTAAAGCTTTCAGGCCAAAAAAGATAGGTAAAAGAAGGTATTTTGCAGAATCTACTCTTAGGCAGGACTTTTACTTTAAAAAGTTTAAAATGTAATATAGATTAATTTTAAAGAGAATCTATATTACTTTTTTATACTTTTTATGTTCAGGACTAAAGTGTTTTATAGATTTGTATTCATATTTTTAGCTGAATACAAAATATTGCTTGTAAACCTTCAAAACCAATTTAAAAACTGACCTATTGCCATTACAATTCCCCTTTTACCTCAACCTAATCAAACCTCAACCTCCACCATAATCCTATCACACAGAATAACTGCAGTGTCAATAATAATGTCAGGTTTTATGCGCAATTATAGGAAAATATTAAAAGTCATACAATATGCCAAGCCCCCAATACTAAAATGACTGTGCTGAAATATCAGCATACGTAAGGGGAGGCTAGGGAGTGTGGTCTGTGTTTGCTCCACGCTATGTGATAGTATTAGTGTTTTTGTACGTTGCTAAAAAAAAAAAAAAGGGAAGGACACGTTAGTAAAGTAAAAATGAAATACTGCGGCCCATTTAATGCCTAGAAGGTGGTCCGGCTTCTGTATGATGTGACCACTGTGATTGGCACTTGCAGTGGTCACATGATCGGAAGCTTTGACTGAGAATTGTCGGCGACAGCTCAGTCAGTTTGCTGGGAGCATGTAGTGAGTACACTCTAAGCAGACAATCTTAGGGCTGCCATGGATACTTCTGTGTGGCAGCTGGGTATTAAAGCCCAGCTTTCTTGCCACTACATATGAGCATTATGTGGTCAATAAAGCGATTTAGGCTGGCCATACATTATACAATGTTCTTATTCAATTTCCTTTAGATTTACCTTCAACTATGTAGTGCAAGGGCCTGCCTGATTGCATACAAATTGAAAGTGTTTAGGTGTGACCTCATATTGTATGGTATATAAGTATATTAGTAAAAGGAAAATTGTAAGAAAATTTTATAATGTATGGCCAGCCCAAGTAGCGAGGTGGAGCTTAAAACCTGGTACACACTATCAGGTTTTTTTTTTTTCGTTCAAACCCAGCGGGCTGTATTCAGACAGGGGGACCGGCTGCCGTACACAAGGGCCGAATGTATTAAACTGTATATTCTATACTGCCTGGATGTTGATCTACAGGATCAATCCAATATAGTCATATATGTATGTAACTTAGTATAATACTGTACATTAGATCCTGCAATTCTGAAAATTCATTCAATGGATGTATAATGAGCATCCGGCACCTAAGTAACAAAGCCATATATTTTATGATTGCAGGTTCATATTTGTTTACTGAAATATTGACTAATAGCAAAAATGCGCCGTTAATTATTTTACAAGTATCAAAATAGACAAGATGAAATTTAATCAACTACCATTGTAAAATGACACATTATGCAATGCAGTTTAGGTCTTTATTACTGAAAAAGAAAAGGAAAGCTATGAAACACCACAACAACTTTCACTTTGCATTGTCACCATTTTAGAGAACCCTTGCTATCTGGCACTTTATGAATAAGTGATATTTGGACACAATAAAACAAGTAAATGAAAGAACATTTCACACAAAGACTTAAAGTAAAAGGGTTTGTCTAGGTGTGAGCTTTCTAAGAAAACAAAGACAAACATATCAGCACAGTCCATCTAGATTCTAGAAAGAAAATCTGTTGAATAGCTGAAGAACAAGGCAACACAAGATGCAAATCAAAGCATGCAAAACTTGAGCATTTAGGTGGAAATTGCTCCTTCTATTTTTAAATAACATTTCCCAGGACTCGTCTAGTACAAACACGGTGGTAATTTCCATGCAACTGTACAAACCTTAAAGAAAAAAAGGTTAGATCATCTTGGGACAATTCTAATTAAACTATTTTGCATAGCCACATTGCAAAATACAAGTACTCAATAATAATAATATATACTGTATTCAGCTGCTGTGTTACACACTGCAATCATTATTTTGGGTACTATTCACAACATTTAGGTAATAATTGAAGTGCTACGGGTTGAATGCAAAGTATCCCTTAGTCTATGCATGCACTGAAATTTGGCACTCAGAACTGATCTTGATAAACAGTACATTCCATATAATGCAAACACTTCACCAAGACATCTTTAGGGAATATAAAATGAAGGGGTTTGCTGGATGATGATTACGTAGAGAAGCACCATTTAGTCGCCAAGTTACACAGGTAGGCTTCTAAAAACCCAGTCTTGAATAGGATCAGTTACTCTCTTTAAGAACTTAAACTGGACCTCATGCATGGGTTTTTACAACTGCAGTGAGCGCCATTATGGCTGTAATTAAATTTATTCTAATCATTTAACCCTTCCCAAATAATCACCTCTATTAGCTTGACTCTGCATTTACCTTCTATGCCAATTCAAGAGATTCCTCCTATTTCTCTAAATTTTGGCAGAAGAACTATCAGGATTTACAAGTAAAATGAATAATTGCCAAGGCGTGGCTGAAGAAAAACAAACCAGCATGTAACTTAGCCCTAAAACTGAATCTGTGAATTAATTTGCATTGCACTGTAAAGGCTCATATTCTGACACCACACACAGTCAAGACGTCCCTAGAACTTTCCACCAGTGAGTAAAGACTAAATGGCTTTTAGCACTCTGAATTGAGCAGTAGAATGGCTGCAGAAACTGTAAAAGGAGAAAACATTTGAATAAATAAGTCAATTATCATAATTCATTGATGTAAAATAATTAAACAAATACCACATTGTTATCGTCATACAAAATCTAGGATCGTTTTCTAGATTTGTAGCACACAATCATAACAGGACCACCTTTAACACCAGAGCACAAATCTGTACAACATTTTCAGAAACACCATCCATGACACTTTTTCATGAAAGCGATGGCAGAACAAGAGGAATTCAAATTAAAAAGTTTTTCAGAAAGAAAGTGCTAATGCTGAGCTATCGTTTCTTGATCCCTGTTGTACCATTGGAAGGCTTGTTGAAACTTCTGCTCATATGTGGGAAATTTACTGTTGGGGTTCTATTGTTTGGCCCATATAACCCTAGATTCCTAGCAGCAGTAGATTTTCTTGGTGGCTTAACGCTTGGGAAAGGGGTGAAAGCATGTCCCCTCGGGGACTTTGATAAAGTTCCACTTTCACTGGAGGAGCTGTTAGAATCAGAAGGTGTTTGCTGTACAGACTGGATTATCTCAGACGTGTCCTTAGTTTCATCAGTGGAGCTCAGCTCCAGTGCTTCTAGTTTGCTCTGTACAACAGTCACATTTGCATTTTCATCCTGGAAAACAGGCTCTGGAGAGTGTCCATCAACCTTCATAACTGTCCTGTCTGAGCCATTTTCATCTGCTATTGAGTCAGCATTCTCTGCAATGTCCTCGCTTTCTTTGGTGGCATCAACCTGATCTTTTGGGACTTCATTTTGCTCCTCTATAAGCCCAATTGTATCTCCATAGCCAAGCTGACTTTTTGACCTTGCAATGTTCTTTCTATGAACTCTGATGTGGGTTCGCCATGGAGAATTCAGCTTGCCTTTGGCTTCTTCATTGGGTAAGATCATAGATTTGGAGCTTGGTAACTGCACAACAGTGTTTTTCGAAGACCTGTTTACTTGCTTCAATTTCTTGCCAAGTAACAGATGGTTTATAACTGGGGAATGATTAACTTGAGATGACAATATACTGTTCACAGGACCTTTATCTAAAATAAAGGAAAATTAAAAGAATGTAAGAATTTTAACCACAGCAACCCTTTCATTCATCAACACTAGGCATCACAGTTAACCTAGACATTATCCTTTCACAGAAAATTGAATAGTCAATCAGTAAAGCTGGCCATACACGAGCAGATCATCATTAAAAAATATATATATTTTCAGAACATTTATTCAATTTTCAAATTATTAAAGGGGTCAAATCAACATTGGTTTTCAACTATAGTGCTGAAAAAAAAAATCAAAGCAGCAAGATGTAATTTTTTTCTCGATTGAACAAATTTTTAAAAGTAAATGTGGTTTTCGTTCAGGAAAGTCCATTAAATTCAAAATAAAAACTCTAAAAGCAAATTTTCCAGTACTTTCAAATGACATTCATTAAGTCTTCGAATGGACTGATCAGAATTTTTGTATGAATGTTCATTCGGAAATCTACTAGTGTAGGACAAGCTTCCAGTGTACCGGACCGAAATGGTTAAAGTCTAGGTATCCGCTCCCACTTCCGTGTAAGACTTGTGCGGCTATCTACAAAACTTCCGGCCCCAGAATTTGTATCTGCTGACTTAATTTTTTTTCCCCCAGGCTGGAACTCAACTTTAAACCCCCCCTCTAGTGGACGCATGGCAAACTGCAGTGATCACTCAATTTTCAGCACAACTTTGCTCTGGCTACATAAACTCTTACTTTCAACAGGCTCATAAAAGGAAGAGGCATGTCATGTTAAAAAAAAAAAAAAAAAGGAAGAAGCTTTAGCCCTTTCAGGGCTTCTTCTTTTCCATTGTTCGTAATGCAAGTCTTCAAGTTCAGCATTAGTCCAACAGTGGAGGTGTTTTCATATATAAAATTTGCTTTTTATTTTTTATTTTGCAGCTGGAAATACTTCTTTCCTTTTCCCATGCATAATTGGTTATCATTATCAGATACAAACAATACACTCTTATTTAATTATAGTGACAAGATACTTTATTATTAAACACGTAACAATGTATACAACACCCCTTACCACTATGAATAGATTATACAGAAATTTAAATAGATTATATGCACTTCACCACGTTGAAAAAAAGGAAAGATTTAATATATATGAAAAAAAGATATCCAACATTTAAAGTTTTTGATTCGATTTTTTAAATGAAAAACCATCACCAATCAGTGAAACATTGCTACAGACAATATTACTTAACCAGACACTGTATTTAACATAAATGAAAGTTGAGTCATGAAATAAGTACGGGGGTTGCCACTGCTGGTCTCCTTAAAATGCTTCTGTCTGGTTTCATTACTTTAAAGTCACATATCCAAAACAAGCATGCTGTAAATGAGTGTCAGAATTCCTCATCTCTTGTTTTAGGTCAGTGGCTCAGAAAGAAGAAAAGTCCAGAAATGGCAGCCCTAATTATTCTCTTATGATAGCTGTATTTTAAGCAACTGAATTTTAAATGTTCACGTAGTAAGTTTTGTGAAGAAACATATAAAGCAAGTAAGATAGCAATTTAGCGTTTTCAAGGGGTGATTTACAATAAAACATGCATGGTAATTCTTAATGGAGCAAAGACTCCCTTAGAGTTACAAGTGAACAGAGGTGTAATATTATCTGGTATGCATGCTTTTCTTGCCAATATGTGCAGGTAGGTACTGTATCTCTGGAGGCATGAATCAGGAAAGCAGCCAGACATTCCCGGCACTGATCTTATCTCAGGGGAATGATAATGTTCAAAAATAATTAATGACTATTCACCCCTCCCAATAAATTAAAGAAGTATTAGCTGCTTTCTTTAAGTGATAGATGTTGTCTGGCTGAGCCAAAACTGACCACATCAGCCAATGTCTCACGTCTATGGGTCCCTCAACTTGCAGCAAGTCTGATTCCAGCACAGATACTTTTGGAATACAGCTAATTTGGCTATATTCTAAGACTGAAATTATTCCTCCCTCTCTTTTGGTCCAAATTCAAGTACCTGAATCGTGAGACCATCTGAACATTAATCAACTAAAAGTAGGTAACCCAAGAAGAAAATAGACCAAGAAGTGGTCCAGAGCCAGACTGATCTGATCATTCAGTTGCTCTGTAGAGTCATTATTATCTACAATGTATATTAGCATTCATGTATGGGCTAAACTGAGTTTTCTATTGTAGTCAACAATCACGATGCTTCATTAAAGGATGACCGTGCATGTTAGAAACAGAAAACAAAACCTCCAGAAAATAGGAACTTTTTTAAATACCATTATTCAGCTGATCCCTGGGATCAAACAAAATCCCAGGATCCCTTTCTTCTTCGAGTCCTAAGTTTACAGAAAAAAAACAAAATACAGTGTGCATTAATGAATATTAAAAAAAAAAAAAATAGGTGCACTTTGCCAGTTTGCCTTTAAGTCATCAGCTTAGCAGGTATGGATAAATGCAAACATACAGTATACCATATGTATACATATTAAAAGGAATCTGCCAAGATAGTAATATGAGAGCTGCCATTGATAACCTGTCTTTGGAGGTGCAAGATTTGGTGCAGTCATGCTTATTCTTGCTGCCCCAGCTATTGGGTGACTGACTTGGAACAAACATGTGTGTATCAGGTGTCAGAAAACCAATATGCATATTCTTGTTCTGAGTCAGTAAAGCTCGAATATGGGCGATAGCCCTGTATCTTGTACCTTAAAAGAAAAATCAGCAATGGCAGTTCCAATATTGATATACTGACTGGTTCCTTCTAAATGGCTCTTGTGTGCCCATCACAACTATAATAGTGGCAAAACTTATAATGGAAAATAATAGTGATACTTGGATAGAATTTAAAAAACTTTTTTGCACAATATCCTTATTGTAATTTTGTCTTTACAAAAAGATGGTTTACAATTACAAGCATATAGTGAAATCTACATGATATCGAAAACAAAAGTTGATTTCAACTTGCAGTGGGTTTCTTTACGAAAAGAAGCTGATAATTACCTGGTCACCATTACAACTATTACATTTGTTTTCCTGAGATCTATAAAAATTCTAAAAGGTTATCCACTATAAGAAATTAACACAGACGAACTAAATCTTTTACCTGCTCTTATGTAGACCTGGTGAATTTGCTGCAGTTGCCTCTTCTTAATCCTTGAGTACTGTTGTTTTAGGGCATTGATGTCAGTAGTCATGCGCTCCATCATCATACTATTGAATACAGCATGATATTCTCCACGACACGAGTCAATTGCACCTGGACTGAGCTCTGCAATGTTGCCAAGTTTCTGCTCTTCTTTATGCTCTGGAAAAAACAGAGACAATGTTAAGGTGTGGCTATTATACCGTGAAACTTTAATGAGAGCCTAGGTGCAGAGATTAGCAAGATGCTATGCGTTATAACCTATACCTGTTAATAAGTGTGTATTTATACAGGCACCTTTAGTCTCCACTAAAACTGAGGAAATTGAGTGCATCTCACAAGAGCAAACAATGTGCAATACTGCCTTAGGTCGGTCCACCCTTATCCGTCCAATTACCAGGTGCCTGACCAACTCATTACTAAAGAAATACAATTATGTAAAAAAAAAGTCTTATGCCGCGTACACACGGTCGGACTTTTCGTCTACAAAAGTCAGACAGCCTGTCCGACAGACTTCCGGCAGACTTTCGGCGGACTTGCGGCATACTTTCTAACGAACGGACTTGCCTACACACGACCACACAAAAGTCCGACGGATTCGTACGTGATGACGTACACCGGACTAAAATAAGGAAGTTCATAGCCAGTAGCCAATAGGTGCCCTAGCGTGGCTTTTTGTCCGTCGGACTAGCACACAGACGAGCGGATTTCGGGGTCCGTCGTAGTTACGACGTAAAGATTTGAAGCATGTTTCAAATCTAAAGTACGTCGGATTTGAGGCTAAAAAAGTACGTTGAAAGTCCGGAGAAGCCCACACACGATCGGATTACCAGCCAGCTTTAGTCCGTCAGCGTCCGTTGGACTTTTGTAGACGAAAAGTCCGACCGTGTGTACGCGGCATTATACAAAAAGTGGTATCTGACCTCCTATCATCTATGTTTTTTTTTTTTTAAAAGGATGAGCATATTTCTAAAAGTCTGAGTGAAGGTCTTCAAGAAGATAAAATAATTTGAAGGTAGAATATCACGGAAAATTGAAAGTGTGTGAGTGCACGTAGGGTGGTCATATATTAAATTTAGGTATGGAATTATCATTGAAACCTTTTGAAGAGTTCTATTATCATATATTAATGTGTGGGACTTTGATAAGGACTTTATTTAATAGATATTAGGTGAAAATGGAACACAGTACAAAGTATAAGTTTGTTATTACTAAAGACTCCATATTAAAGTTTGTGGATGACCACACTTTGGTAAAAACAACTTTTTCATTTCACTATAGCCATAAAAGATCACGCAATATAAAAGAGAAGGGAGACCCCTAATACATTTCATGCTGTAGAGAGCTTAAAGTGATTGTAAAGTCTTTTTTTTTTTTTTTTAAACAAAACATGTCATACTTACCTCCTACTTTCCTGGCCCCTCCCTCCTATTGAGTGCCCCCTCACCCAGCAGCTTTCTATGGGGGCACCCAAATCAGAGCTCCGTGTATCCATTCAGACACAGAGCCCCAACGTGGGCCCGCCCCCTCTCCCCTGATTGGCTGACTGACTTTGATTGACAGCCGCAGGAGCCAATGCTGCCGCTGCTGCGTCTCGGCCAATCAGGAGGAGTGTCCTGGACGGCTTAGACACTCGTGGACATCGCTGGAGAGAGATGGGGCTCAGGTAAGTAATTAAGGGGTGCTGGGGAGGCTGCTACACACAAAAGATTTTTTTATCTTAATGCATAGAATGCATTAAGATAAAAAAAAAACTCCCTTTATGGAGTACACTCTATAATTTAAGTGTCTCACCAGAAATTAGGAAATGGGCTGAGTCTCTTCCTTGCCCACTTCAGTTGTCTGTGCAACATTTGAACATGATAAATAAGGAGATAGAGATGTGTGTATATATACACACACACACACACACACACACATATATATAAATACACACATACTAGGTCTCACAAAAGTAAGTACACCCTCACATTTTTGTAAATATTATAATATAGCATTTCATGCGACAACACTGAAGAAATGACACTTTGCTACAATGTAAAGTAGTGAGTGTACAGCTTGTATAACAGTGTAAATTTGCTGTCCCCTCAAAATAACTCAACACACAGCCATTAATGTCTAAACCTCTGACAACAAAAGTGAGTACACCCCTAAGTGTAAATGTCAAAATTGGGCCCAAAGTGTCAATATTTTGTGTGGTCACCATTATTTTCCAGCATTGCCTTAACCCTCTTGGGCATGGAGTTCACCAGAGCTTCACAGGTTGCCACTGGAGTCCTCTTCCACTCCTCCAAGACAACATCACGGAGATGGTGGATGTTAGAGACCTTGCGCTCCTCCACATCCTTCCATTTGAGGATGCCCCACAGATGCTTAATAGGGTTTAGGTCTGGAGACATGCTTGACCAGTCCATCACCTTTACCCTCAGCTTCTTAAGCAAGGCAGTTGTTGTCTTGAAGGTGTGTTTGGGGGCGTTATGTTGGAATACTGCCCTGCAGCCCAGTCTCCAAAGGGAGGGGGTCATGCTCTGCTTCAGTATGTCACAGTACATGTTGGCATTCATCGTTCCCTCAATGTACTGTAGCTCCTCAGTGCCGGTAGCACTCATGCAGCCCCAAACCATGACACTCCCACCACCATGCTTGACTGTATGCAAGACACACTTGTCTTTGTACTCCTCACCTGGTTGCCGCCACACACGCTTGACACCATCTGAACCAAATACGTTTATCTTGGTCTCATCAGACCACAGGACATGGTTCCAGTAATCCATGTCCTTAGTCTGCTTGTCTTTAGCAAACTGTTTGCAGGCTTTCTTGTGCATCATCTTTAGAAGAGGCTTTCTTGTGGGACGACAGCCATGCAGACCAATTTGATGCAGTGTGTGGCGTATGGTCTGATCACTGACAGGCTTACGCCCCACCCCTTCAACCTCTGCAGCAATGCTGGCAGCACTCATACGACTATTTCCCAAAGACAACCTCTGGATATTACTCTGAGCACATGCACTTAACTTTTTTGGTCGACCATGACATGGCCTGTTCTGAGTGGAACCTGTCCTGTTAAACCGCTGTATGGTGTTGGCCACCATGCTGCAGCTCAGTTTCAGGGTCTAGGCCATCTTTATGTAGAGCAACAATTATTTTTTTCAGATCCTCAGAGAGTTCTTTGCCATGAGGTGCCATGTTGAACTTATAGTGACTAGTAAGAGAGTGAAAGCAATAACAGCAAAATTTAACACACCTGCTCCCTATTCACACCGAGTCACATGACACCGGGGAGGGAAAATGGCTAATTGGGCCCAGCAAATTTACACCGCTATACAAGCTGTACACTCACTACTTTACATTGTAGCAAAGTGTAATTTCTTTAGTGTTGTTACATGAAAAGATATAATAAAATATTTACAAAAATGTGAGGGGTGTACTCACTTTTGTAAGATACTGTGTATATATTAAAAATATACTGTAGCTTTACCTGTCAAATCGGTGGTATGTAATGATATTTATGTATACACACTTCTACTCTTAAACTAAAATTTTAGCTTACCTTTTATTTGTTTCTGGTACCTCTGCAGTTCCGGGGCTAAAAGTCCACTAAATGGGCCAAGACAGCCAACTGAATTGGCATTTATGTCTTCATCTTCATCATTTTCTTCATCGCTGTCCCGCATTTTGCTTGGCCGCCTAAAATAATAAGGAGTAATACATGCTAGATCTGATTTATTCTGTATTTTCTTCACACTCCTTAATCTTCCTAAAAATGTTTAACAATTATTAAATAAAGGCTTTAGTAATTTAAACAACCTGAACTCTAAAATACGGACTTAAATCTAGCATCTATTAAGCCCCTCATGTTCATTGATAGTTTAGGCATTACAGGTGCGCAGAATGCTCATGCACATGGATATGTAGATATGTTCAGAGTTGGAATACCAGGCACCAACATCTTTGATCTCCTAAACCTGTTTACTGAGGCTGCCAATTACACGAATGTGACAATACTGCAGATAGATAGACAAACAGTGTAATCACTCTGCCAAGGAATACACTAAATATGCTAAAATAATAATAAATGCTCTTTTTTTTTTTTTTAAATAGCACATTGCTAACACTCGGCATGTGTGTATGTACACATACCAAGCTCTTGGCATACCACTGCGGGTTCCTAGTCTCAGAGTGCCGTTTCTCCAAAACTTTTGGGAAGGGAAACGTGTGCCCTGAATATCTCACATGTACTGTTCAAAAGCAACAGCACATATGCAAGGGTTAGAGAAGTGGCTTGCCGCCCAACTATTTTATGCTATGGAAACATTCAGCGTCTGTAGATGCCAACCGAAAGCGTGCACGCAAGGATGGCTCCATTAAACCCTACAAGAGACAGGAGCCACCCTCAGTCTGTATATCACATCCAAAACTAGGAGGACCAACTGATACAGACAAAAAGAATCATTTAAAGTGGATGTAAACCCAATGTCATCCTTTCTAAACTGCTGCCATAGGGGTTATCTATAAGGATATACATGCCTCCTGCATGTATCTTTACCTGTCAAATGTCTCCCCTCTGTCTGTTATGAGAGCCAAAAAACTGCAGATTCTGTGGGTGGGTCTGTTGTCTGGAGCTCGGTGGGTGGAGTCGTGATGTCAGTAGACTCCCCGCCCACCTCTACACTCCCCTTGTCAATATACATTTTCTCCTGTGTATTTCTTACACTGATCTTCTGCTATGATCTCTAACATCCAGTGAAAAGACAGGTAAGTAACCACATGACTTCAGCATGCCCAATCATGCTGTGGAACAGCCAATCCTTGCAGAGCAGCAGAAGAAAGGAGTGGGGGTGGGAATTAAAAAATAATGCACGTCTCTTAGGCTAGTGCACGAGATATGTAAATCACCTGTCATTCACAGCAAGGGGGGTGGATTTGACAAAGATTTTCTCTGTTTGTCAAGATTTATCTCACTGAACAATAAAAGAGGATTGCTCAGAGCTGGATTAACTCTGGGCTCAAATGATAGGAAATCTTATACTCTATATTATGACATTAAAAAAATAAAATAAAAAATTTGCGTTTACATCCACTTTAAAGAAAAAAAAGAGAAAAGTGAGAAAATATAACAATAAAGTGGTTCTAAAGTAAGAAGGTTTTTTACCTTAAGGCTACTTTCACATTGGCAGCACCGGCCGTTAGCACTAAAGCGCTGATCGTTTTTGCAGTGCTTTAGCGGCTCTTTTGCGCCGCTTTTCGGCTGCTAGCCAAGCGCTTTTTACCCCAAAAAATTGTAAAAAGACCCGTTTTGCAGCGCTTTAAAATAGCTTTTAAGGCGCTTTGGAAGTGCTGCCTATTCATTGCAATGGGCAGAGTGCTTTGGGAGCGCTAAATACAGCGCTCCCAACCCGCCCTTGCTGCTTGCAAGACTTTTCATAACGTCCCGCAAGCGCACCGCCCCAGTGTGAAAAGACACACTGCAATGAATGGGAGGCGGTTTTCAGGTGCTCTGCAGAGACGCACTAAAGCGTCTCTGCAAAGCGCCTGAAAACCTCCCAGTGTGAAAGGAGTCTAACACATTCTATGCATTAAGGTAAAAACCTTCTGGGTGCAGCTCCCTCCCCAGCCCCCCACCCCTTACTTACTTACCTGAGCCCCATCTGGATCCAGCGATGTGCATGAGAGCAGTGGTTCTCCCAGGTCTCTCTCTCCTCATTGGCTCACACAGCCATTGGCTCCTGTTGCTGTCAATCACAGATCACAGCCAGTGAGTCAATAAGGAGAGAGCGGGGGGGGGGGGGGGGGACGGACGGACTCTGTGTGTGAATGGACAATGGTATTAAAACATCTGAAAAGTTACAACTAAAATAGGTTTTTGCAACTATTTTGCATTACTGGTGGTCTTAGTTGCCTTCAACATTTTGCACCTAAATAGTATTGTTACTTTCTTGTACAGATTTTTGGGTCACTATACCAAATACCAGAGATCAGCATATTATGTTTAGGATAGCAAAGGGATTTTGTCTTCCAAGATTCTGTGCATCATGGTTGATTCCTCCACTGCTGTCTATCCAGGAAATCCATTGACACTTTTAAAAACATTGTTCTGAAGATACAAGTTCTCTTGATCACAAACTTGATACTTGCATCACTAAATGAGTGTAACATCAAACGTATGTCATTCACATAGCCTAAGTCTGCCATTTTTCCTGTTAGACCATACTAATTCGTACACATCCCACGTGTAACCTTTCTAAATCTGGCAGCGCTATGATTGGTCTAATGTTTATATGGTGTTTAGCACAAAATATCACAACTACATACCCAGAGAATGAAGCAGACTTAACAGGCGCTGGGAAAGGTGTGATGTTATAGGTGTACTTCTCCCTCAGTTCTGCAAGTTGTGGAAATGGGAAAGAGGCCATGGAGTACACAGTCTAGAGAAAGCAAAGGCAAGTATTACTTGGGAAAAAACTGCACTGCTAGCATCTAAAATGAAAATCACACACACCACATTTTATAATATAATATAATATAATATATATATACACATATACACACACACACAGTAATACAGTAAATGACCAAATGCTGTTTATTTCAAGCCTACTTGTAAAAGCTATATAATACAGAAAGAATGTGCAAGGTAAATCGCTAGGCACATTTTATGTGTTGTAACACACCAAGGACCTTAACCAATACTGTATAGCCAGAAATTTCATAAATAAGAAACTAATTAATACAGGTTGGTACTGAAGTGGTTAAATTGAAGTGGAACCAGGAATCTGATCCAAGTAGTAGTAGAGTGATCATCCTGGCTGTGCAGTGTGGCAGAGATGTGCTGTATAGAATTCATGGTTTATTATTTTGTCTGCCACATGATTTGTTTTTCAACTGTGTATTTATCAGTTTGCCTGAGATTCCACTAACCACTAAACATGAAAACTGTGTCCTGCCAATTCAGAGCAAAGCAACAGGTTTTCTTTGCTCACCTATACATACCTCCCAACTTTTTGAGATGGGAACGAGGGACACCTGTCAGCAAATGTATGTAGGCATAGGACACACCCCCTGCAAGATCCCCTTAAATTTTTCACTCTTTGTTATATTGCAGCCATTTGCTAAAATCATTTGAGTTCATTTTTTTTCCTCATTAATGTACACACAGCACCCCATATTGACAGAAAAACACAGAATTGCTGACATTTTGCAGATTTATTAAAAAAGAAAAACTGAAATATCACATGGTCCTAAGTATTCAGATCATTGCTGTGACACTCATATATTTAACTCAGGTGCTGTCCATTTCTTCTGATCATCCTTGAGATGGTTCTACACCTTCATTTGAGTCCAGCTGTGTTTGATTATACTGATTGGACTTGATTAGGAAAGCCACACACCTGACTACATAAGACCTTACAGCTCACAGTGCATGTCAGAGCAAATGAGAATCATGAGGTCAAAAAGGAACTGCCTGAAGAGCTCAGAGACAGAATTGTGGCAAGGCACAGATCTGGCCAAGGTTACAAAAAAATTTCTGCTGCACTCCTCACAATATGAAGGTTGCACATTCAAACGCCTGTCTGCAGAAGTGTCAGTACCACAGACTACTTTTGTTGGAACATTTTTCCCTGGAACTGACACAATGGATGCCAGGGAATTTTTCCTCCCACTGTCCATGAACACCAGCACATTAATACATTTCCACTGCCCACTGACAGTCTGCGGACACCTGGGCATTCTTTCTACAACAGACTAGCAATGCTATGGGCATTACCTTACACACCCCTGGCTGCTGCACCCCACACACTGTGTTTTTAATTACATACTCAAGAAACCTGTAACATACTCTTAACCCCGTACTCAATATATTAACTTATATGTTACATATTTCTACCCACTGTACTCTATACGCTCTGTTGTATATTACACACTCTGACCAATGTATTATACATGCTTTTCGATTCCTGACTGCTGTATTGTATAGGCCAGTGATGGCAAACCCTGGCACCCCAGATGTTTTGGAACTACATTTCCCATGATGCTCATGCACTCTGCAGTGTAGTTGAGCGTCATGGGAAATGTAGTTCCAAAACATCTGAGGTGCCAAGGTTCACCATCACTGTTATAGGCTATGTTGTATATTACATTGCATACATGATTTGTTGTAGGTTACTTAATCTTGACCAGTGCAATTTTTACACAATACTGTTTGTTGAATATTCTGCACTCGCACTCTATAATCTAATGTTGTCTGCTACATAGTCCTGAGCTCTACACTCTTGGTACTTTACTATTTTGATGACATTATGCTTTAGCTCCCATTCACACCAGTGCGATTTGACAGGTCCAAATCGCATGACAAGTCGCACCCTATTGTCGGCAATGAAACTGTTCAAATCAGTGCGACGCCGACTTTGTGGTGCTGCACTGTTTTTTGATAAACAGGTTCCTTAACGATTTAAGGTGCGACTTGCATAGACATCTGTGCATGAAGTCGCACAGATGTCAGCCACGTCACACCTGAAGTCGCACTGACTTGCAGCTTTGAAATTGTGTGATTTCAAGTTAAAGTGGAGTTCCACCCAATTTTACAACTCTTCAGCATCCCTCACTAAACCGTGCACTGTAATCGAATTGGATATTTTTTTATTTTTTTTCTCAGCACCTACTGTATATCTGCTGTATTCATTTTTCACTTCCTCCACCCTGGCCGCGGCCCATCGCATCATTTCCTGTTTGCAATGCCTTCTGGGAAGGGGCGGCAACTTCCTTTGACACTGCCGTTGCTATGGAAACCTGACCTGAAACCTATTACACTGCTTGTGCTGCACTGAGCATGTGCGAAATCTGCAAGGATGAGATCCAGGAAGAAATACAGTCTGGCTTCAGATGCCCACACTTAAGATGGCCACGGCCTGCTGTAAGTTTATAAAATAACAAACTACTGCTATAAACTAACAAAACAGACCTTAGTTTACAGACTAACTTTACTAGAATACATTAAGCTTGTGTATTATAGGAGTATTTTTATTTAAAAAGTATAATTTCGGCCGGAACACCACTTTAAGTCGCACGATTTCAAAGTCGGATTCAGTGTGAACGGGGGCTTAAGGTTATTTTAACCCTTCCTCCACTTTAAAAAAACAGCAATGAAACCAAAATGTGGAACATTTGCATTACAAGTAATCTGCTGGCCCATTTATAAAGCAGGCGAGGCAATAAACAGTATTAGGTAAGGGGGGTATAAACCGTGGTGGGTGGTAGTGCGTCTGTTTTACCTGTATAATTTGCAGTCAGTTTTTCATCCTGACATGAATGCTTTAAAGCAGCTTACGTAATAATGCAGCCTGCAATCACCGATTACACTGTAATGATACGGTTATTTTTTTTTCTTTTAGAGCTTTTATTTTTTATTTTTTTTTTTAAAAAGTATTTTATTAAGTTTTCACAAAAGTATAACAAAGTTGCGTTATGTCTAAGGTATCCCTATGGTGTAAGATACCACGTCTAATTGAGATTTTTCCCAGCCGAAATATCTCCATTCCCACCCGAGCACCCCCATATGGGCACTAGCTGTGCCCGGGTGGAGGAGTACCTGAAAATGTTAGTCAGTGGTGCAATACTTCAGGCCAGGGAACTGGTTCTGATGTAGTGTTATCTCCCCAACGTATGGGGTCGCGTTTGTATTACCTCAGAAGATTTAAAGTTTTTAGGGTGTAGGTGATGTAGTGATGTGGGGGGGGGGATTGGGGGGAGGGGGAGGGAGAAAGTAATGGTAGTTAAGTGTTAGTTTATGGACTTATGCAGGCGTTTGTGTGTTTGTGGAACCCCTTGAGTCTGTGGGGTGGGGGGTTGTTGGACTAACCTGTATTTGGGACGATTTAAAGTGGGTCCAACAAGCCCAGATTTTCATGTATTTGGTTGGTGTATCTGCTGTTTGGTGAATAAGGCTTTCCATTTCAGCCACCCTATCAACCCGCTGAATCCATTCTGTTACGGTGGGGGGAGATGTGGTTCTCCAGTGTACTGGGACACATAGTTTTGCAGCGTTGATGAGGTGTAGAACCAGTGATTTCCTATATGTGCGTTGTGGGAGAGAGGTATGGTGGAGCAGATATTGTGCCGGGGTGAAGTCAGGGGTGAATGTCGTTATCTGAGTAATCAACCGGTGGATGTCAATCCAGTAGTTCTGGATAAGAGGGCAGTCCCACCATATGTGGAGTAGTGTGCCTCTCGATGCTTTGCAACGCCAACATAGGGGAGGGAAGTCAGGTTGATATCTGTGAATCCTGTCTGGGGTCCTGTACCATTTTGTAAAGATTTTGTATCGATTTTCTTGAGTTGATATGTTGCATGAACCTTTGTGCATATGATAAAGAGCTCGCTGCCACTCCTCTACGGAGAGGTCTATGTTCAAGTCCTGCTCCCATCTTCTAATTAAGTCATCAGTTTTGAGTTCATCTGTTGGAAATAGGAGTTTATATATTGATGAGATGAGGTGTCTTTGGGGTTCAGAATTGTTACACAATAGTTCAAAATGCGTAAGATCTCTGTGCAGGGCTACCGTGGGTTTGAGGCTATAGACAAAGTGACGTATTTGCAAGTATTTGTGGAAGGGGATGTGGTAGTCTGGAAACGTGGAGGTAAGGGCATGGAACGTCAGGAAATGTCCATTGTGGAACATTTGGTATATCTTTAGTCGTGATCTGTTGGGATCTGTCGCCGGGTAGAGAGTGTGTACTCCTGGGGTAAACTCTGGGTTGTTTTCCAGAGGTGTCATGGGGCCGGGGAAAGGTTTCAATTTGAGTGGTTTGCAAGCTGCTGTAAAATTTGTTAACGTGGAGTTGATGAATGGATTTAGTTTGGCTTGTGATGGTACTATTTTGTGGTTGATCCATGGTAACGTGCATATCGGTAGCGGGGTGGAAGCGTTCTCAATGTAGACCCAATCTTTGCTTGTATTGTTGGCGTGCCAGTCTACAATTCTGGCTAGGTGACACACCCAGTAGTATTTTTGCATGTCTGGAATGTTTAATCCCCCTTGTGGCTTGGGGTTTGTTAATCTTTTCCAGTTTAACCTGGGCTGTTTGGAGGACCAAATAAAATTTCTACAGAGCCTTTTGAGGGTGGAGAAGAAGGCCGTGGGAATTTGTATGGGTACAGTCTGAAATAGGTATAGCAGTCTGGGGAGCACGTTCATTTTTAGGACAGCTGCCCTTCCAAACCATGAAAACGGCCCCGAGGTCCATTTTTGTAGGTCTGTTCGTATAGTATTTAGGATAGGTAGGAAATTCAATTTATAGATCTCTGTCAGTTTGGTGGGTATTTTAATGCCTAGATACGTGAGGGCCTGGGTTTCCCAACTGAAAGGGAAATTCTGCGTGCATAGGGTGACTACGTCGGTGGATAAGGAGATGTTAAGGGCTTTGGACTTAGCTAGATTAATTTGCAAGTTGGATAGAGATTTAAATATAGCAAGGTCTTTAAGAAGGTTAGGCAAAGTGGTGATTGGGTCCGTTAAGAATAACAGGACATCGTCCGCATAGGCCGCAAGTTTAAATTGTTTACGGTCTATTTCCACCCCTTTGATGTTAGGGTTTTCTTTGAGTTTGCGAAGGAGTGGTTCCATCGTGAGGATAAAGATTAAGGGGGACAGCGGGCAGCCCTGTCGCGTTCCATTGGAGACGGAGAAGGCGTCCGACAGGTGCCCATTCACTCTTATTTTCGCAGTGGGTGAGGAATACAAAGCCATAATCATATGGATCAGTTGGAGTGGGAGGCCTATAGAGTGTAAAGTGGCTTCCATATAGTCCCATGCAACCCTGTCGAACGCCTTCTCCGCATCCAACGATAGGAAAAAACCTTTGATGTTATTGGTGGTCATCCAGTAATGTATGTCTAGGGCTTTAGTGGTGTTGTCCCGGGCCTCCCTTCCCGGGACAAAGCCAACTTGATCTGTGGATATTAGTTTGGGAATTATTGGTAACAGACGGTTGGCAATAGCTTTGGCATAAACTTTAATATCAACATTCAGAAGGGAAATTGGTCGGTAGTTGGAGACCATGGTAGCGTCCTTACCTGGTTTGGGAATAAGTGTTATATGAGCTTCTAATATTTCCTTAGACGCTATACTACGGGGCGAGAGGTTGTTCAGTGCTTTAACTAAGGGGGGTATGAGTATGTCAGAGAAAGATTTATAGTACGCTACAGTAAGCCCGTCAGGTCCCGGACTTTTACCTGGTTTCATCTGCTTTAGTGCTAGAGTGATTTCTTCTGGTGTCAATGGGGAGTCTAGTGCGTCGGATTCTTCTGTTGTGAGGGGTGTGGGAGCGTATTGGGAGAGGAATGTTTGGATTGTTGTCTGTCTATCTTCTGGGGTATCAGTGTGTGAGGTGGATCGTAGATTATAGAGGTCTGTGAAGTAGTTCACAAATTGTTTCGCTATGTCTCCCGAAGTCACGGATGGTTTGCCTGTAGGGTCTTTGATCGTGTGTATGGTGTGGGCCGCACGTTTAGCTTGTAGGGCCCTCGCTAGGAGCTTCCCCGATTTGTTGCCGTATTCATAGAAGCATTTTTGTTGCAACGTATATTTTCGTTTAAGCCTGGTGTGTAATTCGTTCAGTAGTTCAGTTCTAGCATGTGTCAGCGCTGTGAGTGCTTCAGCCGCCAGAGATTTTTTATGTTTTTGTTCAAGTTGAGAAATGCGTGTAGTCAGTTCTTCCAGTTTAGCTTTCCTGAGCCTATTTCGGTGTGCTGCTATCGAGATAAGTGTGCCTCTTATAACACATTTATGTGTGGCCCATACCACGTCTGGCGAGGTATCACCCGGTTCGTTGTTTGTGAAATAATCTGTGAGGTGTTGGGAAACCTTACTTGCGGTATCCAGATCCGTAAGTAAGGAGTTGTCTAGTCTCCATATGTGGGAGCGCCTCGGCTTTTCGGGAAGGTGAAGGGTCAGTGTAATTGGATTATGATCTGATAGAACCATCGGCTCGAAAGTGGTGTGTTTCAGCAGTGGGAGATCGTCTTGCGATATAAAGAAATAGTCGATTCGAGAGTATTTAGAGTGTGGCGCAGAGAAGAACGTATAATCCTTTTCATTAGGGTTCATGGTGCGCCAGGTGTCATGCACTAGTAGGTCGTTAAGTTGTTGTTTTATGGCACGGAGGGCTCTATATGTGATGGAGGAATGGCCATTAGAGGTGTCGAGGGCTGGGTTGAGGGGTACATTGAAATCGCCTCCGATTATTAGCATGCCTGAGCTAAAGGCCGTGAGAAGCTGCAATGTGTCTCGGAAAAAGGAAACTTGGTGTGCATTTGGGGTGTATAGATTGGCAATTGTAATTTTTTTCCCGTATAGGGTACCCTTTAAGAAGAGGAAGCGTCCCTGTGGGTCGTTGTGTGTGTCTGAGACAGTAAATGGGCAGTCTTTTGCAATGAGCACACAGACACCTTTTGACTTTGCTTCATCGTTTGTGGCATGATAGATTGTGGGGAATTGTTTGTTGTGTAATTTGGGGATAGCGTCAGTTCGGAAGTGTGTTTCCTGAATTAAGGCTATATGTGTTTTAGACTTACGTAGTGAGGCAAGTAGGAGGGAGCGTTTTTCAGGCGTATTTAGGCCCCGAATATTGATGGATTGGAGATTCAGGGGTGGGTGTGATATCGTCCCAGCGTTTGTTGTATGAGTGGTGTCCATTATTGCCGTCGGGATTAGAGACAAAAGGACAGAGAGGAACAAAAAAAAAAAAAATTAATTTATAAGGGAAGATGAGCGGAGGAGGAGAGGTGAGGTCTGCGAAGAGTTTCTTGTATGTTTTTAGACGAGCTCAGGTTATGTTTGGTTTTTAGGAACTCTGTAGAATAACCGATGAGTCCACGGGGATATTAAAATATCCCGTGTCCTCACTGTACAGTAAGGGATCGGTAGTGTACAGCCCCGGGGTCATGCACAGCCCGTTGTGCACGGGTCGGCACACAACTCCGAAGCTGTGTGGGGGTTGGAGTATACCCGACACGAGAGAGCTGGTAAGGGATAGGAAGGAATGAGTGTCCCGCCACCGTACGACCATTGGGCAGATTGAGGGTAAATGGGGAGGTGTGAGAAGAACCTATATGGAATGAGTGTATGACTGCTGCCAACGTGAATGTGCATACAAACAACAATCTATATATTTAATAGATAGTTATAACATCAATAACTGCTCCAGTAAGGAGGTACAGTACGGGCAAGTTCGTCAGTAACAACCTCTGCGGAATGCTAGTCAGACTACTGGGGTCACGCCCGCATCGGTGGGAAGATGTCCTGGGTAATCACAGGAGCGCGGTACGGCATACCATGCAGGGTTGCTAGTACTGAGGAAGTTACGAGGATTCCACTGTTTGAACAACAAAGATTGCAGATCAAGCGTGGAATAACCAACAATTGCTTAGGATGATGAGCACACAGGCACACAAAAAGTTAAACTCCGGGTATACCTGTAGGTCAAGCTCCGTAGCTTAAAGGTGCTCGGGGCCGAGGATACTGCAGAGTGTCACCCGGTACATAGTAGCATACCCCTTCCCTCCCTGTATCCCTTGGGATGGGAGAATCTAGGACACATTACTTACACATAAGAGTTTCATATCTAAAGCCCTTAGATGTGACCTGTGAGCCTTTCTGGGGAGTGTATGAGGGATGACCAAATACCTCTTATAGTCCGGTGCTCACTCCTACTTAGGGCCTAAGGGTTAAGGTGGATAAAAATGGGTCCTGGTGGTCTACCGGAGTGAGTGGGGTGTCCCATCAGTTACCAAGCAGGCCGCTGAACAGTAAGATACCGTTGTAACAATGAGGTCCTTTGCTGTAGATGTGTATGGTGAGCGTCTCTGCGGGCGGTATCTCTGAGGCAGTCTACCTTGAAGAGCAAATCGTCTTTAGAATCCGGGTGACGTAGTGTGGTGCCAGGCGACTGATGACGTAGGTCGTGAGGATCGGTGAGATGGTTCCGTCTGTCGTCCTTCTGTACCCGGCCGATGTCAGCGGTTGCGAGTTCGTGTGTCAGGTAGGTGGGATGAGCTGAGACCATAGCCGCAGCGCGCGATTGCTTCCGACGCTGTGGTGGTGAATGAGCTAGTGTTCATTTTCAGCTGTGCGCGGGCATGGAAGGTTCCGTATCCGGTATGAGGGTCCCCTCACACTTCCGGTTTGCATTGCATTGTGGTTGTTGTAGTCTGCCGCTCGCTCTATGAGATGCCCGCGAACGAGGCACATTAGCTAGAGTTTCTTTTGAGACCCAACATTAAACATGTTTAACACAGGGCAAGTGTACTCACTGTTTATCTTTGTGAAAGACTTCAGCATTAGGGATTGATAAGTAATTGAGAGACACTTCCGAAAATTAACATCAATTAACTGTAGTGGAAAACAGAGAGAGCCTAACGAGGCCCCATAGACAAAGAATGAAACTGTAAAGTGAGATGGAGCACTGCCTTGAGGCCTTAGCGATCTCTTCTGGCTCTCCTGGATGTGGGGGAGTCGGCAGTTCCGAGATCACGGTGCTGAGAGCGGCGGGTGCCATGATACGCTGAGGCGGAGGGTGATCTTCTCCTTCTTTGTCCTGTAGTCACGGTGTCCATAGGTGTTTCATGGTGCTGTTCTCTCCGTGCAGCTGAGCGGCGAAAGTCCGCGTACCAGTTAGGTACTTCCACAGCGGGGATATTGAGGGTCTCGCAGAAATAGGGAAGATCCTCAGGCACTTTGAGGAAAGCAGTGCGACCTTGCGAAGTGGCAGCCAGACAGAAGGGGAACTTCCATTTATAGTTAATACCTTTGGCGCGAAGGGTATCTAATAGGGGTTTTAGATCCCTTCTGTGCTGAAGAGTGATGCCAGACAGATCTTGGAATATCTGGATAGGTTTTCCTTCATGTATTAGCTGTGGGATTCCTCTTGCCTGTCTGAGAATATCCTCTTTGACTTTGTAATCGGTCAGGCAGCATATTATATCCCTGGGCGGGTCAGTGTCCCTTCCTTTGGGTCGTAGTGCGCGATGGATTCTTTCAAACTCCACAGGTGTCTGAAGGGGCCTGTGTAAAATGCCATTGAATAGGCTGATAACTGATGGGGTCAGTCGATCTCCTTCAATCGACTCCGGGAGCCCCCGGACCCTCAGGTTACGTCTTCTGCCCCGATTGTCGAGATCCTCGAGGTGTCTCTGCATATCCCTCATCTGTAGGGTATGTGCATCGACATGGCGGGTAGTTTTGCGCAGTTGAAGGCTTTGTTGTTCAGCCGTGTGTTCTGCCGTAGTAACTCTGTCAGACAAGGTACGGAATTCCAAACGAAGTTCTGATATGGCCGCCGACAGTGTGTCCTTTATGTCATTGGCTATCATCCGCAGGTCATTCATGTTCAGTTGGTGGTGGGGTTGTTCCTCCGGCAAAAGTTCCCCCTGGTAGCTGACCGGTGGAGCGAGGGACGGCGCTCCCTGCTGAGAGGAGATTGCGGCCTGTGAGCTCCTATGGCGGGATGACGCCATGTTGCCTCGGCCCGTCCGGAACATTTCGGGGATATTGTGTTCCGTGTGTTCCGGGTTTCCCCTCGGGGAACGGGAACGGGAGGCTGAGGTGTTCCTGGACGCGGTCCCCATGTTTTAAGGCGGATTTGGATCGGCAGAGCCTCCTGTAAGTTAAGCTCAGGTCGTGCGATGGCGGGAGCAGAGGAATTAAGCAGCCATCTTCGTGTCAGTTCAGGCCACGCCCCCTTTAGAGCTTTTATGTGTAGAATTACGCTGCTTTGTAAGTACCAGAAACCTTGCAAGTGATTTTTTTTTTTTTAAACAAAAATTTTTCCTATTTAAACTTAGTAAAATGTCAGAGAAACTGAGAATTAGAATTCAACAATAACCCTAATCCTCTTCCCCTTGTTGTTTTATATCCAGAGTGAACTCATCTCCACTATTCTTCTTTCCCTCTATTTCCCAACTCTCCTCTTCTTTCCTCTTGCTAAACTCTTCTCTTTTGTTCCCTGAATCTAACCATGAACATAATTACACATCTGATGTTTATGGGTCTCCTGACTTTGCTTTAATATGTACACCTTGTACTCTTCCGAGGACAATACCTTCATCCAATCTCTTGTAGGTTTATCCTCTGCACAGCATTATTTTGCTGACAATGACCCCTTTTTTGTGAATTTCCTTTCTTCTTTTGTTTATATTGCAATGTACCTGTACTTATTGCTATATTAACAATGTTTATTTGCATTCACTCATTGTGAGCGAATGTCTATGTCACTTTCTGAAAATTTGTTAATAAAAAATATATTTAACCTTAAAAAGAAGTCCAGGCTAAGCTCCTTTGGCTGTACTCCTCCTATGGATCACAGGAGTGCAATTCGTTTTGCACTCCTGTGACCCATTTTTAGCAGAGAGCGGGCTGAAGTCCGCTCTCCGCTGACATCACAGAAATCGGTCCAGGCACCGCATCATCCCGACAATGGGAGTATGGATCCCCCAGGTGCCTGGACTGACACCCCGCTCAGCCTCTCAGCGAGCCGCTGAGAGCCTGAGACGGCCGCTTCCCGCCTCTCCAATGAGAGGAGGGAGCAGAGCGGAGAGCTTCTGAACAGCAGCTCTCTGCTCAGGGAGTTGAGAGAACGGAGCAATGGGCGATGTTCGATCGCTCAGTTCTCAGTGTAGCGGTGCTGTGGGACAGATGCAGCATCAAACTGATGCTGCATCCATCTAGGCAAGTATGAAACTAAAAAAAAAAAAAAAATCCCATACTTCTCTTTTAACCTTAGTAAAATGTGAATTTTGCTACAACTCAATCTCAATGGATCCTCAAGCCTTTTCAGTCTTTTTGTACTAAAAAATATTGTAAAGAACTTTACCATGCTTTGTGCCAGAAGCAGGATTTAATTAGTGTTATTATAAAAGGGGAAAATAACATTTCCACTTTTTATTGACAAGAACACAAAATTTTACAAATCTCACTGGTTAAACTGGGGAAAAGTTGAATACAAAATAAATGTTGAAGCAGGATTCTGGTATGTTAAAAAAAAAACAATATATTGTTCACATGGGTATCTTCGGTAATGACAAAGCTATAGCCAAACCAATAGGTCCACAGCTGAAATGTAAAAATACATTTATAAATAGGGTTTACAGGTGTGAGAGATGGAGCTACACCCCAAGTTCTGGCATTAAAGAACATGTCAGGATGGTGCTGTTAACATGGTATACCAGTGAAAATTGCAGTGTAATATATTGTAATTATTATTTTCAGTAGACCAGCAGACCCTGGTACCGGTTTATATTGGGGTCTGCTTCGAAGAAAGATCACAAAGTTAAAGCAGTGAAAAAACTGTCAAGTGTGGACTCAGAAATGGAAAAAAAGTACATTAAATCCCATAGATACCTGCATAAGTTCATGGCTTTCTATGAGATTGTCTTCAAGCATCTCCTGTGTCAGTTTGCCCATCATACTGTAGAATTCATCTGCATCCTGGCAGCACTCAATCTGCCTGTAACACAAACACCATTGTGAAAAAACAATCCCCTGCGCTAAAGATACTAATTAGTGATTAGGCCTACCGCTGCTGTACAGGACATAAGTCAAAACATGGAAAAAAGGGTATGGGTACCACAGCGCTGACAGCCTGAATAAATACAATAAAGTGCTGTAGTGCATACAAAATTAAGTGCAAAATTAATCCAAAAAACAAAATATTAAGCATGAAGCCAGTGAAAACTTAAAAAACAACATGCAAATATGTATAAACTTGGAAGGTTCCTTTCACAGGTGCCTTCCACAGGTGCTGCTGTGCTAGAAATAGTACGAATCAATATTAAGCTTTCAAAAGTGCTGCTAGTATAAAAGGGATCACAAAAGCATAAAAATAGGCAATGTGGGAAGCAGGAAGTGCTGGCCCGCATTTCCTGCCAGCACTTCCTGCTTCCCACATTGCCTATTTTTATGCTTTTGTGATCCCTTTTATACTATATGGTATTTTACCTCCAATAACCCTATTTTGGTTGACCCACGCCATGTGGAGTTCCCTTTTTCTCCTTTTTCCTCATGTTTGAGCACTGATGACCACCTTTGGACCACCACCATTCTTGGAATAGTTCAGTTGCCGACCACTCTAGAACTTTCGTTTAGAACCATTGCCCAACCTCGATTGGATTGGATTGGAATCTGTGGCCCGTAGGATACCATCCGGTCTGGCATCATCACACCACTAGGGACCCAGTACCCTAAAAGCCTTATAGACGCACTGCCATACGGTATGTGCGTCCACACGATCCGGTAAGAGTACCCATTCTTTTATCGGAATGTCTGTTTTGGCGCACTTTCTACTTTGGTGAAGATAGGAGAGAAAGTTTTCCCAATATTGGACACTTTATATATGTGGACATTTGGTCTTTTTATTCCTGTGTGCATTGCTATTATTTCACAGCATTTTTAGAGTTCATTTTGATGCTATCCTTTATATGCATTTGTTTGCTCACAGTTTTCTCTGTTCATTTATTTCACTTTCGTGATATAGGTGTTCTGGGTGTATATATTTTTTTATTCACTCACTCAATCACTATTTAGCGCTACACTTATTTTTTTATAAATTTATCAACTGAGAACTGCTATATGTTCATATCTTTTTTTTGGACTTTCACTGGTCACATGCTTAATATTGATTTGCACAGACATCATTATCTTGTTATGCAAATCAGTATGCACTCCACTATGCACACAGCTGGAATTAAGTAAATACCCCTCACTGATTGCTACACAGTTAAGCTCAACTAAAATGGTCACCCCAAATTAGCAGACTCAAGGTTTTTTTTCAAAGAGCTACGCCAAAAATAAAGGTGTCCATCCAGTCTTAAGTTTTTGAAAGCCCTGTCAGACAGCACTGCCTGGTGCATCACATTTCTCTATGGCAGTACAGCTAAGGTCACTTCTTGCCCCCACATAACAGCTAGCTACTACCTCTACAAATTCTACTTTACAGGAGATTGCAAGATGCGGATACAAGAACAGTGCATTAGCTGCATTTAAACATTTATTAATTCATTTTATGAACTGTTTTATATGGTGTTTATCTGCCCAAAGTTCATCTTTAAATGCTGCAAGAAAAGAAATACAAAAATGAACGCACAAAAGTGTATTTAAACCTAAAATGTAGTTTCGGTAAATTAGGCATCATGCTTCACCCTTGCAAAGTTACCTAACCCTTACCTGGAAATTCTGCCAGTAACCACAATTGCTGTGGCAGGCTGACAACGATGAGCAACTTCCTCGCAAAAAGAACCACCTTTGTCAGCCTGGTATGTAAACTCTATTGACTATTGGGATGTCAATGTAATAGACTTGATGGGCAGCCCAACAGCCAAATGATGTTGTGCACATACCAAACTGACAATGCTGCTCTTGACTGCGTAGCCATTACTTAGCACCTTCAGCCTGCAAAAGAAAGTGCTGTTACTGGAATCATCTTCAGGTAACAAACTTTGGAACAGTTTAAAAAAAATTCAAAGCTTTTTTAATTTTGGATAGAGTAAAAGACATTTAAAACCCCTGTAAAGTTTATTTGTTGTTGTCTTTGTCTCATTAGGCAGATTTTACCCTTCATTTCCATACTGAGACAGCAAACAAAACTTGAAAGAGGATCGAACCATTCCCTATGTTATCCAAACCTGAACAAAAAATGGAATGGAATGCCAGAAATCTGTCTGCCCTGAATTGGCCAAACCAGGGTAGCCGAAGGCCATCGGCCCAAACTGCCAATACCTTGTCATGTCCGAGAAAGGCCTAGATAAACCACCATCCCCATCTATGACCTGGCCTCCATGCCATTTCATAAAGCATAAAGCTTTAAAGTACACCTAACTGAATGTGCCAGATGTTGGTCAGCATTTCCTTTCCCCCTTACTCCAAACTACCTGATGGCTCAGCCAGGGTCTCCCAAATGGCATCCTTCCATCTTTCACTCTGGAAGGATATTTATGGGCACTGTAAGATCCATGAAATACTCCTTTCCTCCACAGAGTTAGTATAACAAACACCAGGGCCATGCAGGACCAATTACCAAGCTGGTGGTTTCATTTAATATGACCACTGGTATCGTCTGTCCATTTCTCAAGACAGCTGCCATATAAAATCTCCAACAAGGAGGGTCAAGGACTTAAAAGAGATGAGGAATTGGGGTATGCCGAGTATGTTTTGATTACCAAGTCCCACCTGGTGTGAAAGAACCAGGATATCATGGAATTAAAAGACCCGTGTGGAGGACAGACCTGTGCGTGAACTGAAAATGGAGAACAAATGTCAACTCAGTCTAAAAGACATGAACTATAAACGAGAATCTGAACCAAGATGTTTACCTAGGAAATGGAGGGGTGCTGAAGACCACATACCAGATTCCAAATGCTTAGGATAAGAAACAAGAACTGAAACACCAGGAGGGCATGGCTGAACTAAAAATATTCTTGAGAGATGCAGGAAATGGCCAAAAACCTGAAGCTGCTGCTGGGGTAGAAAAAGCACCAGGAGCTGCAGGTAAAGTCACAGAGGATGCTGAAGGAAAATGAGCATCAGCTGCATTAGCTGGTGGAGAGAAAAAGCTAGGCCCTAGAAAAAACTGACAGAGTACTGCATAGGTGCCCTAGCTGCAGCGGGTCCAGGAGGAAACCTGATAACACCATAGAGATTTTGAAAACATGATAAAGCATATAGAACGGGATAAAGACCAACAGAACCAAGATGTAAAAGTAAAATATGGTTGCCGTCTGTGGGAGGAGGAGAAGGAAACTGAACTGAATCTAAAAAGGAGGGAGAATGGGTTTTTGAGGAAGAAGATCAGCAAGAAGATCTCAACGAAGGATATTTAGAAGGGGCCAAAAATATTGAAAATATGAACTGAAACAGCAAGGTGTGATTAGGCCACTGGAGGACATCCAGGATCTGAAGAGAGAGATCCAGGAGAAGGATGAAAAAGAGAAGAGACTTTGTGAGCTGGAAAAGAAGAATCAGGAACTGGAGAAATTTAAATGTGTTCTGGGTTTTTATAAAAACTGAGTTTGAGAAGCTGATTGAAACCAGAAAAAAAATCAGTTCAAAAGAGATGAAAGAGTAGTTTCAGGGGATGGAAGCTGAGCTGCAACACTCAACACTACAAGCAAAACACCCAGCTGGACCTCAACATCATCGAGCTGAAACAAAAACTAAAAGCTACAGACCGGGAGATGCAGCGAGAGCAGCAGAAGGTTTGTAAAATCAAAGCTGTCGTGATATGTTTCAAGCCAGATTTGCATAAATGTGTTGGATCTATGAAAGAACACTAAAAAGCTGAAGGATAGCATCCGGGAGTTTTACCCTAGATATGTACAGAAGAGTAATACAGTGGAGATAATGGTTGTAAACCCTGACACCCAGCAGGACTGCACCAATCACAAGGAGCACCTGGAAGGCAGACTGCTCAGATTACGTAAGAATTTTGTGAAAAACACAAAGATCCATCATGTGAACAATATGCACCTCATGAAGCTAAATGCCACACTGATTGAACAAATTAATGGATTATGATAGGAGCTGTAAGTCAGCCATAAAATGGTGCATGAACTGGAGGTGGCTTGTAAGTTGGACTGGAAGAGTAGTGTCACAGATTCCAAACATCCATAGTTGGGCATCAATTCTCAGGGGTCCTATGACCAAACACAAAGTACATAGTTACATAGTTACATAGTTAGTAAGGTTGAATAAAGACACCAGTCCATCCAGTTCAACCTGAGTGAGTGTGGGTGCGTGTCTACAATATGGCACCACCACCACTCTGCACATACATCGTACACCCACATCGGTCCCTACCCTCAAGGAGCCCACAATCCAAGGTCCCCAACTCACATTCATATACTAGGGCCAATTTTGAACAGAAGCCAATTAACCTACCAGCATGTCTTTGGAGTGTGGGAGGAAACCGGAGTACCCGGAGGAAAACCACGCAGGCACGGGGAGAACATGCAAGCTCCAGGCAGGTAGTGTCGTGGTTGGGATTCGAACCAGCGACCCTTTTTACTGCTAGGCGAGAGTGCTAACCACTACACCACTGTGCTGCCCTAGGAGGGAACAGCAAAAATTACGGAGGAAAAAAACGACTGACATCACACAGTGGGGATCTCAGGGCCTCACACAGTGGGGATCCAACCCCAATAAATGATACAACCCCAATAATTAACCATCAATGACAGCCTCATGAGACCAATCAAAGATCCTCAGATTGTACAGATATTATATTAAAAAATGCCCCCCCCCCCCCCCATTTCTTTCCTTCCCAACCCCTCTCTTGCCCTATTCTCCTCTTTGTTTTCTACCTTTCCCTTCCTAATTCCCCCTGCTTCTCTGTCTCTCTCTACCTGCTCTGCCTAGCCTCTTTTCTTTGTATTGTAAGTGATTGACACATACCTCAAATAATAAAGAGTTCACAAAAAATTGCATTAAAAGTGATATTAAAGGTTTTAATTAATTTGATTTTGTGATTAAGCCAAACTTACTCTCCCAGCTTTGCCCAAATCGCCAGTGCCACCCTTAGTATGATCTCTGAACCTTCGAAGAACACAGAGTCCCAGATCTTCAGAACAGTGTGATTCGGAAGACAAGTTGCAAATAAAGTCAAGAACCATTGCATAGTGAAGACATTCGTAAGTGGGGGCTCATAACCTCCTGCAAGGTACAAAGAAAGAATTTTAGATTTGTAAAAAAAATTAACATTTTTTTTTTTGTAGTCTTATCTGCATGCCTGTTTTCTAGAACACATGGGTCAAGGAAACCCAATGTCATATTTGGTCAAATTAGACGTTCTGTTGATTTACTTAGTAAAAAATAAATACAACCTCAGCAGAGATCAACCTTAAAAGCAGTATTAAACCCAAAAGCAAACATTTATAGTATAGCAGCTTACCAATTCTTAGGTGTAAAGGCTACATTTGTTTTTGTTTTTTTAGGCTCCCTGTTTTATTTTGGCGTGGTGATCTAGCCAGCAAATCTGTTATTTTTCAAAAGAACAAGCTGTCCCACAGATGTAGCAGTTAGATGGTCAAGACAAAACATTTACCATTGACATGGGTGCTTGGAATGGTCAGCATTTCTGAAAAACCTTTATTCCAAAAAGAACAAAACCATTGCTATAACTACTTAAAAAGCATTATCTGGGAGTTTGACGTCAGTGTATCCAAATCTAATAGTACATGTAACACACTCCCCCCCCCCCCCCAGATTAACAATGCGGCTGTCCAAAAGGTGCCTCTGTTGCTCCTCAATCCGAGGTATAGGAATAGTAAAGGTGTTAGAAGCCGGATCATCAGGTGATAACAGAGGAAAGAAAGCCTAAAAAATTAATGCAGCCACCACACAATGATGAGTAAGTGATAAGTAGTGCATGAAAGACAAATTGAACCTTTTCTGAACTAAAGGATTTGCAAAGAAAGGTTTGAAAAAACCCTTGAACAAAAATAGAAATAAAGTTAGCTGGGTAGCAAATGCAATAACAAAGGCAGCGTTTTTTGTTTTTTTTTCAAAGTAGCGAAGGCTTGGGCACCTTGTCAAGGTTTTAAATTTGTAAACCCTTTAGAACTACCTAGATTCGGCCAGATTCAATGAGGATCTCATGTATGTGCATCTCTATATGAATGAGCCTGGGCTTTGGCAGCATGTCCACAGATTTCTGTTGCACAGAACTTTATAAATAACCACTACCAAAGTTCTATTTTAGAGCCGCAGCTTTGTTTTTAATTTTTTCACAGTTTTAACAGGCTTTTATTTGTCACTGATTAATAAACGGTGTAAAGCTTTTTTCACTAATTAACTCTGAAAAATATCTTATATGCAATTTGAACACATGACTTTACAGAGCCAGAAATATCAATTAGACTTGTCTGCATTAATGGAGATACAAGTCACCAGAGTTTTTCAAGTCATTAAGACACAAAGTCTAAATTTTTTGAAAGGAAAATCTGTAAAAAGTAATGAAAAAGAGAAAAGATGAAGGATGTTTCAGGGAGGTCCTTAGTAATAAAGCATGATGAAACATATTGTATATCTAATAAGTCCACATACCACCACTCTCCTTGTTTGCAGTTTTCTGAAGTACATCTAGGTGATGAGATAGTTCAGATAGTTTCATCCTCAAGAGATCCCTAAATACAGCCATATCCACCGAAAGCGCTCTCAGATTATTGACAAAGTAACTGTTCGGCAGCACTTTGTCTATAAGGTAAATCATTATCTATGGAGAGAATAAAAGCAACATTTTTTTCATTGCCAGATAACTAGAAACATATGTGATCTATTTTAAGAGTGACACATATTGAAAAGTAAAACTCTGCATGAAGAAACAAAATTATAGATGAATAATACACCAATATAAGGAAGTGGGCACAAAAATGCAAAAAAGGAGCGGTTGGAGAGCCTTTTTACAGGCTAACATAGGACCTGGCCCTTCAAGTCTCAATCTGAAGTCTGGTAAGTGGAACTGTAGTATAAATTGGTGCCACCTAAACATAACCAGATAATTCAACTAAGTACCAGCTAAGACTTTTTTTACACTATCATTTTGGGGGAGATTTACTAAAACGAGTGCACTCAGAGTCTGGTGAAATTGTGGTGAGGTAGAAAGAAATCCTGGATAGCCGCACTCTGGGATAAGGACATCTTTATTTCAATGAAATCCAACAATACAGTTAATTGCAGAGACGTACAGGGTGGTAGACTGGTGAAGTTGTGCATGGTAGCCAATCAGCTTCTAACTTAAGCTTGCTTATTCAATAAAGCTTTGGCAATAAAACCTGGAAACCGATTGGTTTCTATGCAGAGCTGCAGCAGATTTTGCACTCTCCAGCTTTAGTACATGACTGCTTTTGTTTTATACAAGTCGATAGGGATCGAAATGCAGCCGAAAAAGGGGGCCACGAGGGAAGTCAAGTCAGAAGGACCTCCAGAGGAACATGGAAGCATCTCAAACATGCTGCATTTGCGTGTCTACATAAAACCTTAAACAGATTCCATTTTTTTTTCCATTACCCCACCTGTGAGCCGTTTTGGCATTTGCAATTTATATGATTACCATTTTATTTATGAAATAAAATTTGGGGAATACTGCATATCACATCTGGTGATGTAATATATAGCATACTGTTTTTTGCTCCTTTGTTATAATGTGTTAGGCTGGGTTTCCCCGCATCCAATTCGCATGACAGGAGAGTGTGACCAGCTCTCCATGGAGCCAGTTCACACATCTCCAAGGCAGCCGCGGAGCGCATTGCAGAAGGGTCCTGTGCGTCTTTGGATCCATTTCAGGTCTGAATTCAGGCAAAAATTCAGACCTATAAACGGTGAACAGGGACGCACCGGACCCCCGGCTGTGAGCTGCTTCAGAGATAGTGTGAACCCAGCCTCAGTGTGTCTTTATTTTGGTTAAAACCAGAGAATTTTGTGCAAACTAGCTATAGTAGTCATTAAATGCTCCTATCCTTTATAGCCAAGGAAGCCGCTGTCTCAGGGGTTGATTTACTAATAAACTGGTGAGTGCAAAGTCTGGTACAGCTCTGCATTATAACCAATCAGCTTCTAACTTCAGCTTGTTCAATTGAGCTTTGACAAAATACTGGAAGCTGAGGGGTTATGGAGATGTGAAAAAAAAAAGGAAACTAATACAGCCATCACATCTAAGAATTGATGGTGTAGTAGTCCATGCCATATTTGCACAGGCATTGCCCAGCCACCACTATTGGTCAACTTTTGGCTTGGTTTAGGACTGGGATCCAGAGAGAATCTGAAAACTGTAAAAATAAACATAGTATCAGTGTGACATATGTAAGTGGTTCAACATATTTAGGACTTCCATGATGGTAAGCAGTAAATCAACTCCTTTTACACTAAAACAGTCAAGCATATTTATTGAACAGTGCTAAGCTTAAGAGGACAGTAATCCTTAAAATAGAAGTACAGTAAAACCTTGGGATTGCGAGTATAATTAGTTCCAGAAACATGCTTGTAATCCAAGCACTCTTATATCAACGCAAATTTTCCCATAAGAAATAATGGAAACTCAAATGATTCGTTCCACAACCATTTATTTATAAGTCCTTCAGTTTATAGTCCATATAAAAAAAGATTATAGCAATGTGACCAGGTTGTGTAACCATAAAATGTCCATCCACAAATGACAGCCTCCACAGGGGATGCATCTACCTAGGTAAGTATAAGGCTTTTTATAAACCCTATACAGTAAAACCTTGGTTTTAGAGTAATTTGGTTTGAGAGCGTTTTGCAAGACAAGCAAAATTTTTAAATGTATTGCCACACTTAGAGGCGTCTCTCTTCTCTTTTTTAACTCAGTTGTGACAGGGCGCTACTTGTATATCAAGACATCGCTTGTATATCAAGTCAAATTTATTAAAAAATGTTGCTTGTCTTGCAAAACGCTGTCAAACCAAGGTTTTACTGTATAGGGTTTATAAAAAAACCTTATAGTTACCTAGGTAGATGCATTCCCCCCCACCCCCAACGCCTCTGCAATGAGAACTGAGAGATAAAACACCTCTGATCTTTCAGTTCTTCTCTCCACTCTGAGCAGAGAGTCATGACTGTCAGTCACTGGCTCTCTGCTCTGCCCCTCCAGGGTTCACTGGAGCGCTAGACTGGGGAGGTCTTTCCCTAGCATGGACCAGCTGAATGACATCAGCCAACAGCGGGCGTCTGAAAACAGGTCACAGGCATGCAGAACGAACTGCACTCCGGTGATACATTGGAGAAGTATAGCCAAAAAAGCTTTGGCCACACTGCTCCTTTAAGAAAATATTTTATTGACGTCAGCTGAATTCAGCTGTTTGTGTATAGTACAAAGGGCAGTACTTATAGCAATCTATGCTTGGAGCTCTTCTATGACTGCAAGCTCCTACAGGCACAGGCTGCCAATTGTGGTTCCTTAACCTCAGCAGAACCAAGTCATCCTGCACTTCAATTAAGGGGCAGTAATGGGCTTAGTAATGGCTGCAACCTAATGCAAAACGGTGACCACTTTATTAAAGAATAGAAAAACTCTAAAAATGAACCCAGCGTTACAAGGGTTAAATGCCCTTAACTTTAGTAGATGAGGAACAAGATGTAATGATCGATCTCTATGTTGTGGATAATAGGAAAGATGGTTGTTTTGGGTGGGGAATAGGAAAGAGGGGTGTTTTGGTTGGATTAGCCAAAAAAGACAGCACTTGGTGCACAAAAACTACATGTTTTTAATTTTGCCCTGTCATGTACTTTAAGTTTACTTATTACGGTGTCTAGGCAGCTGACATGTCCTTAGATGTGATGGCTGCAAAATTTTCAGACTAGGTACATTTTCTGCAAGTACAGAAAAATACCTATTGATCTTGATAAAAATGCCCTTACAAATTTCTGTGTACGGAACAGAAATCCTAAACAATGTTATCAGCCTTCCCAGCTACCTTTTGTGAACTACATATTCTATCCTCCTTATGTAATAGATACAAGGAGAGGGGCATCGGCGTAGTCCAGATTAAGAGAACACAACGCTGCTCCCCCATTGAGCATTACAGCCAACATCTACTGGTAATATTGATAAATCCTTACACTGAGTTTAGTGGGTGTGCTGGCTGTAAGAGAGGAAAGCAGCCCCAAGGGAGAACATGCTGCATCCTCCCAGGGCTGTGCAGCTCTTGGCAATACTTCTAATGAACTGAGCTTTGTTGTTTTAAGGGAAAGGGAGGAGACATATTAAATAATTTACATAGATGAAGACTATCAATGAGACAAAAAAGATGTTTGAAGTTAGATCAATATTCATTTATGGATATGCCTTACTTGCTCAAAAAGAGGTTACATACATCCTTCCTTGAAGAAATGAACAGAGATGACTAGTGAAAGCTTTCTTTGAATTATGGAGCAGCGATCTGTGAATTATTAAAAGACAAGCACGGTCTCCACAGAGGAAATGGTGTCAGTTGTGCAGACTATGACAGTGCACTACAAATGCACCAATGTCTGCCAACCTAAAGCTTTACCTCTTTTATGATCATTTAAAACATTTTATAGGTGTAATGGTTAAGAAAGTACATAGCAAAAATGTATTCTAATGTATTCTAAATTATTAAGTAAGCCTGTGTGTCTTCATGCAACATATAGAACCACAGAAAAACCATAGAAAAAAAAAAAAGTAAACATAACAAACCCCCCCCCAAGGAGCCTGCAAAGCATTGTACCCACAATCAGTGGATGGCAAGTGCAATGTCAGGCTCCTGTAGACAAAGGCTTTCCGTTAGAAAGCTGTAGGGCTTGTAAATGAACTAGGAGGGTGCTCATCAGCACCCTCTCAATTCATTGAGAACTACAAGTCGTCTGCCACAGTGGCAGACAGGACTTGTAGTGTTCATTCACAGATCGCTGTGAATGAATGACTAGGCTGTGCAGGCGGAGCCCCACGCAGCCGCTCCAATTTTAAAATGTGACAGCGGGTGCGGGGAGAGGAAGCCCCACCTGATGTAACAGGGAGGAGGAGCGCTCAGAGGGTGAGGTGTAGGCTATGAGCAGGTTACACCCTAAAAACACGTGTAGCATGTGACACGCTCCAAAGATTAACTCATCCTTTAAAAAAAAAAAAATTATATATATATATATATATATATATATATATATATATATATATATATATATATATATATATATATATATATATACATATGGTCGGAGCCCTCCGTCCTGAGAGATATGAAGCACATAAACACGTCACAAGTCTAACAACATAAAATAGACCTGAAGTGTGCCCTGGCCTGCTGTATGGTAAACCCAGATCTGCTGGATGGTATGCCAGAGAAGGGCGCATACCTTAAGAAAGTAATGGATGTTTCTGTAGAGAAATTGTTTGAAGAGAAGTACCCCAAGAAGGGGAATGGGTGGGTGGGTACCGCGCACTGGAACCGACACAGTCCATCCTGGGTGGTCTGGTTAAATACCCTCCAGGCTCCTCCCATAACTTCAGGCCAGTAAACCGGCCTTCCTATTTATGGTCGGAGCCCTCCGTCCTGAGAGATATGAAGCACATAAACATGTCACAAGACTAACAACATAAAATAGACCTGAAGTGTGCCCTGGCCTGCTGTATGGTAAACCCAGATCTGCTGGGTGGTATGCCAGAGAAGGGCGCAAAAAGACTTGGTTAGGGAGGTAATGATTTAAGTTTACTGACATACTACAGGGCAAGCTTGCCAAAGGCTTGTGACATTTCTACTTGTGGATTGGGAATGTATCGAGCGAAGCAAGCGAATTTCCACCTGCCCATCTTCTAGATGACGTGGTCCGGGACCCCGTTTCGTGAGGCTACTGATGCTACTCCAATGCGAAAGAATTTCCAGGGAATTGTCCGGGGTCAAGGCCTAAGTTGGGCAAACGATTTCTAACGTGTCTAGTGAACTGGTTGCTACTTAGAGGGCTAGTAGGGAACGGTAGTAATGGCTGCCCTCCGAGAGGTCGGGCAGATGAGCTAATAACTGGTCTAGAATGGCCACGGGGCACCAGGCGTTTACGATTGTGGGAAGTATGATATCTACACCGGGACCAGACAGTTGTGTTTCGGACACCATGAGGTGCCAGATGAAGTAACTTTGGTGGCGTGTCAGGTGGCGTCTATGTAACATGTTACTGGGGCCGGTGACCGTGAATTCACTGGGGCATAAGAAACCGCAGAAAGCCAGGTAGATGGCTGCGTGAACGACCGGGCTGAAATTAACCCAAAGGGGAATGTGACAGGATGGTAGACATGTCTCGGAATATGGCGCTGGTCGCAGGCAGGCGTTTACTGTTGATTTGGAGTTGTCTGTGACTACCGTGCAGTGTAGACTTGACCGCATGGGCGGCAACCAAAGATGGTTTGGTAGGATTTTGTAAGGAGATGAAATGCTGGATGCCAGCTAAGTAGAGACTAATGGTATAGTGTGAAAATGCCAACTGTGTGTGGCAAGATGATATGAAGGCCAGGATGTGATGGAAATCTCCTGATACTGCCCCAGGGTTTGAGGCTAGGAACCTGTCATGGATTTTCCAGGCAGTACGGTAGGCCTTCAGGGCGTTTGTGAGAAAATGATAGATTAATAAGGCGGGTAGCATTGTGAAGGTGTTTGTTTTAATCCGAGGTTAGCTACGACCAATGTGGGATAAGAAACATGGTCGGGTCGGTTCCAGATCCCTGCGAAAGAATAACGCAAAGTTAAAACGGGTAGTGCGTCGGCCAGAGTATTGCATTTGCCTGGGATGTAGATGCAGCGAACATTATTTGGTGCTGTGGGGATAGTTGCACCAGCCTGCTCAGGAAGGCCATGAACGCCAGCGAGTTGAACCTGCTTTTATTTAGAATACTAGCTGTGGCTTGATTGTCTGTGGTAAACGACAGTGTTTGTCCTGCCCGGTTACTGCGCCAGACATGAGCTGCTGCAATAATGGGGTAGAGTTCAATCAAAGAAAAGGACTAACTGAAGCCGGGAATCAAAAGGATTTCTGATGGCCATGGCCCTTCAAACCAAAGATAGCCAAAAAATTGACGCGAGGACCTGTGGAGGCTGCGGCGTCCGTGACTACCTGAGATGAAGAGGGAGATGCTAACGGAATGAACATTGACATACCATTCCAGTTGATGAGAAATTCATTCCATCTGGGCAGATCCGCTATTTCTGGCACGTCTAATTTAAGGATTTAGTCAGGAACTTGTACTTGGGAGAGAAACACTAGGAGGCGTGAGATAAGGGTCACCTCGAGTCTGGTTTTTTAAGTGCTACTAAAAAGATGAAGTGGGCTGTATGGAGCGCCACTGAGTGTGCTTGCAGAGATTGCAAGGAGTATATGTTGAGATGCATGTTTGCAGCGATTGCAAATGGGTATATGCTGGGATGCGTGTTTTTGCAGCGATTGCAAGGACTATATACTGAGATGCGTGTTTTTGCAGCGATTGCAAGGGGTATATACTAAGATGCGTGTTTTATTTATTTATTTATTTTTTTGCCGTGACTGCAAAATGGGTAAATGCTGAGATGCGTGTTTTGCAGCGATTGCAAGGAGTTTATACTGAGATGCGTGTTTTGCAGCAATTGCAAAAAATGGGTATATGCTGAGACGCGTGTTTTTGCAGTGATTGCAAGTGGGTAAACACTAAGATGCGAGTATTTGCAGCAATTGCGAGGAGTTTATACTGAGATGCATGTTTTGCAGTGATTGCAAACGGGTATGTGGTAAGTTGCGTGTATTTGTAGCAATTGCAAGGAGTTTGTACTGAGATGCATATTTTACAGAGATTGCAAAATGGGTATATGCTGAGATGCGTGTTTTGCAGCGATTGCAAGGAGTTTATACTGAGATGCGTGTTTTGCAGCGATTGCAAGTGGGTAAACACTAAGATGCGTGTATTTGCAGCAATTGCAAGGAGTTTGTACTGAGATGCATATTTTACAGAGATTGCAAAATGGGTATATGCTGAGATGCGTGTTTTTTTTTTTTTTTTTTGCAGCAAATGCAAGGAGTTATGATGAGATGCGTGTCTTGCTGTGATTGCAAGGAGTTATGATAAGATGCGTGTCTTGCAGCGATTGCAAGGAGTCATGATGAGATGCGTGTCTTGCAGCAAATGCAAGGAGTTATGATGAGATGCGTGTCTTGCTGTGATTGCAAGGAGTTATGATAAGATGCGTGTCTTGCAGCGATTGCAAGGAGTCATGATGAGATGCGTGTCTTGCAGCGATTGCAAGGAGTTATGATGAGATGCGTGTCTTGCAGCGATTGCAAGGAGTTATGATGAGATGCGTGTCTGTGAATGTTAATGCTTTAATACACGTAAGGCTGAAGATCTGAATCCTAAGTTCCACTGTATTCGTAAGCGCCGATGCAACTAGTTCAAACCGGGCTGAGGTGTAAGCATCGGTGGGGTTTATTTGTGAAAGATCAGTCGAAGAAGTTTTGTATTGCCCAGGATCCGAATCGTTGAGCTGGTGCTGCGATTTGGACTCGGATCGGTCGGTGGAGTTGTACGGTTGGTGGAGTTCGTATTGCCGAGGATCCGAATCATTGCACTGATGCTGTGACTAGATTCGGATCGGTTGTGGATGTGAGGTGACGAGGGGGCTTGTATGGATTGCTGGATCCGAATCGCTGAGCCGGTGCTGCGACTGGACTCGGATCGGTTGGTGATGCTTTGTATTGCAGAGGATCCGAATCATTGAGCAGGTGCTACGACTGGACTCGGATTGGCCGGTGGGGTTTGTAATGCCGAGGATTCTGCATCATTGAGCCGGTATGCGACTGGACTCGGATCGGTCGGTGAAAGTTGGGTTGGCAAGGATCCGAATCGTTGAGCCAGTGCTACGACTGGACTCGGATCGGTTGGTGACGCTTTGTATTGCAGAGGATCCGAATCATTGAGCCGGTGCTACGACTGGACTCGGATCGGTCGGTGAAAGTTGTATTTGGCAAGGATCTGAATCATTGAGCCGGTGCTACGACTGGACTCGGATTGGTCAGGGAAAGTTGGGTTGGCAAGGATCCAAATCGTTTAGCCAATGCTACAACTGGACTCGGATTGGACGGTGGGGTTTGTAATGCTGAGGATTCTGAAACATTGAGCCGATATGCGACTGGACTCGGATCGGTCGGTGAAGTTGGGTTGGCAAGGATCCGAATCGTTGAGCCGGTGCTGCGAATGGACTCGGATTGGACGGTGGGGTTTGTAATGCCAAGGATCTTTAATCATTGAGCCGGTATGCGACTGGACTCGGATCAGTTGGTGAAAGTTGGTTTGGGAAGGATCCGAATCGTTAAGCCGGTGCTACGACTGGACTCGGATTGGATGGTGGGGTTTGTAATGCTAAGGATCCGAATCATTGAGCCGGTGTTACGACTGGACTCGGATCGGTCGGATGAAAGAAGCACACTGTTGGTGAGTGCTTGTGTATGCTGAGGATCCGAATCATTGAGCCGGTGTTGCGACTGGACTCGGATCGGTCGGATGAAAAGAAGCACACTGTTGGTGAGTGCTTGTGTATGCTGAGGATCCGAATCATTGAGCCGGTGTTGCGACTGGACTCGGATCGGTCGGGTGAAAGAAGCACACTGTTGGTGAGTGCTTGTGTATGCTGAGGATCTGAATCATTGAGCCGGTGTTGCGACTGGACTCGGGTCGGTGGGATGAAAGAAGCACACTGTTGGTGAGTGCTTGTGTATGCTGAGGATCCGAATCATTGAGCCGGTTTTGCGACTGGACTCGGATCGGTCGGATGAAAGAAGCACACTGTTGGTGAGTGCTTGTGTATGCTGAGGATCTGAATCATTGAGCCGGTGTTGCGACTGGACTCGGGTCGGTGGGATGAAAGAAGCACACTGTTGGTGAGTGCTTGTGTATGCTGAGGATCCGAATCATTGAGCCGGTTTTGCGACTGGACTCGGATCGGTCGGATGAAAGAAGCACACTGTTGGTGAGTGCTTGTGTATGCTGAGGATCCGAATCATTGAGCCGGTGTTGCGACTGGACTCGGATCGGTTGGTGATGTTTGTATTGCCAAGGATCCGAATCTTTAAGCCGGTGCTGCGACTGGACTCGGATCGGTTGGTGGAGTTCGTTTTGCAGAGGATCCGAATCTTTGCGCTGATTATGCGACTAGATTCAGATCGGTTGTGGATGTAAGGTGACGATGGGGCTTGTGTTCCTTATCCGAATCGTTGAGCCGGTGCTGCGACTGGACTCGGATCGGCTGACGGTGTTAGTGGTTGAAGGGGCTTGTGATTTGCTGAGGATCTAAATCATAGGGCCGAAGTTGCGACTACATTCGTTGTAAGTGACTTGTTCCCGAAAGTGAATTGTGCTTGTTCGTACGGTTCTTACTACCTAGTCGGTAAGATACCAGTGGTACCGAGTAGAGGCTGTCATGAGTCGTAACATCGCGGATGCGACTGGGCTCGAATGAGGAACGGAGAAAGGCAGTAAGTACGGATGTGTGTGAATAACCGAGTAAGACCTACGAAGTTGTAGGTGGTTTACGAAGGGGAACATAAAGTAACGGTTCGGTAGCAGGAAAGCACAAGTGCTACCTGCGACAGTGAGTGTGGGACAATTGATGAAAACCTACGACCAATCTCGAAGGACATGCAGTGAGTTGGTAGAGTCGGCCTCTGCAATGCATCTGATATGAATCAGTTTGTAAAACGTATTAAATTAATCCGATATAAATCGGTAGTAAGGAGTATCTGATACAAATTGGTTGTAGAGTGTATGCCATCCCTTACTGTGAAACTGAACACCTATCAACCACCCATCCCCCCAGGCTAATCAAGTGCAGAGAAGGCACCAGGTGGGCTCAACCACACCTCAATCAGCCACAGAAACCTATACAAACAATACATGCTGATCTCCTAATGAATGAGATGGCAACCTCATGGACCATGAATTTTATGACCAGTGAAGCCTATTGCGAGTGATATTGAGAATGACCTATAGTGACTGGAGGCTTGGGTCTACGAATGAATCGTATATTTGTCAGAAGGAACTTTACGAATGTACTACGCCTGTGCGGAATGATGTCGGGACATGAGCGACAACACTCCGGGGCAGGTTCTTTCACGAAAGGGGTGCAGGATAGGAAGCATAATAAACCGCAAGATTTTGCACATGACACGAAAGTTTGGATACTACCTGCGACCGTGAGTGGGAACCGCCGACGAAGATCACGAATGAAAAGCCGGAGTGCACCTGCGATTGAATGCACAGACTGCCGAACATGAGGTGAGCTGGGAAGAGTCAGCCCTGTGATGTGAACTACCGCGCACTGGAACCGACACAGTCCATCCTGGGTGGTCTGGTTAAATACCCTCCAGGCTCCTCCCATAACTTCAGGCCAGTAAACCGGCCTTCCTATATATAAACAGAGTATATTCCTGGCCACCGTCCCTTTGCAGATATCACCATCATGGCCCTTTCAATCCTTTATCATTTGCATGCAACCATACCCACTTGCTTCTATAGGCCCATCAAAAAAATACAGGACACAATTTTTGTACACTCCATTCAGGTCTCCAAAAAGCAACACAATGCAATGCACTGTGATGATCTATGTTGCCATCAGATGTGCTATGGAAAAATATAGTATGTCTATAGTACATTGTTCTGCACCAAGCATCACTGCAGCATTGCCAATGACCATAGGACCAGATACAAATTCACGTTTTAACAGATGCATAATAGGTTATTTCTTATTGATTGATTATTGTGTATAATTGTAGACCAAAAAAAAAAAAAATCGAACAAGAAGAAATATACACTATAAAAAGATGCCGTTAAATTACATTTTTATCAGATCACTTTGCTTTATTTTATTTTATTGCGGTTAAAAGCTGGACTCTGGACAAACCACTAAATACACAGAGGAAATACATACTCTATATGGTAGTTGATTCAACTGCCAAAGGATTTGTATTTATGTCAATACAGCCCTGAAAGGGACCTTAACTTTCTCCACTACAGTTTCACTTTCACTTACAAGTCTTCTCCCCACCCACACCGTGGGAGTGAAAAGTAAAAGAAGCAGCAAACAGATGATCTCTCGCTGTAACTCTGCTCTCTCCTTGTATCAGCATGCTCCTAGAACTGCAGCACAGCACACCTGATGGGTTCCTTGTAATGCTTCTCTATCCTGCTGTACAGACTACATAGCAGACTGCAAGAGTCTGATTCCAAATCCAGTTCAGGTACTTAAACTGCTTGCATTAAATATATTTAAAAAAAAACACACACATTTAATAATGTACTGACAACATAGATGCATTCATTGTGTCTCTTATACCTTCAATTTTTCCAAAATGCTAAATCTATATAAAAAACAAAAACACACAATACATGTATACTGAACATACAAGGATTTTTCGGAAATTTTATGTCTGATTATATTATTAAAAAAAAAAAAGGGGGAGATGGCAATCAGCTTTTTTCCAACAGCTGCAGTTTTTTTTTCCGTTGACGAGTTCTACATGGAAAATAAGATCAGTACAGAGTATGACAATCAGTGTAGCAATAGCAGGCCATCTGCCTAGCACAGACAAGAGGAGGAGACATCTCTGATGAGAATCCAGGGAGGTTTCTTAGCAGGCATATTCTATTAGTTAGAAGCATTTCTGTTCTAGCCGCAGCTAAGCCATCATGATATCTTTTTACACATAAGCAGGAAGGAAAAGCTAAAATGTATATTTGGTGATGTATTCACATGGCAGGTGTGATGCTAAGAACACTTGGCAAAAGCTGGAGCTATACTGTGTACAATAGTATCTTAATCCATTACCACTGCGAGCATTGAAAACCGTGTGTAAAATAAGACAAGTAAAATGATGCCACATTAACGATAAAACAATAGAATTATTGTACATACCTTAAGTGCATCGCCCTCATTGCCCTCCATTACTTCCAGGATGAGTGCAGCCAAAATATTAAACCCTTGACAGTAGCCAACTGACTTGTTCCATCTGGCGTAGGCCAAAAGAACCCGTTTAAGTACCACTCTATCCTGTTCTGCCTCCTGTCCACAGTAGGAACTACAGCCAGTCCTGTGGAGGTCCTAAAAAGAAAAAAAACATTAAACAGGCAAACATTAGATTTTCATTCTAGCAGTGCTTACAGGTAAAGGTGATATACTTGAATATAAATGCAAGAAAAATTCCCCTTTAATTTAATTTATATCAATTAATAAACTGTATTTAACAAAAATATCAACAGATGTAAGGCTACATTTACAGGGGTGATTAGTCCCCACTGCGCATGACAGCAGCAGGAATCTGCAGCTGGTTTTGTCACCTGTGAGCGGCTAGCTACCAGTGTTCATTTTGGCGTCAGATTTTGATTTAGTTTTATTCATAGTCTTTTGACTAAAATTCCATTATAGTTCTAGTCGTATTTAGTCGATTACAATCTAACGGGTTTAGTTAAATTGTAATGCATTGTTTAAGGATTTCTCTTAAGAATTTCCAGACTCATTATTTACTCCTGGAGTAAAAAAAATCTAATATGTTAATATTTATGGTATTAAGGTTTGAATAATCTATACGCTGTGGACAGTGGTCTAAGGAGGCCTGTAAATGCTGCACAGTGCTCTGGACGATCTGAGGAGGCTTGTAATGCATTGCACACAGTGCTCTGGACAGTTGCCCGAGGAGGCCCATATTGCACAGTGCTCTGGACTGCAGTCTGAGGACGCCTGTAAATGCTGCACAGTGTTCTGGATGGTGGTCTGAGGAAGCTTGTAATGCACAGTGCTCTGGACGGTGGTATGAGGAGGCCTGTAATGCTGCACAGTGCTCTGAGGAGGCCTGCAATACACACAGTGCTCTTGACAATGGTCTGAGTAGGCCTGTAAAGCACACAGTGCTCGGGATGATGGTCTGAGGAGAAGGCCTGTGATGCACACAGTCCTCTGGACAGTCGGGAAGCCTGTAAATGATACAGAGTGATCTGGACAGTGGTCTGATGAGGCATGTAATGCAAACCATGCTCTGTACAGTCAGGAGGCCTGTAAATGCTAAACAGCGCTCTGATGAGGTTTGTAATGCACACAGTGCTCTGGATGGTTGGGAGGCCTGTAAATGCTGCACAGTTCTCTGGGCAGTCATCTGTCTGAGAAGGCCTCTAATGCACACAGTGCTCTGGGTGGTTGTCTGAGGAAGTCTATAATGATGTAAAAAGTGCTAAGCATGCCTCAGTCACTACCTTGTTTACTGGGAGGGGAAACACTCACAGGCTTTACAGGTGGACCTCCGAGGAAACCATAAATTCACACTGGTAAACGTCCCTCCCTCATATTTTCATTCCATTTTCATTCATTGATGAAAATGGAATTCAGTTTCGTCAATGTTTTCGTCTACAAAATTAACACTTCAATGATGGGTCACCTGTAGCCAAAGCTATCCTTGGCTATCCACACAGTCAGCCATCACCGCTGCAGCCGCGGCCAAGCTATCATTGACGTGTACGGGGCTTGACGGCCACAGCTAGCCGCTCACAGGTGGCAAAATCAGCAGCCACTGTCATTCGCACCAGGGCCAGTAGCCGTGCGAATGTAGCCTAATGGAGTACTGTACAAAAAGTACACCCTTGGCATCAAAAGCTGGTATTGCCCCCTGTGGCAGAAATTACGACTTCTGGGCATTTTATATAACTGTCCACCAGTTTCTAAGATTGATTCAGTGATGTTTTTGGCCTCTTTTCCACTCAAAATTCTTATGATTGCAAGAGGTTTGCAGGTATCCTTGCATGAACTTTACTTACAAAATTCCCCCACAAAATGTCAATGGGAATCAAATCAGGACTTTGATTAGGACAGTCTAAAACCCACTGTTACTTCTTTTTGAGCCATTTCTTGGTGGATTTGCTAGTGTGCATTGAACCATCGTTGTAGTGAAAGACTCATTTCCAGTTCAGCTTCAACATTTGGACAGATGGCCTCACATTCTCAACAAGCATAATTTGATATGATGCAGAATTGATAACTATGAGCTGTCCAAACCCGTAAGTAGCAAAGCAACCCCAAACCATAACATTTCCACCATCATGATTCAAAGTTGTTATGGAGCTCTTTTCCTGAAATACTGTGTTGGTTTGCAGCAAACGTGTCTACTGTTAATGTGACCAAAGTCTTTCAGTCTTTCATTGATCAGTCTTCAGCACATTGTTCCAGAAGGCCCGGTCTTTGCTTATAGGTACAATGGCAAACTGCAATCTTGCTTAAATGTCCTTATTAGATAGCAAAGACTTTTTCTTATTATTCCTCTCATGCAGGTTGAATTTTTGCAATCTCTTTAGGACTGTAGATGCATGCACTTTAAATTCAACTATAGTAAGAGTTACCTGAACAACCCACAGTGATATTTTGGGGTTCTTGGGGACTGCTTTTACCATCAAATGATTTGATTTTCTGAGCCAGACTCATAGCTATCCACAACTGAGGCCTTAGAGAGCTCTATTGATCTTGGCATGATGACACCGCACATAACAGCAACATGAACACCAGACCCTAGATGCCTTGGGTTTAAATAAAACAGGTTCCACCTACCTGCACCCTAAAGAGATTTTAATCTTTGGTGGTTAATCTGGATCACCGGATTCTAATTTCATGAATTTGAAGTGGTGATAAATGTAGGGGTGTACCTAATTTTTACCACATAACAAACCAACATTTTGGTTCATGTAGATCAGGGATATGCAATTAGCGGACCTCCAGCTGTTGCAGAACTACAAGTCCCATAAGGCATAGCAAGACTCTGACAGCCACAAGCATGACACCTAGAGTCAGAGGCATGATGGGACTTGTAGTTTTGCAACAGCTGGTGGTCCGCTAATTGCAACAACTTAATAGGAATCACCAGTCAGCAAGTTTACCAGACTTCTGTAAACTTTAAAATACAAATATTGAATATTATTTGTTATTAATATAACAACCTGCTTATATAGTTTCCTGCTGAACCTACAGCATCTTGTCACATGATTCTGTGCAAAACAACCCCCATGGCCCAGACTGTAGCAGAGATACCAGGCCTACATATTCACAAAACTCAGGAAGTAATGTTCCTAGAACAGCAGGCTACACAATCAGGAAATTGTCAGCAACTGGATGGCCTAATCCTAATGCATTCCAGCAGCTTCAGGGTTCCCAGTGACCAAAAGGACTCACTTATGCAAAACTACCCATAATGCAAGAGGAAAGAAAACATTAAAGCGGGAGTCCGGCGACCAATCTTTTTTTTTTTTTAGGTCATTGAGACATTTTGCAAACCCTAAAATAATACTCGCAGTTTGGGTGTAATATTTCCGCCTCTGTCTGTTTTCGTACTGAAGAATAACTTAAAAAATGTGATGCTGGCTGTTTCCATCTTGCGTGTGGGCATGTGAAGCCTACAAGTATTGATTTCCTGGATGCGGTGAATGCTGTTCATTCACAGCTTGTTCACGTGCATGATCATTGTTTCCGCACTGAATCTTGGGAAGCCCGACACTAAGCTCCCAGGAGACCGTGCGGCGCCGGGGAAAGGCAATAAACACGCCTACTCCCATGGGAGGAGAGACAGGAAGTGCCACAATAAAGTACAATATAAAGGTAATTACAGCGATAAAAAAAAAATTTCGTGCGGCATTTAAACATCTATGCAATTAACTGAAGGGGGTAAGATTAAGTTAAAAATTTGAGTGGAACCCCACTTTAAGGCTGACCACCACAGTAATGACGTGTAGGCAGAGGGAGGGACATGGCCAGATAAAAATAACAGTTCTACGTTTTCAGGCTCCTATTGAAGCAACAAACATACACTGATCAGGCCCAGGTCCACAACAAAGTAAACAGTCATCTCTTTCTAACACTAAAAGCTATTGTGGAAGAGTATTACCTTGACAATTTGAATTCCCATTGAGTCGTCATCAGGATTGCTCCTTTCATTAAACGTAAAGCGCATAGTTTTATCCCAGTCTATAGAGATACTATGTAAGTAATGGTCTGCAAGTGTCAGCCATACCTGAAAATCGGTAAAATAAAAGCAAGTTAATTTAACTGTAATTTTAACGTACCCCTCTTGTAACCGAACCATCTTGTATTGAAATTGTTCTGTCTCACTTTATTTTTTAAAGCATTGCACAGACTACTCTTGCTATATAAATGTATTTAAAATGTTAACAAGCACTTACTTTCCTCCTCCACTCTTTAGGTATTCCAGTGGGTAGTCTGGCAACAGCTTTGAGAGCATCGTACCACTAGAAACACAGAAAACAGTACTATGAGTGTCCCAGTAAATTACAAGCTCTTATAAAAAGTAAGGACCAACACTCTAAAGGATAATACATTATTTATGCCTGCCATTTTTAAATAATGAGCTTGAATTTTCTAATACAGTAATGCACCCAGTTCCAAACAGTGCTTATTAATATGTTACCATTTACTGAAAAAGACAGTACATTTCCAAACTAAATGTGTGAAATTAAGGCTCAGTGTAGCGTATCCACTACATGGGCAAAGACTTTTGTGCAACTAGAATCTCTCTCTAGATAGATAGATAGATAGATAGATAGATCTATACACACATATACATACATACATACATACAAACACACACACACATATATACACACACATATTCCAAACCCCTAAACATTTTATTCTGCTTATAGTAACATTTTATCAGCACAGATTAAAAGGTTCCATCCCAAACCTGCGTCACGGCTGCAGTCATCACTGTAGTAGAGCCGACTACAGTGATTGTCAGCTTTCCCCAGTGGTCCCTCAGGTATGAGCTATGCATACTTACATTAGTCCAAGTTGGACCAATGGAGGTATACAATTAAGATCACTTCTGGAGTTCAGCTTGAATGGTTCTTGGAGGGAAATATTTAAGAAAGGCTGGTTTAGCCAATAAAATTGCTGCTCGACAGCTGTACAATAGCATTACCTGTTGAAAACCATGTTGTCCCAGGGAAGGTTCCAAGGTAAATTTCAATTTTGTGTCTACCCCTGGAATATGAAAAAAAAAACATGTTTAGTGGTCCGGCAAATTAAAAGCAACAAAAGACAAAGAGGTTACTACAGCTGATAATGCAGAGAGCGCCTTAAGGATATTTTTTATTTGCGGGAGCACAGTGGTTTAGTGATTAGTGTATTTGGAGCAGCACTAGGATGTTCATTTTGAATCCCAACCTAGACACTATCTGCACTGAGTTTGTATGTGCTTTGTGTGGGGCCTTGGTATGTATATATATATATATATATGTATGTGAGATAGGGACCTTAGATTGTAAGCTCCTTGAGGGTAGGGACTGTTGTAAATGTAAAATTTTTGTAAATCGCTACCTAAAATTGTTGGCGCTGTATAAATACCTGAAATAATAATATTAATGTGTATGTATATGAGATAGGGACCTTAAATTGTGCGCTCAAAGGTAGGGACTGCTGTGAACATACAATATATGTAAAGTGCTGTGTACATTCTTGGCTCTATATAAATACCTGTAATAAGAACACCAACAACAAGTATGTATGTTTGTGAGTTAGGAACCTTAGATTGTGCTCTCCTTGAGGCAGGGACTGATGTGAACGTACAATTTATGTAAAGCTCTTCGTAAATTTTCAGTACTGTATAAATACCTGTAGTAGTAATAAAGAATATGTATGTATGTACTGTATGTATGTATGCATGTATAATGGGGACCTTAGCAAGATTGAGGACAGGTACTGGATGTAAACATACAATAAATATATAAAGCTCTGCATAAATTGTTGGTACTACTGCTACTACTTAAGGACCTTAGATTATGTGTTGCACGAAGCTAAGGACTGATGTGAATTTACTATATGTGTACATTGTTGGTGCTATATAAATACCTGTAATAATAATAAATAATATTAATTGAGCATGTAAGGACCTTAGATTTTGTCAGGACAGGCACTGGTGTGAATGTACAATATATGTAAATTGTCGGCACTATATAAAAATATCTGTAATAATAATATCATTAATAGTATTACAGGTATTTATATAGAGCTGACAATGTACAGAGTGCCTCACATATACAGTATTGTACATTCACATCAGTCCCTGCCCTGAAGGAGCGTACAATCTATGGTCCCTAACTCACATGGATATATGTACATTATTAATATTATTTGGATGTGCATGTTAATGAGTTAGGGACCTTGAACTGTGCTCTCTTTGAGGGCAGGGACTGATGTGTACAATATATGTAAATTGGCAGCACTATATAGATACCTGTAATAATAATGTTGTTATTAATAGTATTACAGGTATTTATATAGAGCTGACAATTTACACAGCACTTTACATATATTGTACATTCCCTGCCCTCAAGGAGCTTACAATCTACGGTCCCTACCTCATATAGATATATGTACATTATTATTATTTGGATATGTATATGTTCATGTAATATAGGGACCTTAGATCATGCTCCCTTTGAAGGCAGGAACCGATGGTAATGTATATGTGAAGTACTGTGTAATTTGTTGGCGCTAAATACCTGTAATAATAATAATAATAATAATAATATTATTATTATTAATAATGTGTATATATCCTGTGCACTCCTTGAGGACAGGAACTGATGTAAATGTTCAACATATGTAAACAGTCAGTTCTCTATAAGTACATGTAATAATGTTAGTAGTGGTAAGCTCTATATAAATACCTGCAATGCTACTGCTACTACTAACACTATTACAGGTATTCATAGAGAACTGACAATTTACATAGGTTGTAAATTCCCATCAGTCCCTGTCTTCAAGAAGTACACAGAATATGTACACATTAGTATTATTGCAGGTATTTATTTAGCACCTTTACATATACTATACATTCTCATCAGTTCCTGCCCTCAAGGAGAGCACAATATCCTGTGCGCTACTTGAGGACAGGGACTGATGAGAATGTATAGTATATGTAAAGTACTGTGTACATTGTTGGTGCTACAAAAATATATGCAATAATAATAATAATAATAATAATAATAATAATAATGTGTACATATCCTGTGCACTACTTGAGGACAGGGACTGATGAGAATGTAAAGTATACATAAAATACTGTGTACATTCTTGGTGCTATAAAAAATATATGGAATAATAATAATAATAATAAGTACATATCCTGTGCGCTACTTGAGGACAGGGACCGATGGGAATGTATAGTATATGTAAATTACTGCGTACATTGTTGGTGCTATAAAAATATATGTAATAATAATAATAATAATGTGTACATATCCTGTGCACTACTTGAGAACAGGGACTGATGAGAATGTAAAGTATATGTAAAAAGTACTGTGTGCATTGTTGGTGCTATAAAAAATATTATTAGTATTATTATTATTATAATATGTATATATCCTGTGTGCTCCTTGAGGGCAGGGACTGATGGGAATGAATGAATATGCAAATGATAGTGCTATATAAATACCTGTAATGCTATCATTTTGCATATATTGTACATTCACATCAGTCCCTCCCCTCAAGAGCTTACAATCGAAGGTCCCTAACTCACGTGGATATATGTACATTATTATTATTATTCTTATAAATGCACTGTATATATCCATGCAAGTTAGGGACCTTAGGATTGTAAGCTCTTGAGGGGAGGGACTGATGTGAATGTACAATATATGCAAATAGTAGCATTACGGGTATTTATATAGAGCTAACCATTTGCAAATATTATACATTCACATCTGTCCCTGCCCTCACGGAGCTTCCGATCTAAGGTCCCTAACTCACATAGACAGATGTACATTAGGACTATTATCAATGTGTATATCTTCATAGAGACCTTGGATTGGGCGCTCGTTGAGGACAGGTAGTGATGTGATGTATGATCTATGGAAAGACTCTCTATAGATAAATAAATAGAAGGAGTGGATGTGAAGGTGTGCGGAGAATCGGGGTGTCATGTAGAGTAGAGGGAAGGTGGAGTAGGAGGAGGAGGGCGCTGTCCAGTGTCCAGTGCTGATCCCGCTCAGATCCCAGCACAGTCGGATGACGTCACTCTCCCATCAGAGATCTGCTAGACAACGATGAGTGAATACACAGAGCGCACAGCACAGCACAGAGCGCACACCTTCCATCCTTCCCCCGCCATGGTGTGCCATTGTCATGCAATCAGTGCTAACACACGGCCCATCAATCCACTCCAGCTCCTTGTATCTACAATGGATTAGCACCCAGAAACCCATCAACAATGCTCCTGATCCGATTACTAGTACAATGCAGGGTTAAGCCAAGATTACTAAGTGTAGACGGGTCCAGATCGCCCTCCTTGCCTGACCTGAGAAGCCCCCCCCCCCCCCCCCCAGGCCGGGTGATAGAAGCTGCCCACTCACCTGGCTCCAGGGTGCAGAGCAGGCGCGGTGCGGTCCTAGAGATACAGTTCCTCTTCTTCAGCACATTGCTCAGGATGTTCCCCACTCCTCCTCCTCCTCCTCCTCCGTTCTGTCTCTTCAAGCATCGTCCCCCTCTCCTCCCGCTGCAGCTCAGCCTCTCCTGTCTCATGGAGGAGTCCCGATCCCAGGCTACAGGCACAATGACAGCCCGCTGACAGCTGCTGATCTCTATGGGCTCCTCACTGCAGGCTCCTTCCCATCAATAGTGGGAGCACCAGGGACCGTTCTCTCCAATACAATCACCAGGATCAGCAGCCGCTGGAGCTGCCTTTTGTGGAGGAAATCTGCAGTGCAGAGGCGAACGAGTGTGGGTGCAGGGATGAGGAGGGATGAGGAGGGACTGGGGTAGGAATGAGGAGGGACTGGGGTAGGAATGAGGAGGGACTGGGGTAGGAATGAGGAGGGACTGGGGTAGGAATGAGGAGGGACTGGGGTAGGAATGAGGAGGGACTGGGGTAGGGATGCTCCACCTACCAACACTTCTATCATCCTTCTGCCAGGGATCTAAGGTTACACCATCATCTCACACACACCTAATGTCAGCATGCAGTGCCATCAGGGGCAGGTTGTTTTGTTTTTGTATACATGCATTTACATCTCATATACAAATAATGACCTATGTATGTACAGGGCCTTGAGAAAGTATTCATACCCCTTGACATTTTCCACATGTTACAACCAAAAAACATAAAATCCCAATAAAATAGATTTATGTGATAGACCAACACAAAGTGGCACATAATTGCAAAGAGAAAGGAAAATGATAACATTCTTTAGCCCTCCATTCACACGAGGTGGATCCGCTGCCAGCCACGGAGTCCATCAGGTCAGCGGGAGATCTCTCCGTTGATCTCCGCTGAGCCGGCGGATGACAGGTCCCTCTCTGCTCACTGAGCGGGGAGAGGCTTGTCGATCGCCGCTGGTCGCCATGGAGAGATCGGATGAAAACAGACATGCATGTCCGTTTTAATCAGATCTCACCCGATCCGATCCGCCAGATGCGAACATAGGGCTATCTGTCTGATTTTGCCGGATCGGATGTCAGCGGACATGTCACCGCTGACATCCGTCGCTCCATAGCCTTACATGGAGCGCCCGTTCAGGTCCGCCGACAAAACGGACAGGCGGACCTGAGCGGTCCGTTCATGTGAAAGGGGCCTATGAAATAAATATGTGAAAAAAGTGTGGCGTGCATTTGTATCCAGCCCCCCTGAGTCAATACTTTGTAGGACCACCTTTCGCTGCAATTACAGCTGTAAGTCTTTTTGGGCAGGTCTCTACCAGCTTTGCACATCTACAGAGTGACATTTTGCCCATTCTTCTTTGACAAAAGTCTTGCCACAGATTCTCAATTGGATTTAGGTCTGGACTTTGACTGGGCCATTCTAACAGAATATGCTTGGTGGTATTTGATCGTCTCTGGGTTTTGATTTTTTTTTTTTTGCGCTATAAACAAAGAAAGATTGACAATTTTCTGCTATAAAACACATCCAATAAAAAAAAAAAAAAAAAAAAAAGTAGAAAAATCGAATTTCTTCATCAGCTTAGCCTTAGGCCAATATGTATTCTGCTACATATTTTGGGTAAAAAAAAATCCCAATAAGCGTATAGTGATTGGTTTGCGCAAAAAAAAAGTTATAGCGTCTACAAACTATGGGATATTTTTATTTATTTTTTATTTATTATTTTTACTAGTAATGGCGGTGATCAGGGACTTACACCGGGACTGCGATATTGCGGCGGACAGATTGTACACCTGACAGGGTCAGCAAGTGGTTATATTGCAGCTTACCAAGTCTTAGACGTGGTGGCTACATTTGATTTCTTTTTTAGACTTTCTTTATCTTATTTTTCACCTGGTGACCTAACCAGTAAGTCTGATGCGTTTCAAAAAACCAAGCTCTCTTGCAGATGTAACAGTTACACGGATGAGACAAATTATTTAACACTGACAGAGGTGCTCTCAATGGTCAGCTTTTATTTATCCCAAAAGGAAAAAGAAAACTGCTTATATGTGAGCTGGAGTCTGGCTTCAGTTTGTTAGTGTGTCTAAATCTGCTAGTACATCTAACACTCCTCTTCCTCCAGTCTGACAATGCTGCTGTCCAGAGGTGCCCCCTGTGCTCCTTCCTCCAGAGTGAGGGCACTCTAATACAAAAAGGTATGAGCTGGCCAGATCACCAGGTGAAAACAGGTAAAAAAAAAAAATTACTTAAATAAGGAAACCAATGCAGCCACCACACCAATCTGCAGTAGCCCATAGTAGCTCACACGTACTGTTTACACGTACTGTCCTGAACATCACATTTTACCTAATTAATTAACACAAGTCCGCATTTAAATCAATAAACAGGAAGTTTTCTCTACTAGTAAATGGTAACAGTATTAAAAAGTGTCACCATAACATAGGTCAGTTACTGTAGCAAGATGGCAGAATAGTAGCTAATGCATGTGTGTCATATCCAATCAGGAAGATGGCCTTATTTGTGAGAAATTGAATGTGCATGCATGTATGGCAGCCAATGGGAAATCCAAAAGGTTGCTTGGTATGTCACAGCATCGTGGGCATGCGAGCTAAAGCCATGATCCCTAAGAGGGTCAAGCAGGGCAAAATGCAAAGGAAGGGAATAAACCACATGCAATGTGGAAGCAAGGGGATCTACACAAAATGCCATACAATGCAGACGGAGAGTAAAGTAAGTTGAGTGGCATGCACATAAAAGGAGATAAAAAGCCTGTAATAGATACGCAGTACATGGCGACAGGAAGATAGTTAACCCTGTACAATGTGTTAACCTGGTGATCAGTTATGAAACTCCATTCAATCCAGTATATAGCTAAAATAAAATCAATTGCTCATAATAGGAGACATACTGCTTTTAAAGTGGTTGTTAACCCCATTCATGCATTCTGACCTGAGGAACATATATCTGTAGTGTTTACTTATCTCTCTCCAGAGCCCTAAGTCCTATATCTTTCTGCTGCTCCGTTCCTCTGTTATCGGCATGATAACAAGCTCTCCGACACAGGAGATAAAAGCAGCTGGAAATTTGTGTCCGGGAGGCAGCTTAGAGACAGATAAGCAGAGAGCTTGTCTATTCACAGTACAGCTCTGCAAGTTTCTACGTTCCTCTGCCTATGTGGAGGGGGGGGTAGGGTTGCCACCTGTCCAGGATTCACCCGGACAGTTCGGGTTTGGAATCATGTTACCGGGTTTCAGACTGTCTGAAACCCGGACAAATTATTCAGACCGGACTATGGCTTCCCAGCAGGGTTGCTGGCTGCGGTTGTCTAAGCTGAGAGTGTCTGTTACACTCTTTCACACTGCCCAAAGCCAGCACTAACAACACCCCAAACACGCACACAGACGGGAGAGGAGAGAGGACTCAATCTGCACCTCTTCCTCCCACCCCTATCCCTCTTTGTCTGCCCACACTCCAATCCCCAGCGCTGTGCCTCAGAAAGGGAAATTTGTCGTGCAGCCTCAGATACATCTGGATGAGAGGTGCTGACTGCCAAAGGGTGAGTGAGCTCACCATCCATCCCTGTCTGTGACTGAAGTCTCCCCCTTCTCTCTCCTGCCTCTGAGTAAGTACACTAAGGCAAATCAGGGTTCTCCACACCCCCTTTTCATCAGAGTTCCCCTTTACAACAGAGGCCACAGTGTTTTCCCCTTACATAAGTCTTCTTCCTACATCAGAGTTCTCAGTGTTCCCAGAGCATCGCTTATGTTAGAGGCCCCAGAGTTCTCCCTTAAATCAGAGTCTGCAGAGTCCCCCCTTACAGTGAAAGGGAACTCTGCGAGTTCAAATGTAAAGGGGGACTCTTGTTATTAACTTCATATGATTAGAAATGTTATTTAATAGCAAAATATATGTATCGTTTATACTAGTAGAAAAATTGCTGTGCGCCGCTAAAGTGTTCGTGTTTGACTTGAAGGAAAGGTGTCAACCCTGGGGGGGGGGGTTGTGCCTTTCCTCCAATCAGCTCACACACAGTGTTTACCAAGACTCCACACCCGCTGCTGAAACAGGAAGAAAGATTTCTAACATGATCTGCACTTTCCAAAGAGTCTAGAAACCTGAAGACAGTAGATATACATGTAAAACTTATGTATGGAGATTTGCTTCATCTCTGTGTATCATGTGAGGCTGTTCACCACTTCACTCGGTATATGTGAGGGTTTACAACCCCTTTAACCACTCGGCCGCCGTCATATTGTGGCAGGTTGGCACGGCTGTGCAAATCGCAGTAGGTGTACGTTGGCCACTTTAAGAGCGATAGGGCCCGCAGCGCGACATTGGAGCTGATGCGCGTGGCTGGTGGCTGCGATGTCTGACGACCCACACGATCGCTCTTCAAAGGGCCAGAACGGGGATCTGTCAATGTAAACAGACAGATCCCCCTTCTGACAGGGGTGTAAAGAGAGATCATCTGTTCCTAGTGATCAGGAACAGCAATCTCTCTCCTCCTCCAGTCAGTACACTCCCCCCCCCCCCCAGTTAGAAACACCTTCCTAGGGAACACTTAAGCCCTTGATCGCCCCCTAGTGTTAACCCCTTCCCTCCCAGTGACATTTATACAGTAATCAGTGGCTATTTGTATCTCTGATCGCTGTATAAATGTCACTGGTCACAAAAAAAAAAATTTCAAAAGTGTTCGATCTGCCTGCCACATTGTCGCAGTCCAGCTAAAAACCGCAGATCGCCGCCATTACTATTAAAAAATAAATAAGAAGAATGCCATAAATCTACCCCCTATTTTGTAGACGCAATAACTTTTGTGCAAACCAATCAATATACGCTTATTGCAATTTTTTTACCAAAAATATGTAGAAAAATACATATTGGCCTAAACTGATGAAGAAATGCGTTCAAATTTTTTTTGGGATATTTATTATAGCAAAAAAATATTTTTCTTTCAAAATTGTCGCTCGTTTTTTGTTTATAGCGCAAAAAATAAAAACCGCAGGAGGTGATCAAATACCACCAAAAGAAAGCTTTATTTGTGGAAAATAAAGGACATAAATTTTGTTTTGGTACAATGTCGCATGACCGCGCAAACGTCAGTTAAAGTGACGCAGTGCCGTATCGCAAAAAATGGCCTGGTCATTAAGGGGGCAAATCCGTCCAGTCCTTAAGTGGTTTAGAAAGTGGTCAAAGCCATCTGGTTTAAAGTTTAGTCTCAGTCCTTCCCCTAGGAGAGGCCAAGGTCGTGTGGTGATCACATTCTAAAGGCAACAACACAAATTAGAACAGTGGCGGCCTGTCTATAGAGGGCGCATGGGTGCTGCTCCCCCCAAAGCTAGTCACAAAAAAAAAAAAAAAAAGGTCCTTTAAGTGCACTGTGTTCAGGCGCCGGACACAGTGCACTATGGGAAGTGTGACGTCAATGCAATCACGTGATTGCAGATGAGATGGTTCATTTGCGGGGTTTTGTGCTGCATTGTGGCGCAATGCAATGCACCGCAACACTCCCAATACTTGTCATTCTTTACTGTCTTTTTTTATTGGCACCGCCATAGGACATGGGCGGTACTTTCCCCCGTAGCCGCGACGTCACTTCTGGTTTCTCTGTGTCAGTGAGAAACTGGAAGTGACGTCGCCGCTCGGGATAGATCGCACGGCCTGAGCGGGGCCTATTTACAGAAGAAGACTAGCATTCCATTGTGATGGCAATTAATGTTGACAGGAAAATAGGCAACAGCCACCGGACCTCCTGTCAGCCGTGAGCCACCCGTGGAGAGGTGGGGGGTTTGCTGTGAGTGTGCCACAAGCCATGGGGGGGGGTGCTGTCAGCCACGAGCTGTATACTGTGGTGCTGATCTATATACCCTGTCCTGCGATGCTGGGGCTGCATACCCTGTCCTGCGATGCTGGGGCTGCATACCCTGTCCTGCGATGCTGGGGCTGCATACCCTGTCCTGCGATGCTGGGGCTGCATACTCTGTCATGTGATGCTGAGCTGTATACTTCTGACACTATGGGTGGAAGCAAGTGGAATACAGGTGACGGAGTGGGTGGATTCTATAAGGGGTGTGGCTTATGGGAAGTGGGAGGGGTCAAAAAGGAAGGGTGGGGTCTGGCGCCCCCCCATCCTAAAACTTTACCAGCCACCACTGAATTAGAAAGGGACATACAGTATAAATGTGCAAATACAATTAAATTATTGTGATAAACCACATAAGTGTCAATAAGAAAATGAAAAGCAGCTAACAATCAAAGTCCAAAGCAAAATAAGAATACATACAGTGTAGCGCTATGAGTGAAAAACAATGAACAAATAAACAGTGATGTCTTAAGAAATAATGGTGAATAAACACGTTAAAGAAGTCCAAAGTTCACTGAACGGAACTTTAAAGAAAAAAAAAAAAAAAGTTCAAAAAAATGTCCATCCTATGCTTAATAGCGAATCTTCAATTGGACAAGGGTAACACAAACGATGTGCAAATAGCTGTGCAGTTGTGATGGAAACCTCAATAAGAAAAATAAGGTGGGTACTCTTACCAGATATGGTAGACTCACTAACCATTTGGTAGTGGGTCAGTCGGGCTTATGTGGACCAAGTGCCACAAGGTTATAGTTGGCTGGAGAGCGGTCACTCTATAGGGGATGATTCCACTCTTCGTCCGTGATGGTCAGGCCGGCAACCATAGTTTCCTTATGAATCCTCAAACGAAGTAAAGGACTCCCACCGCACAGGGGAACCGTCTAGAGGTTAGACTTTTTTTTCATGCTGTGTGTGTGGCAGTGGCGGCCTGTCTATTAGGGGTGGGCGCCGCCCCCTCTCATGCCACCCCCCTATATGCATAATAGATAGAATCATGCATAGAATTAATCTATCCATTGCTGCTGCGGCCACCCCTATTCATGTAGGCATGTCCTAAAAGTACAATGCTAAATAAAATGACCATGCAAAACACCAGATATGACATAGTGCAAAAACTTTAAAGTAAACAGAAAATCCAATCAAAATATTATTCAATCCAAAAATGTCCTTATGCAAAAGTGCAAAATATATTATATTCATTAAGTGCAGAGTTCATAAATTGATCACTAAAGTGCTCCTGTGCAAGCAGTTCATGCATGCCAGTTCATGCCGCCATCGTGGAGAGCAGGAGAACGGGAGGCCGCCGAGCAGGGAAAGCTGCCGGTGATGGAGAGCAGGAAAACGGGAGGGGGTTTGTGGGGTGGCATACCTTGTATCAATGCACCTTACATTCACAGCATAACAAAAGCACGATGTAAGAAACAAATTCTAATGCCCAAGGACAGCCATAGAATTAAATGTTAGTTCACCTTTCCAGAAAACAATAATAAATACATAAAGTGCCTTGCAAACGTATTCACCCCCTTTTTTAATCTGTATGTAAAACAAGTGCAGCGCTAGAGTCCCAAGCAAAACCTGGAATCATGTATGGAACAAGTATAAATCTGTGAACTACTAGAAAAAAACCTAAAAACAGTTGTGAATCAACACAATACAAAAACATGTGGGATATACAGAAATGTCTATAGTGCAATGTGATATGCTCTGGGGCCAGAGTCCATAAATATAAGATCAAAGGAAGTCTTCTCAAACAGAGGAGGAGCTGGAACAATGGACGTTGACTGGAAACTTAGATGTAAGGCAACCCCAGGGAACACGCCACAGACATCAAAAGATTAAGTACTCTTACCAGATCTTGTAGGACATATCTGCCGTATAGCAGTACATCTGTTAGAGCTTGTGGAGGTGACCTCCCGTGGTATCCGCCCGGGTGTTGTCCCTTAGGTCGCGATCACCGATGTGGAAGGGTTGTCATAGGTGGAAATTCACCGCTCACTCGCACACTCTCCAATTCAGGAACCGAAAGATCAAAAGGAACCAGTTGAGGATGGAGTCATGGAGGAAAAAAGTAAAAGGCTCCACATGGCGTAGGTCAAAAATTAAGGATTTTAATGAATAAAAACCTTTACAGAGTAAAAAGTGATCACAAGTAAATAAAATGGCAACGTGGGAAGCTAAAACGCCCTACGCGTTTCGACTGAAAAAGTCTTCAACAGGGGCATAAAGCAGCCTCCCCACATTGCCCATATATATAGACTGTATACAGCATTTCAAATTGGCTAGGTCCGCCCCATCATGGCGGAACCGGAAGTAAAAGGTCAGATATCGTAAACATTTAAAACCAGCCATATATATTAATATTCTCATACATATTAACAAAATACATTGGGCCTGGAGTTGTAAGGGTAGATCGCAGATCTGGTAGGAGTACAAACAATAGTAAGCCCCGAATGCCAAACCGTCAACACGGCTTGCGTTCCAAGCCTCACATCCACGGTGACTAGAGGAACATAATCTATTCCAAAGGCTTGCGTCCCAAGCCTCGCCGATCACGTGACCAGGGCGGAGACAACAGCCAGCAGCCAATGCACCGCTGGTGTCTCCTAAACCCCTCCACGTGAAGCGTGCGCTCCAAGCCTCGTGTGTGGAGGGGACGAGCGGCCAGCTCCAAGGCTGACATTATCCCTGCCGAGGTGGTTAGGCCAATAGCCAACCTGCTGGAATGTTAGCCACTCCCCTTCAGGGCGTCTGAGCTCCCTAGTGAGAGGTATAGAAACAGCACCAAGGCAACAACAGACGCCACGAAGGGTCCGGCCCACACTCATTGGTCACACACTCAGAGGTGGCCAATCATACAGACCGTATATCAAGTAACATTATAAACCCAACTCAGGGTGGCAGCAGTCCGATGTACGTAAGACATCACACAAAGGTCTTCCTGATATAAGAGTGGACATACCACACTATCTAGCTAAATGACCCGGGTCGCCTAACCCCTGTAGCTGAGACAAAGTAATACATGCTCAGGCCCCCTAGGAAGGGCTAAGCAACGCCACGTTGTCAAACTGACAAGGGAAGGAGCCCAAAGGTCCTATAAACAGGAAGAACTGATATAACAAATAAAAGTAAAAGGACGTAACAAAACAACAATATATCACATTGCACTATAGACATTTCTGTATATCCCACATATCACATTGCACTATAGACATTTCTGTATATCCCACATGTTTTTGTATTGTGTTGATTCACAACTGTTTTTAGGTTTTTTCTAGTAGTTCACAGATTTATACTTGTTCCATACATGATTCCAGGTTTTGCTTGGGACTCTAGCGCTGCACTTGTTTTACATACATGTTGGTGTGACTTGGTTTGTTTGTGTGTCAGCTGCTGTTCACTTAATTTCTATTGATACCTTTTATATTTCTTTTTTGGGTCGGCGCAGCACTTCCCTTACCACTATCCCTTTTTTAATCTGAATTATATGTGATGGATCAGAACACAATAGTCTAAGTTGGTGAAGTAAAAATAGAAAAATAGATACATAAAACTATTTTTCAGTAATGAAAAAAACTTTTAATTGGCATATGCGTATGTATTCACCCCCTTTGTTATGAAGCCCATAAAAAGCTCTGGTGCAACCAATTACCTTCAGAAGCAGTGCCGGGACAAGGTCATCTGGTGCCCAGGGCAAAGATGGAAAACTGCGCCCCCCCCCCCCCCCCCCCCGCCGCTGTGAAAGCTACAATGCCTACAGATGATGGGATCTATACTGGGAGTATTGGCAGCGATCAGTGACTTAGGCGCGATTCACACTGGGGAAACTTGTCACGCCCCATTCAGTACAATGAAACCATTCTAATCGGACCAACAAGACACAGCACATCAGGGCACATCAGGGCACAGGTCACAATACACGAGGGCACAGCACATCAGGGCACAGCACATCAGGGCACATCAGGGCACAGGTCACAGTACATCAGGGTACAGAGCCCAGCACATCCAGGTACAGCACACCAGGCCACATCAGGGTACAGCACATCAGGGTACAGAGCCCAGCACATCAGGTCACAGTACATTGGGGCACATGACATTAAGGCACAGCACATGGGGGCACAAGGCACATCGGGGCACATCAGGGCACAGGGCACATAGGACATCAGGGCACATAGCACATTAGGGCACATCCGGGCACATAGCACATCAGGGCATGGGGCACATAGCACATCAGGGCACAGGGCACAGCACATCAGGGCACAGCACATCAGGGTACAGAGCACATCAGGGTACAGAGCACATCAGGGCACAACAGATCAGGGTACATGGCACAGCACATCAGGGTACAGGGCACATCAGGGTACAGAGCACATCAGGGCACAACACATCAGGGTATAGGGCACAGCACATCAGGGTACAGGGCACATCAGGGCACATAGCACATCAGGGCACGGAGCACATCAGGGCACGGAGCACATCAGGGCACGGGGCACATCAGGGTACATGGCACATCAGGGCACGGGGCACATCAGGGCACATGGCACATCAGGGCACAGGGCACAAAGCACATCAGGGCACGGAGCACATCAGGGCATGGGGCACATAGCACATCAGGGCACGGGGCACATCAGGGCACAGCGCATCAGGGTACAGAGCACATCAGGGTACAGAGCACATCAGGGCACAACACATCAGGGTACAGGGCACAGCACATCAGGGTACAGGGCACATCAGGGTACAGAGCACATCAGGGCACAACACATCAGGGTATAGGGCACAGCAGATCAGGGTACAGGGCACATCAGGGCACATAGCACATCAGGGCATGGAGCACATCAGGGCACGGAGCACATCAGGGCACGGGGCACATCAGGGTAAGGAGCACATCAGGGTAAGGAGCACATCAGGGCACGGGGCACATGGCACATCAGGGCACGGGCACACCAGGGCACAGCACATCAGGGTACAGAGCACATCAGGGTACAGAGCACATCAGGGCACAACACATCAGGGTACAGGGCACATCAGGGCACATAGCACATCAGGGCACGGAGCACATCAGGGTAAGGAGCACATCAGGGCACATGGCACATCAGGGCACGGGGCGCATCAGGGCACATGGCACATCAAGGGCACGGGGCACAAAGCACATCAAGGCACGGAGCACATCAGGGCACGGAGCACATCAGGGCATGGAGCACATCAGTGCATGGGGCACATCAGGGTACATGGCACATCAGGGCATGGGGGACATCAGGGCACATGGCACATCAGGGCACAGGGCACATCAGGGCACGGCGCACATCAGGGCACATGGCACATCAGGGCACGGAGCACATCAGGGCACGGAGCACATCAGGGCACGGGGGCATATGGCACATCAGGGCACATAATGGCACATGATGGGGCACATGGCACATTATGGGGCACATCAGGGCACATCATGGGGCACATCATGGGGCACGTCAGGGCACATCAGGACACATCATGGGGCACATCAGGGCACATCATGGGGCACGTCAGGGCACATTATAGGGCACGTTAGGGCACATTATGGGACACATCAGGGCACATCATGGGGCACATCAGGGCACATCATGGGGCACGTCAGGGCACATTATAGGGCACGTCAGGGCACATTATGGGACACATCAGGGCACATCATGGGGCACATCAGGGCACATCATGGGGCACATCAGGGCACAACATAGGGCACATAGCACATTAAGGGCACATTGTTTACTAGCCTGCATGCAGAGCAGCGCTGGAAGCATCTGTGATAAGTTCTCTCATGTCACGCTGCTCCCCGGCGGCCCCTCCTCTCTTCTCGTCCATCCCAGATGATGTCACAAGCAAATAGGGAAGGACGAGAAGAGAGGAGGGGCCGCCAGGGAGCAGCGTCACATGAGAGAGAGAACTTATCACAGATGCTTCCAGCGCTGCTCTGCATGCATCTCGATCTACCCGTCAGGCGTCAGCTGTCGGCGATTGACGGGTAGATCCTCCAATGCAGGACAGAAACTGCCTGATAAGGAAGTGAGAGGCGGGGCGGGGCTGGTCTCAGGCTTGTGCCGGGTGCAGGAGCGCACTCGGCACATATTAAAAATGATCAATTTTCGCTAGGCCGGCGTTGTAAACTTTGGATAGGTAGCAGGAATTTTTACAACACCGGTTCACTGGCGCTTCTATTGCGCCCCTCTTCCTCCAGTAAATGGTCCCGCCCAGGGCATCCGCCCCTTCCGCCCCCCCCCTTGTACCGGCCCTGTTCAGAAGTCACATAATTTGTGAAATGATGTCTACCTGTGTGCAATCTAAGTGTCACATTATCTGTCATTACATAAACACACCTTTCTGAAAGGCCCCAGAGGCTACAACACCTAAGCAAGAGGCACCACTAACCAAACACTGCCATGAAGACCAAGGAACTCTCCAAACAAGTAAGGGACAAATGTTGTTGAGAAGTACAAGTCAGGGTTAGGCTATAAAAAAAAAAAATCCAAATCTTTGATGATCTCTAGGAGCACCATCAAATCTATCATAACCAAATGGAAAGAACATGGCACAACAGCAAACCCGCCAAGAGACGGCCGCAGACCAAAACTCACGGACCAGGCAAGGAGGGCATAAATCAGAGAGACCTAAATTAACCCTGGAGGAGCTGCAGAGTTTCACAGCAGAGATTGGAGTATCTGTACATAGGACGACAATAAGCCGTACGCTCCATAGAGTTGGGCTTTATGACAGAGTGGCCAGAAGAAAGCCATTACTTTCAGCAAAAAACAAAATGGCATGTTTTAAGTTTGCGAAAATGCATGTGGATGACTCCCAAAATGTTTCTCCGCATCCAATTCACATGACAGGAGATATGTGAACTGGCTCCTGAGAGAGCCAGTCACAATCTCAATTGCGGCTTTGTAGCCGCTTGCACAGGAACGCTGTCCGTCTTTGGCTCCTTTTCAGGACCTAATTCAGGCAAAAATTTGGCCCAGAATCATCCCTGAAAAGGAGAACGGGGAAGCACCGGACCCCCGCTGATCTGTGGGAGGTGTGAACCCAACCTAAAGGATAAGTTCACTTTTGACATTTGACAGCATGTTACATGTAACACCCCAAGGGTGTAACATGCGCCAGCAGCCCCCCCCCCCCCAGATTACCCCCTGTAACAGTGGGCAGGGGTACTTCACCCTAAACCCGCTATCACATTTTAAAAACAGTGTTCTGTGAATAAATGAACTACAACTACTGTCTGCCATTGTGGCAGATGGCTTAAAGTACTCAATGAAACGCAAGGATGCTGGTGAGCGCTCTCAAAATTCATTGATCTTCCTGCTCTTCAGTAACCATCTGCCTGTATGGGAGGTACAGGCAGACAGCTATACTGAGAGCCTGGACGAGCCTGGCATTGCACCCGTGATCTGATCACAGGTGCAATGCTTTCCAGACTCCTGTGGGATAAAATGCACTTTTTTTTTTTTTTTTTAAATGTGTATTTATTTATTTTTCCCCAAAGGTGATCTCATGTGTATGGATAATTTTGGAGAAGAATATAATTTGTAGTCACTTTAAATGTGTTATGCACAATAACAGTTGCAATAGCCACTTGTTCCTAGAAACTAATCATAAAATAAAACAAACAGAATTGTTAATTAAAAAAGCATCCAGATTATGTCTAGCTAATAGAAGTGGTTTCCCGGGACCCTGATCTTATTTCCTGAAGAATCACTTCCATTAATCACCACTCCTCTCTCTCTCTCTGCCCATTAACTTAGCAGGACATATAGCACTTTGCAGATAAGCCAAACACATTAAATTCAGGCTTATAATGTGCAGCTGCATTTTAACAAGGAGGATGCTATGGAAACGCCTGCTCAAGGCCTTAATTTGATTAGTGCCCATTTAATTTTGGAAAGTATGTTACACACAATATGGTGCTAAAATATGGGCAGTCATTTCGCACATCCTGATTTTAGACAGTTTTTTTGTCTTAGTAATATTTAGACACAATCAGCAACACCTTTCTATGAAAGGCTCCCAGCTTTAAAGTGCACTTCCACCCTTGCAACAAAATTGAGATAACACTTATTTTATATTTGTTACATGTTCTCTTTTACATAAGAGAACTTAAAAATAAATAAATAAATAAATAAAAAATTGCTGCTTACATTTTACTTGCTCTTTTATGAAAACTGAAGTTTTGATGTTTACCGTCATTAACGTCCATGAAGGCATTCTGTGATTAAATGGAGAGGCAGGAGGGTCACATCACGATCTCCATCCTGTAAATCAGAGAATGCCTTGTATTCCTTGAGAAAAATGCACTCTGTGAATGGTGCCCATGGTAAGGTAGCAACCCACTGTGGTTACTATGCAACTTGGCAGTTCGGCACGGGACCCAGAGTACAACTATCACTGTAGTAGGGGCGACTATTACAGTGATTTCCAGCTTTCACAGGAATCTCACAGGTATGGAATATACATAGTTACATTGGTCCAGCTTCGGCTAATATACAGGATGCCAAGGTTGGGTCTTGGATATGCGGATGTTGTCCCCGCACTAGGGTGAATCTGTCCAGGTATGAACTGGTTGTTGGTCTCCAGGAACAAAGGTGCTGGTTAATGCTAGTAAAGGCTGTGTGCAAATGGGAAAATCAAGGGTCTTGGATAGGTGCTATGTGGGTTGTGGTTCCTTTAAGGGAAATGTTTAAGGTACTCTGGAGTCTCACCCATGATGGGTGAGGAATTCCGGGCTAGTCAGGTAGAGGAGAGGAGTGACTCGCAGTCCTCTCTTAGTAGTGGCTTATTTGGGACCTGGAATTTTGGAGGTCCACCTTGACATTCGAATGGGAAAAGGGCCTCTACTACTGACTATGGTGACTCCGGTCCCTACAGGTTTCAATTGATTTTAAAGGCTCAAGTTTTTTTACCTTCATGCAGCATTCTATGCATGAAGGTAAAAAATCTTCTGTGTGCAGCAGCTCCACCAACCCCCCCCCCCCCCAATACTCACCTGAGCTCCTGCTTTATTCAGTGATGTGCACAAATGCTGAGCTTCTCTCAGGTCTCTCATTCCTTATTGGCTGAGACAGCAGAGGGAGCATAGGCTCCGGCTAGTGTCAATCACAGCCAGTAAGCCAATGCGGAGAGAGCGGGGGGTGCGAATGACGGCTCTGTGTCTTACAAACGCATAGAACGGGAAGTGAGCATACAACAGTGCCCCCAGAGCAAGCATGTTGCTATTGGGGGCACTGGCTAAAAAGAGGAGGAACCAGGAGCGCCAGCGTGGGACACGAAAAAAGGAGAATTGGGGCTGCTTTGTTCAAACTACTACCACAGAGCAGGTAAGTATGACATGTTTGTTATTTAAAAAAAAAAAAAATTAACTTAACATCACTTTAAGCAGCCTCCAGGGATCAGCACATAAGGCAAGAGGCTCCTAGTACTATGGGGTGGAGTAGGAGTTAAGAGGAGACCTGGCTGTGTGCTGCACATGTGATGAAAACTGCCAAACATCTGAAGCTGGACGTTGCTAACTCTGTGGTAAAGCCCTTATATGAACTTTACATGTCTGATATTTTAGTTTGTGCTGAAGATAAGCGGACTTTTGCATTACGTTTGCTGAAGTTTTGTTTTGCTGCTGGAAGCTAGATTCTGTTTGCTTTAAAGAAAAATAAAGACTTTTATGTTTACAATAAACAGCTGTTGCACGTGATCCTGAGGTGCTATACCCCCTTAACTTTACACTATTCAATAAAATCCATACCTGCAATTCAGCTTTAAAGATCTCAAGGCTTGGGTGGTACATTGTATGTTAATGCACTTTCAAAACTACTCAATCCCTAAAGGCAGAGGCGTAAGTTTGAAGCTTGTGGGCCCCGATGCAAAAGTTGAAAAAATAGAATTTTTTTCGTCATACCTGTAAAAAGATTTTCTTTGAGTACATCATGGGACACAGAGTTAGGCTAATACTTATTACCTAACTGGGTTATACACCACCTCTAGGTAAATGGACACTGGTAGACAAAGTCTTAGACAGGAAGTGATCCCCTATATAACCCCTCCCATACAGAAAGTACATCAGTTTTGTAGCAAGCACTGAATCCTCAAAAAGAGGGGAGGGATCTCTGTGTCCCATGATGTACTCAAAAGGATTTTACAGGTTAGTATGACGAAAAAATCCTATTTTTTTTTCATATATCATGGGACACAGAGTTAGGTGTTAGAAAGTCTCCCATCTGGAGCGAGGCTACAAGTAAGCGGATAGACTCCATCCGAAAAGGACTGGATTTGTAGATACTGGTTCAAGGATCTTAGATTCAAAATGGGCCTCGTGTCCCTGTTTGGTTTTTGAACCGTAAATACGTTCGAATAAATACCTGCGCACCTTTCAGATACAGGAACCTGTACAATCACTCCTTGATGCACTAAATGATGTAGTGCCTGAAACAACAAGTTTCTTTTTGGAGGATCCGAGGGAACGCTGGATCTTAGAAACCTGAGGGGGAACCCCCGTAACTCCAGCTTGTAACCACAGGATATAGTCGAGGTGACCCCCTCGTCCTGAACCACTGTTCCAAATGTTCGCAAAGTGCAGCAGCCTTTTCCCCACCTGATAGAGTGGGGGCGTCCCCTCAAAAGGAGGGCTTGGTGCCAGGTTTAGAAGAGCTTTGGACCCAGGGCTTTTTCTGGCCCTGGCCTTGCGGCTTGCCCTTGGCTCTATCGCCTTGTTGGCGGCAGAACTGCCTTGGTGCTGAGACACCTGAGGAAGCAGTCCCTGAGGTTTTAAGCGGGGGACGCCTGGTGCTTCTCTTTACAGGAAATAGAGAGCTCTTCCCTCCGGAAATCTTTTGGATATATTTGTCCAAATCATCACCAAACAAATGTTCCCCATGAAAGGGGAAACCTGTCAATAACCTCTTACAAGGAAGCTCGGCTGACCAGTTCTTAAGCCACAAAAGTCTGCGCATATGTACAGACAAGAAAGCCAAACGAGAAACCTGCTGTATTGAATCCTTTAAAAGGCATCAACAGCAAAAACACAGCGCTCAAGGAATATCGGTCTTATTTTCAGCAAGATCATCCTCCTTGTTAGGCCTGTCAGGCCGTCTGACCTGTTCCTTTACGGACTGGCAGATACCAATTGCTGCAACAGTTGGCTGAATAGCTGGACTGGCCAAAGAAAAGGAAGCTTTTAATAAGGACTCGTGTTTCTTGTCAACAGGGTCTTTCAAACCCTGTGCGTTATCCACCGGACAAGTTAAGTTCTTGTTCAAGGAAGAGACTGCTGCATCCACGGTTGGCATGCTCCACTTTTTAGTGAACTTTTCATCCATGGGATATACAAGTGAAAACCTCTTAGGAGGAACAAAAATTCTGCCAGGATGTTCCCAATCAGAATACACCGCCTGTTCCACAGTGGGTGTAAGGGGAAAGCCTGTGTGGCCTGAAGAGGCCTCAGGAACCCCAAAGAAGACCAGGGGGGCTCAGTAACCTCTGCAAGAGGCAACTTAAAAGCAGAACGAACCATCTCGGTAAAACGAACCATCTCGGTAAGAGTCTGGATCAAAAGCCTCTGCGACTGAGAGGCAGACACCAACTGGATATCTTCTTGTCCAGATTGCTCAGAAGCAGACTCATCCGCCAGGCCCTCCACAGAATTCTGAGCTTTTAGCTCTTCCCCATCCTCAACCTATTCCTGCTCCAAACTAGGAGGCGCAGGAGAGAGGGGATCTGTCACACTTCTTGCCACCCTGTGGGATGGAGGCAATCATGGCAGCAATCCTGTGCTCTAACCCGGCTAGGGCCGAGGACAGTTCATCCTTGGTGATAAAGGGTGAAGCAGCAGCATTGACTGTAGGCATCATACCAGATAGGCGCAGCAGCTCAGATTGCCCAGGGGCCTCTGGTCTTTCAGGGGATACACAAGACTAGGGATATGACTAGGTTCATCAGGAGCTACTGATGACATAGGTGTGCCCTTCCCTGTAGTGTTAGTCCCGCTCCTGTTTTTTGAAGACATTTACAAGCCACAAAAAGAGAGTACCTGGGTGTAGTATTAACACACCTCAGAAGGAAGACCTTTTAATAGGGCTCACCAACCCCCTATACAACAATCCTGCTAAGCACCTATACCATGCCAAGCAACACCTGGTGACTCACGTGGCCCGGGTAGGGAGAAATGAACTGCTGCAAATGCCTGGTTCAGAGCCTGCTCTGTGTCCCACAGCTGCCTTCTGGAAGCACTGCATGCTTGGCATACACAGCTTAAATAAGCTGGCTGTGCACTTGAACGTTCTGCGTATGCACGCACGTGGTCCCAGCGAACGGGCGCGGCTGTATACGCATACAATGCAAATTTTTGTGCGCCCAGATTAGGCTACGGTTTATGCACAGCTTTGAGTGTGCATAACGCCTATGGCGAAGCCGTGTGCACCATGGCCGCCAAACAGAAGTACATCTTTGCCAGCACACCATGGATCAGCAAACAAGGTTGTCCAAAGAAGGTTTTTTAATCGAAAATGGTCACATCACAAGGGGGTGCAACGTTTCGGGGCCACGCAGGACCCCTTCGTCAGGCAAGTGATGATCATCACTTGCCTGACGAAGGGGTCCTGCGCGGCCCCGAAACGTTGCACCCCCTTGTGATGTGACCATTTTCGATTAAAAAACCTTCTTTGGACAACCTTGTTTGCTGATCCATGGTGTGCTGGCGAAGATGTACTTCTGTTTGATGCTTCCAGAACCCAACTGGTAATCGTTACAGCACCCATTAATGCTCTATGCCGTTTATCCGGGAACGTGTGCGACTGGAATATTGAATTGACTATGGCCGCCAAACAAACTGCTGAGCACAGCAGCACTTTTGCTAATGCACGTGCGCCATGGCGAACCAAGAGGCGAAATGGCGCACCGTCGTGCGCCATCATACAAGTAAAAAACAGCCAGACACAAGCAAAAAAAGGTACACTTTGCAAACACCCATAGCTAGCCCAAAACTCCCTCGTATGGTCACCGCACACAGGTGTCCAGCCTCTAGCTAGCTTGACTGATTGTTACAATCACTGGGACACCCCACAATAAGTAAATAAAGGGGTTTCACTTACCCGTCCAGGCACAGGGCAGCTTACAAAGAGAAAGAGCCCAATCTTCACCCACCAGGGCGGGTTACGATCACTTGAGGACCTTCAAGGACTGGGTACCCTTTTCATGTTTAGGGTCCACTTCCTTGGACCTGAACAGCACCCTACAGGAATGCCTTAGCGCTGTGGTGTCCAGGATTCCACTTTGCAGGGTCCAGCGCCCGAAGGTCGCATTACAGGCAAAACCTTGCAGGATCTTGAGTCTTGAGGGTACCATTTATCTAAGCATTTAGAGCCTGTGTCAAATGGATCAGATCGGTCAATCCCTTGATTCATTTAAGAACCGTTTGTGGGACTAGAGACCTAGAGCTCAAACAAAACGTGCCCACCCACCTTGCAGAAACTGGTAAAAAACTGATGTACTTCCTGTATGGAAGGGGTTATATAGGGAATCACTTCCTGTCTAAGACTTTGTCTACCAGTGTCCATTCACCTAGAGATGGCGTATAACCCAGTAGGTAATGAATATTAGCCTAACTCTGTGTCCCATGATGTATGGAAAAGAAACAGCTATAAAAGGTTAGGACTATTTTTTAGGTATGCTGTAATAGGAACACTTAAAAAATATATAATGGGCAGCACAGTGACTAAGTGGTTAGCACTTCTGCCTAGCAGCACTAGGGTCGCCGGTTCGAGAACCCAACCATGGCACTACCTGCCTGGAGTTTTCATGTTCTCCCCGTGTCTGCATGGGCTTCCTCCAGGTACTCTGGTTTCCTCCCACACTCCAAAGACATGCTGGGGTAATTGGCTCCTGTCTAAATTGGCCCTAGTATGTGTATGTGCGAATGTGAGTTAGGGACCTTAGATTGTAAGTTCCTTGAGGGCAGGGACTGATGTGAATGTACAATATATATCTAAATCTCTTCACAACTTGAATTGAATTGCGCTATACAAGTACCTGTAATAATAACAAACATAATGAGGATTTCTCAAATTTGGCTTCAAAAGGTGAAATATACAAAAAGTATATGTAAACTTTAAAGTGATAAAGATTTTTTTTTAAATAACAAACATGTCATGCGTACAGTAATACCTCAGATTGCGAGTAACTCAGTTTACAAGCTATTTGCAATACGAGCTATTATTTTTTTTTAGTCCTGACTCGGTTTGCGAGCATTGTCTCGCAAGATGAGCAGGATTCAAGCCAATGCGATGTACAGTACCACATTTGGCCAGAGGTGCGGGGGCGCCGGTGACACCCGGAGCCGCTCGGATGCACTCAGAGCTGTTCGGAGACACTCTTAAACACTCCGTTCCCGAGTGCCTGAGTGCATCCTTGCGGTCTCCGACGCCCTCCCCCCACCTCTGGCCAAATGCGGTACTGCATACAATAGCAGTCACTGTGGAACCAATTATCTGAGTTCCCATTGACTCCCATGGGGAAACTTGCTTTGCTATACGAGTGCTTTGGACTACAAGCATTCTTTTGGAACGAATTATGCTCGTAATCCAAGGTACCGCTGTACTTGCTTTGTGTAATGGTTTTGCACAGAGCAGCCCCGATTCTCCTCTTTTCGGGTCCCCAGCCGGCACTCCTGGCCCCTCCTCTTCTCCTGGTGCTCCGGAGCCCCGTTGTGTGCGTCCATAAGAGACACCGAACAGGGCTTGACCCTGCCCCCCACTCCCTGCTCACTGTGAACTGTGATAGGGGGAAGCAGAGACCTGGAAGAGCAGTTGCTCTCATGCACATGCTGGATCGTGATTTGGCACTGGTAAGTGTTGGGGGGGGGGGGGGGCTGCATACTGAAGGTTTTTTACCTTCAGCCTTTAACAATGAGCATTTCTTCTTTGCTCCCTTTTGAATCTATTATAATTGAAGTAGGCAGGGCTGACACCATGTGCTTAGCAAGTCAGAGATTTGTTGTCATGACAAAGAGGAAGCTAGGAGCATACTATACTTCTAGCACATAAACTATTATTTTTCTGTACCTGTTTAATGGGATAAAATATTGGAGAAATGTGCATGTATTAAAAAGATGTTCTAATTATGTTTTTTGTTATTATCATTATTATTTTGCTATGGTATACGCTTTAAAATTAAAGCCTACGGCTATAGTGGTGATTATTTAACCAATTGATGACAATCATGTAATTATTGGCACATTGATTTTGTGTTTGCACACATGCAGTTATTTAATTAGCAATCACCCACAGCTGGGCCATAGGCTTAGTGACATTACCTAGAAAGATTTGCTGCAAGGAACTGATAGGCAGCATTAGATTGTTTCCCAGGCAAACAAAAATTAAAAAAATTCAATGGGCACACTAACATCTCTTGAATGGCTGTCACTCACCATGATATTCTGTTTGGGCAAAGGGGAAAGGTAGATAACTGCATGTAAATATCTTTCACCTTACAAAAATGGTTTGTTTTTCAGAATCTGATCTGATTGTGCATTATATTTCTGCCTTCTGACTGCCATTGACAGAGATATTCATTGTTGGGTTCCCTTTCGAAAAATACAAAATTGAATTGCTGCCATGCAGACTTTACTGCCTCAATAGTTTGAGTCGCTGACCATAACAAGTATTCTGATAGGGATTCCCAATGTTTTTTATTTGCATAGTTGTTCCACATCAGGGATGCAGAAAGTATGTAAGCCACTCACTGGGGCATTAGGGCTTCTCACATATACGAAAAGCTTTCTGCCACATGGGAAACATGGGAAACCAGTCAGCTAGCAGTTTCAAGAGGTCTATAATGGCAGCCACCATTTCACATTAGAGAGGCCTCCTAGCTGACCTTTTTGCAGTTGATTATATATGTAAAATTTACAATTCACAATTTTGGCAAGAGTCTTTCGTCATGGTTTTCAGAAAGAAATGGGCATTTGCCGTCTTAGATGTCAGCTATGCCTGTGGACTTCTAGTTCCACCCTGTATATTATTGAAATAATAACAAAAAGCACACAACCTCCTAAAGTTGTCTTTTGCCTTCATGGATGCACTTTTACTTTGCACATATTTTGCATTTGGTCCGAAATTCTCCTTTAATGTGCCATTTTCCAAATAATTGATGATATTAAATTGCCTTTACTGAATCACCATAGGACTCAGCGCTGGCAAACTCACTATGCTGATAAAAACCTCTCCCCCAATATCAACTTTCTGACAATCCTTAGTAAGACAGTGAAAAACATCATTAGCTCATGCCGAGTGGGAGAGAGACATCTGTTCATATTCCAAAGCCAAGGACACGTTGCATGCAGTCTTAAGACCAAGTGCACTTTTAACACGCCATAGCCCATTTAATATAAAAATAGTCCAATTGGACAATGTTATATCAATAAACTGTAACTTGCTTACTTTCTGTCCTAGGAGCTAAGCCTGAGTTTTCTAATGATCTCTGCAATGTATTCATTTATACAGTGTACTACGTGCACCAAGGAAGGCCCCTATTACACTCATCCTTCACTAGCGTTCCTAATCCACCTAGTGATGCCTTCTTTCATAGAACAGGATTGTTCCTTCTGACATTCTCAGGAAGGAAGAAAAACATATGTGGCCTCTGGGACATCCTAGGATATACAACATTCCTCTTCCTCCTTTTCCTCGCCATGTCCGCCTCCTACTGGACCCCCGCTCGGTTTACTGTGGGCTACGCACCTTCAGCTCCCGGTTGGAGTACCTTCCGCTGCTACCTTTGTAGATCAGTCCTATGGACCCATTGACCATAATGCAAGTATGGGGTATTTCCTTTAGGCCACGTACTTCTTCTTTGACCATTATCATTATTGAATGTTATATCTCATTGATACCTATTATTTTGTAGATATCCTGCATATACACCAACTCCTGAGGAAGCGAGCAGAGCTCGCGAAACGTGTCGAGTACTAAGTTGTATATGTATACCATGTATTTTTATACTGTAACCAATATGTCAATGGTCTAATCATGCCCTATGATGTTTCTATGCTCATTATAAATTATGTTTTTGGAACCTTAATAAATCTTTATACTACTCATCATGACATATATGACCAACTCATTTAAAGTCCCACGGGCAAATTTTCTCTTGTTTTGAATGTTTAATAGGGATGGAGTTGTGTTATATTAAGAGGCAGCATTCAGACCGCCCTCTGTTTCTATTTATTGGGGGGGGTGGCGTTATTCTTTAAAGCAATGTTAAACACTTAATTTTTGTACAAAAATACATTTACAAAGAGATGGAATTTCGTTCGTATCATCATGGCTTAGACTCATCATCTTGGCCACTCTATCAAATATGGCACAAAAAGGCAGACCAGAAGTAATCCTTTTTCTTTTAGAGGACTATACTCCTTTACCAATGGAACAATTCAGATTTAAAATCAAGACAAGAATCCTTCCATTTACTGTCATTAGCTCCACCTCTGTATTACCCTAGGATATTATAATGCATTTATTTCCCTTGGTAAATTAAACAAAACCTATTTACCCCTAATGCAGCTGTTATTTGATAAAAAAAAAAGACAAAAAAAAAAATACACACTACACTGAATCTAGGGTCTGCCCTGCCAATTCCCTTCCTGAAAATGCTGGTTTCCAGGCAGTCTTGCTGATTCAGTAATGCTCAGAAAGACTGTCAACAAGCATGCAGATCAGGAGTTCTGAAGTCATTTTGACTTTGGCTGCTGCATGGTTGTCAGATGTCAGTGACTCAAAGTTTTGAGACAGAAACAATCTGGCACCTAGAAAGATAAGCTCAGCAATGGCAGCACCCACATTTCTCCGTAGGTTTCTTTTAAAGGACAAAGCATGTCGGCTACGATTGCTGATCTAATTTTTTAAATGCTAGTTGCCTGGCTGTCTCTAGCTTCAAGGAAACCTTTAAAGTAGAACTTTAGGCCCAAACTAAATAAGGGAAAACATGCAGGAATTTTAATGAAGAGCCATGCTTTGTCTCTCTTGCATTAAATTTACCTACTTGCCTGGCCACCCTTGAACAGTCAGCTGTGCACGCGCAGCTGACTGTGCAAATTCAGCAATGCTGAATCTGACTGAACTCTCGAGCATGTGCAGGAGTGACTACATCCCTGCCCAGCCAATGAATACAGACGGCATCAATGGAGCCAAGGCGAGTATAGTTCCGCTTTAATAAGGAATCAAGATGACCTTTAATGCCCTTGCCTTTTGAAAAGGCTGGTTGTCTGACTATCCTGAGGAGTCAAAGGCTTCAATACTTTGAGTCAATGACAAAACATTGTTCAGATCAGGTGTTCTACATAATTATTTCAGGTCAGTGACTCAGAATGTACGAACACTATTGGATCTGCTTGACTACATGTTTCCTTCAAAAGCAGGAGGGTAAACAGAAAATGTTCAAAGTGGCAATGACAGCAATAAGTCAACAGATGTAAATTGTACTCAAAAATCGCTCCAGTGGGGCACTTTTTAGCAAGAATAGAAGAATCCGAAATACTCATGTAGCTGATGTAGCATTTCAATAGCTAATTCATAATACAAAAAAAAAACAAGTTATTTCAGGCATAAAACCTTTAGTACATTTATTCTCATTATTCTTTGTTATTTTTCAATCGAATAAGATGCTCATTTTATTTGAAAACGTGTTTTACAAACTGAGTCCATTTGGAAGTTTTGCATGCCTGTCCAGAAAACAAAGTAAAACTTGGGATCAATTCTTGCTGCAATTCCTCTACAATACACCAAAATTAGCATACAGTGGGGACAGAAAGTATTCAGACCCCCTTAAATTTTTAACTTTTTGTTATATTGCAGCCATTTGCCAAGTTCATTTTTTCCTCATTAATGTACACACAGCACCCCATATTGACAGAAAAACACAGAATTGTTGACATTTTTGCAGATTTATTAAAAAAGAAAAAAACTGAAATATCACATGGTCCTAAGTATTTAGACCCTTTGCTCAGTATTTAGTAGAAGCACCCTTTTGATCTAATACAGCCATGAGTCTTTTTGGTAAAGATGCAACAAGTTTTTCACACCTGGATTTGGGGATCCTCTGCCATTCCTCCTTGCAGATTCTCTCCAGTTCTGTCTGGTTGGATGGTAAACGTTGGTGGACAGCCATTTTTAGGTCTCTCCAGAGATGCTCAATTTGGTTTAAGTCAGGGCTCTGGCTGGGCCATTCAAGAACAGTCACTGAGTTGTTGTGAAGCCACTCCTTCCTTATTTTAGCTGTGTGCTTAGGGTCATTGTCTTGATGGAAGGTAAACCTTCGGCCCAGTCTGAGGTCCTGAGCACTCTGGAGAAGGTTCTCACCCGGGATATCCCTGTACTTGGCCACATTCATCTTTCCCTCGATTGCAACCAGTTTGTCAGGAAAGGGTCCGTCCGCTGGTAAGATATATCATTTGGCGTGCAGTACTGAGGTCCACCAGCAGGTGTCTCCTGGCAGTTTGGAACTGTCAGGGGACTCTTTCCCTGCTGGTTATATTTCATCATTTTGTCGCAGTACTGACGTCCACCAGCGGATGGATCCTTTCAGTATGGAGCAGACAACACTCCCTGCGCTCAGTGTTACATGAAGACAATTATTGTCAGTCCCATAAATACCCGGCAAGCCCTCACATACTTGCCTTGGTATCTTTCTTCCTTGCGCGCTGACCTGTATCTGCGACCTGCACCTTGTACCTTGTAACCTGTATCTGTATCTGAACCTGAACCTGAGCCTGCACCCGAGCCTGTACCCGATTCCATCCTGATCCTGTCCCTCCTGTGTTCCTATTCCCTTGTAGCCTGATCCCATCCATTATCTCCCTCTCCTATCCTTCCCTTGTTCAGTTGCTGATCCCCTGTGTATGACCCTGGCCTGACTAACGTGTTTGATTTCGGTACTTCCCTTTGGCTGTATATATTATCTGTTGTCTGTGGGTTCCTGTTGGTTGGTTGAGCACTATTTGTATTTGGGGTGTTTACTTATTTATATCACTTATCTTAAATAAACATTATTCTTATTCACTTTACATGCGTTTGGGTTTCCTCTTTGCAGTCCACACAATCTGGTCACACCTGTTCATGACAGTATACCAAGGCCATCTCTGACCAGAAGAGGCTGCACAGGGGAACCATCTCGGTTCTGTTTCACGTTGCTGTAATGAATTCAGATATAATTGTTTATTATACTCTGCTGGCAACAGAGAGTTCTGAATATCTCCGCTAGACATTGAAAGGATGGTCCAGTGATCAGCTGCTGGAGATTATCAGTTTAGCTCACTCTGTGGTCGATCAGGGCAGTATACTGTTTGAGGATGTTCAGCCTTTGATTGGAATGTGTACAGAGCTGGCCCTTCCCTGTATCCCAAAGGGCCATGATGACTTCTCTCCCCCCTTCAGCATTAACCAGGTTGCGTCCTTAGTATGACTGTTGGAGGATGACTCTGCAGCCTTTTTGGAGCATTATTCAGTTTGTCCCAAACAGTTGTTGAAAGATTGTATAGATGAAGTGCAGTTCCTGGTCAGACAGAGGGTATGTGAGCCCACTTTTGTGCTACCTGTACTTCAGGCATGGTCAGACCTGTTATGCCCAGCTTCTGTCAGCTCTCCACAACCCAGACCCGCTACTAAACACCTGCCTGCTCAGATGTCCTTTCTCCCATCACCCCTGGAAACATCAGCTACAGTACAATATACCCTGCTCCCCACCAAGTATCAATACCCTGTTTCTAATTTACTGCACCTATCCTGCCTTTAACCCACCTGACTCTTCTCTAATACCTGCAACTTCCCCACAAAAACTTCCTCTGGCCGCTGTTCCCCCTTCCTTGCCATATCCCAGCCCTTCGTTTCAGTATGCCTCACCTCCTATCTACAGTCCTACAGCCACCTACAGATCTCCAGCAGTTAAGCGAAAGAAGAAACGGAAGTTCTTCCCCACTCACACGATCCTGCCAGTAACCCAACTTGCTTCCACACCAAGCAACCTGCTCCAGTCTGCTTGCATACCAGCTGAACCTGATAACCCACCTGATTCTGCCAAACCTCTGCCTGCTATCGATCCAGTATCTCTACCTGAAGTTCCTGTGCCCCAATCTGATGTTCCTCTGCCCATGTTCCACTTTGATGTTTTAATACCAGCCTGATGTGCCCACTTTCCAGTCTGTCCTGATGCCTGCCTTCCAGCCCCAAGTCGTGGTGCCCGCTTTCCAGTCTGATGTGCCTGCCTCCCAGTCTGATGTCCTGATGCCTGCCTTCCAGCCCAAAATCTCGGTGCCTGCTTCCCATACTGATGTGCCTGCCTCCCATTCTGATGTCCTGATGCCTGTCTTCCAGCCCAAAGTCTCAGTGCCTGCTTCCCAGTCTGATGTGCCTGCTTCCCAGTCTGATGTGCCCGCTCTTCAGCCCGATGTGCCCGCTTTCCAGTCTGATGTCTTGATGCTTGCCTTCCAGCCCGAAGTCTCAGTGCCTGCCTTCCAGCCTGATGTGCCCGCTTCCCAGTCTAATGTGCCCGCTTCCCAGTCTAATGTGCCCGCTTCCCAGTCTAATGTGCCCGCTTCCCAGTCTAATGTGCCCGCTTTCCAGCCTGTTGTCTCAGTGCCTGCCTTCCAGCCTGATGTCTCGAAGCTTGCCTTTCAGCCTGATGTCTCGGTGTCTGCCTTTCAGCCTGATGTCTCGGTGTCTGCCTTTCAGCCTGATGTCTCGGTGTCTGCCTTTCAGCCTGATGTCTCGGTGTCTGCCTTTCAGCCTGATGTCTCGGTGTCTGCCTTTCAGCCTGATGTCTCGGTGTCTGCCTTTCAGCCTGATGTCTCGGTGTCTGCCTTTCAGCCTGATGTCTCGGTGTCTGCCTTTCAGCCTGATGTCTCGGTGTCTGCCTTTCAGCCTGATGTCTCGGTGTCTGCCTTTCAGCCTGATGTCTCGGTGTCTGCCTTTCAGCCTGATGTCTCGGTGCCTGCCTTTCAGCCTGATGTCTCGGTGCCTGCCTTCCAGCCTGATGTCTCGTGCCTGCCTTCCAGCCTGATGTCTCGGTGCCTGCCTTAAAGCCTGATGTCTCGGTGCCTGCCTTCCAGCCTGATGTCTCGGTGCCTGCCTTCCAGCCTGATGTCTCGGTGCCTGCCTTCCAGCCTGATGTCTCGGTGCCTGCCTTCAAGCCTGATGTCTTGGTGCCTGCCTTCCAACCTGATGTGCCAGCTTTCCAGCCTGATGTGTCAGCTTTCCAGCCGGATTTGCCAGCTTTCCAGCCTGATGTCTCGGTGCCTGCCTTCCAGCCTGTTCTCAGTGCCTGCCTTCCAGCCTGTTGTCTCGGTGCCTGCCTTCCAGCCTGTTGTCTCGGTGCCTGCCTTCCAGCCTGTTGTCTCTGTGCCTGCCTTCCAGCCTGATGTCTCGATGCCCGCTTCCCAGCCTGATGTGCCTGCTTTCCTGCCTGTTGTCTTGATATTGGTGCCCCAGTCTGTTAAATCAATGCCCGTTACTCTGCTTGCCGAGTCAGTGCCTGTTACACAGCTTGCCAATAGGGAGCCCGCTGCCCAGCTCAATGACCCGGATGTGCCAGCTGTCTGCCCGGATGTGCCTGACGACCAGCCTGAAATACTCTCTTCTACAGTTCTGCTCAATGCCATAGACTATGGACAATTAAGACTAGTTGGAGCGTCCTGAGGCCACTCCTTTTGGGGGGGGTACGGTCAGGAAAGGGTCCGTCCGCCGGTAAGATATATCATTTGGCGTGCAGTACTGAGGTCCACCAGCAGGTGTCTCCTGGCAGTTTGGAACTGTCAGGGGAATCTTTCCCTGCTGGTGTTATTTCATCATTTTGTCGCAGTACTGACGTCCACCAGTGGATGGATCCTTTCATTATGGAGCAGACAACACTCCCTGCGCTCAGGTGTTACATGAAGACAATTTATTGTCAGTCCCATAAATACCCGGCAAGCCCTCACATGCTTGCCTTGGTATCTTTCTTCCTTGCGCCCTGACCTGCGACCTGCACCTTGTACCTTGTAACCTGTATCTGTATCTGAACCTGAGCCTGCACCCGAGCCTGTACCCGATTCCATCCTGATCCTGTCCCTCCTGTGTTCCTATTCCCTTGTAGCCTGATCCCATCCATTATCTCCCTCTCCTATCCTGCCCTTGTTCAGTTGCTGATCCCCTGTGTATGACCCTGGCCTGGCTAACGCATTTGATTTCGGTACTTCCCTTTGGCTGTATATATTATCTGTTGTCTGTGGGTTCCTGTTGGTTGGTTGAGCACCATTTGTATTTGGGGTGTTTACTTATTTATATCACTTATCTTAAATAAACATTCTTATTCACTTTACATGCATTTTGGTTTCCTCTTTGCAGTCCACACAATCTGGTCACACCTGTTCATGACACAGTTGTCCTGTCCCTGCAGCTGAAAAACACCCCACAGCATGCTGCTGCCACCACGCTTCACTGTTGGGACTGTATTGGACAGGTGATGAGCAGTGCCTGGTTTTCTCCACACATACCGCTTAGTATTAAGGCCAAAAAGTTCTATCTTGGTATCATCAGACCAGAGAATCTTATTTCTCACTATCTGGGAGTCCTTCAGGTGTTTTTTTTAGCAAACTCCATGTGGGCTTTCATGTGTCTTGCACTGAGGAGAGGCTTCCGTGGGGCCACTCTGCCATAAAGCCCCGACTAGTGGAGGGCTGCAGTGATGGTTGACTTTCTACAACTTTCTCCTATCTCCCGACTGCATCTCTGGAGCTCAGCCACAGTGATTTTTGGGTTCTTCTTTACCTCACTCACCAGGGCTCTTCTCCCTCGATAGCTCAGTTTGGTCGGACGGCCATCTCTAGGAAGGGTTCTGGTCATCCCAAACGTCTTCCATTTAAGGATTATGGAGGCCACTGTGCTCTTAGGAACCCTAAGTGCAGCAGATTTTTTTTGTAACCTTGACCAGATCTGTGCCTTGCCACAATTCTGTCTCTGAGCTCTTCAGGTAGTTCCTTTGACCTCATGATTCTCATTTGCTCTGACATGCACTGTGAGCTGTAAGGTCTTGTATAGACAGGCGTGTGGCTTTCCTAATCAGGTTCAATCAGTATAATCAAACACAGCTGGACTTAAGTGAAGGTGTAGAACCATCTCAAGGATGATCAGAAGAAATGGACAGCACCTAAACTAAATATATGAGTGTCACAGCAAAGGGTCTGAATACTTAAGAACATGTGAAATTTCAGTTTTTCTTTTTTAATAAATCTGCAAAAATGTCAACAATTCTGTGTTTTTCTGTCAATATGGGGTGCTGTGTTTACATTCATGAGGAAAAAAATGAACTTAAATGATTTTAGCATATGGCTGCAATATAACAAAGAGTGAAAAATTTCAGGGGGTCTGAATACTTTCCGTCCCCACTGTATATAGAGCATTATCAAACAACAGCACCAAATTACATAAAGCTATATAAAATTAAATTCCAAAATGATTGGGGCTGAGCCTTGCCGGCATGTAACATTACTTTTAAAGCTAAAAGGTCATTCTGTAGGTCATTAAAGACTAACCCTTTGGTCTGAAAAAGTTCTAACTGAACTCTAGCGTTATCAGTAGAAAGACTAAAAAAAAAAAAAAAATATATCACACGTCTGTGAATGGTTCTCTGTATGCAAAAAAAAAATTGATCAGGCGTGGCTACGTTTTAAGCCGTCACGATTGCCCCATGTTATGCACGGGTTATTGTACGTTTTTTATGCCGGCTTGTTTCTACATTGTTCTTATACCTTACGGAGTGTGCACTCTCCGTTTTGGTTTGCATTTTAATAAATTTTGAAACTTTTTACACTATTGGAGCCCCCCTCTTTTGCTTTTTCCTTTGCTACACTGGGAGCAAGAGAGCTTTCTTCCCCCCCCCTCCAGGCGCATTACTTGGACCAGCCCGGACCGAAGACAGCATTCCTGACAGCTGCCGCGGAGATCATCTCAACACACGGTCCCTGCAGAGGGCAAAATCTGCATGCTCGATAGACCCTGCCAGCGAGGGGGTCCAACACGGAGGGTAAGGGTCCACCTTTCTTATTCTTACTCATTGGAATCACCACCAGTGGCGTTGCACCACTTTGCACATCCCTCTCCTTTGCTGATCCATCTATAGGGATTTTGGCTGTTGCAAGGCTGCATAGTGGAAGGAAGTGCTTTCACTCATGAACTTTCCATGATTTTATTCACGGACTGGGATTTGTAATTTTTAGCTCTTATTTTCATACACTTTGAATTTATTTTTCTGTATTTTATACGTACACTTCTCACAGGTTTTATCTTGTTACCTTACTGGGTTTATATGTTTTGCACGTATACACTTATGCAATGAATTGAGTCATTAGTTTGCTCTCACCACACTTTTGATTCACATGTTCGCATTCATTCACATTTATTTGTGCATTTTCACATTGTAAGCGCACTTCTTATTTTTTATTTATTTATTTTCCATGGTATACACAGATATTGGTGTGTTTTTAAGTGCTGCTATCAATTTGTTTTTCTCCATTTTGCTCTGCAGTGCGGTTTTTCCTTTTCCATTTTGAAGCTTAGAAAACAAACATAATATCCCACTCTATGAAAGGCCAGATTTATGTTTTCTTCTTCCTCCCCCTCCTATACCTCAGTAGACTGGCTAGCTTTTTAATTAAAAGTCCACATGCGTCGCTAAACTGGAAACTAGCAAACACACCACAGTGTCAATTTAATTTTTTTACCAGTAATAAATGGAAAACAGGCATATATCATAGAGCTCAGCAATGGTTCTAGCTCCACTCTCTGGTCAGATGACTCGAAATGGCTGAATCACATGGAAAGGACCTGCATCAGACACCACTAATGGAACCCAAGTAAAAAGGACATCCAGCACCAGGTATAGCAAAAAACATTTCCTCCCAGTCATGGGGATGACATCACAGGTGTGGGCGGCGAATAATGATGCAGGACCCCTTCGTTAGGCATGCGACACATGCCTGACAAAGGGGTCCTGCGTGGCTCTGAATCTTTCTTGAATAAAAAAACATTTGGACAAAATTGATGATCCTTGGTGTGCTGGCAAATATCTACGTATTGTATGGGTTCCAGTATCCAGCTGGTGATCGCTACAGCACCCAGTAGTCTAAAGAGCTTATTCCAGGAACATGTGCGATGGTAATATGGACTGTGGGCTCTGCCCTAAAATGTGCCACAACAGATGAACAGAGCAGTGGTGAAAGAGGGGTGCAAAGGTAAGCACTGGTGGAAAAAAAGGTTGGGGGTGCAGAGGTGAGCACTGGTGAAAAGGGGGGGGGAGAAGGTTAGGATTGGTGAAAAATGGATGGCGGGGTGCAGAGGTAAGCACTGGTGAAAGAGGGATACAATGGGGTGAAGAGATGAGAGTTGATGAAAAATGGATGGGGAGGTGCAGAGGTGACCACTGGTAAGAGAGGGATAAGGGGGGGGGTACTGAGGTGAGCATTGGTGACAGAGGGGTACAGAGGTGAGCACTGGTGAAAGAGGGGTACAGGTGGAGCAGAGGTTGGCATTGATCAAAGAGGAATACAGGGAGGGTGCAAAGGTGAAGATTGGGGAAAGGGTTACAGGGCGCAATGCACGTTAATATTATTATAGCACAAAAGTAAATTTTGTTGTTATCAATGGTAAGGTGCAGCGATGAGCTTTAAATGGGGTGCAGGGGTGAGCTTTGGATGGAGGACTGCAGAGGTGAGCTTCAGATGGTGGGGTGCAGAAGTGAGCTTTAGAGAGGGGTGCAAAGGTGAGCTTTGGACGGGTAAGAGGTGAGCTTTGGACAGGCGAAAGGTGAGGGGAGCAGAGGTGAGCTCTAAACGGGTGAGAGGTGAGCTTTGAAGGGGCGAAAGGTGAGCTGTGGGCAGGAGGAAGGGCTGAGCTGTGAACGGAAGGTGTAGATGGGAGATGAAAAGGTGATCTGTGGAAAGGGGATGCAGAGGTGAATGAGGGTGTTGCTTTTTAGGGGGAGAACATTTTTTTACATGGTGGGGAGGGAAAGCACATCAGCATACAGAGATCAGTGGTCAAGAGTATGTAATGTAGCAGTTAGGATTTTGTAGTGGGGGGATTTGGGGGAGAGCTCTTTACTGGGGGAGAATTTGGGGGAAGGTAATTGTTGGTTGTAAACTAGCCTCTGAGATATGCATTCCTGAACCCTGCACTCTGTGTGTTGTTAAGCACCCCTGGTTTTATTTAACAAATGTCCCTTTAAGATACTTCCATTCTCTGCAATTTGGCAACATTAACCCTAGGACGCAGCACGCCCAGCACACCACTACTCTTCCCCCTGGTTATAATCCTAGTAAAGAACAATGTTGCAGTAATGGAACAAAAAATAAATGCATAGACAGCTTATTCATTTTTGATTGACAAGCTCTGTTCTGTGCAGGTTCAGAAGCTACTCTTTCCACAGGCTTAAGCACAAGTGTTATACTGTACATGAAAGGCTGAGGTTGACAGGGCACCTGGGCCGCAAACATCACCCATATTACATGTTTCCCAGTCAGGAAGAGATTTTGTTGTGTAACAACATAGTTCCAGGCTAATGTACAGGCTGTTGCTAGATTCAAGTTGTTTCTGTACCTGCACATTTTTATTAGAGAGATGGTGTGCTGTGTACTTGCCCACTCTTGGTCCATATACCTGAAGGAGAAGAGGTAGCAAGGTAGGGTAACATTGTCTAGGGCAGCCTCTCTCAACCCATTTACCCAGAAGGACCCTTAAAATAATGTTCAGGTCTCGGGAACCCTCAATAAGAGTAATTCATTGGGGGCCAAAAGAAAAAAATGCCCTTTATATTGGTGGTGAGTGGAAAGAATGTCCCACATACAATGGTGGTCAGGATGCCACCCTTACATACAGCTAAATAGATATTTAGTGTAATGCTGCTGTCTTTGCCAAGTGGTGTTGGCCCTGAAAATATGCAAGCATCATCAAACAGAAGGTAAAACAGCCACAGCTCAAGGAAACAACTTCTGGAGGAACCTTGGTTGAGAATGGCTTTTCTAGGGTTCGGTTTAGAATGTACTGGAGCAGAGTGGGTAAACTGTCTCTTCATGTCTGTCTTCCCCCATTTACAGCATGTCTAATGTTTTTAGTATAATACTAAAGCCTAGTGCACACCACTCGTTTGTTTTCCTTATCCCAGCAGACTGAACGAAAAAAAAAAAGCAGGGGGGCAAAAAGTGCGATATGAATCCAAATCCATCTTTATGTCTTTTGTTGTTGGACAGGTAACATCAATGCATAAGGTTCCAAACCAGTTATTACCAAAAAGGTATGAAATATGATGGCTGAAAAGATTCACAAACACACTGATGCAGTTATCATGCTTTTAAAATTACTGTACCTAATACTGCCATGCTGCATGTAGAAACAAAAATACAGGTAGGTTAGCTTAGAGCATTTAGTTAAAAGCAATACTGCACATTAGAGTGAAAAAGCAATTATGAGGCAAAACATTAATTTAGATGTATACATTTACACTGAACCAGTGGTGTCGGGAGGGAGGGGCTAAGGGAGGGCTGGAGCCTTGAGTGGGTCCCCAAAAATCCCCGGGTCTCGGGCATGCACAATTCTGTTTTTAGTCCCGAGCGCCGCCGCCGAGCGGGGACCGATCTGACCCCGAGTGCAGCTGGGTGACATAGCAGGTCCCGCCTTCTGGAGCCTGCAGCGCCTATGATGGATGTCCCACTGGTCCAATGCCAGGACCGCAGGACGTGTGAAGTCCATCATAGGCACTGCAGGCTCCAGAAGGTGGGAATTACAATGCGGCCACCGCACAGCGTCACTGTGAGAAGATCCGCGCTCGGGCAGGCAGCTCTCCTGTCCTGTGTCATGGCTCTGGCTGCCTGGAGTGCCTGCTGTCTACTACTCTACTGTGATGGGCGCGCCGCACACTACTGCTGAGCTGCGGGAGGAAGTCACTTCACCTGAAGTCTGTCAGGTAGGTCAGTGTGGGTCAGTGCACGTCAGGCAGGTAATATCTCTCTCCCTCCCTCCTCCCCCCCGTGCCGGGCTCGGACTTTGGGCTGAAGCCCCTGGTCTTTTTGCCACCTAGCAACGCCACTGCACTGAACACCACCTGGCAATAACTATAGGCAATACTTGCCATAGTTACACCTTTCTAATTACAATGCAAAATAAGACTTCACCTGTCTACCTACTATACCTAAATCAAATAGGTTGTTATCAGCTGCTTGGAGGATCCCTAAACCTCCTTCCCTGCATGTCTTCTCCCGGCAGAGGGGGGTAGGGCAAAGCCGTCCCCGCAAACAGAAGACAGCGATTATTGCTAGCAGCTATAGCAGCCACTAGCAATAATTGAAAGAGAATCCGGCAGGCTAGTTGTACCCAAGTTGATAGATCGATCAACTTGGTACATTCAGCCTGCCCATTAACCGTTTGAACCTTGGCTGGTTCCTGCTGATGGAGATTTAAACAGTGTATGGCCGGCCTAAGATGGATTACTGATCATGAAACTTTACTTGGTGTTTTGTTACACAGAGGACTTTAGCTAACCCAGCTATAATTGTTTTCTTTAGTAACTGGAAGTAAATTTCTTGGCTGCCCAATGAATACTTACAACGTTTTTGAGAGACGGCCTGCAGACAGGCAGTAACAATATCACAGTTTTTTTGCTGTTTGTGCTGTAGTCTGTCCTTCTGCCTCAACTGGCGCAAGAGCTTAGCAGACTGAACCTCAATACGACGTTTAAGTTCTCCCCTTATTGTTTTCAGTTCACTGCAATCTGCAATAATCAGAAAAAAAATAATAAAAAAACATGAATAATGCATGAAGCTGGCCAAAATAAGTGGGCAATTAGGTAGATTGTTACTAAAGTAGCCTAGTTTAAAGCAGTAATAAGGCTAAAAATAAAAAATGTAATATGTTGCAGTTAATCCTTAAATGTGCTAGCTGCATTTGTTTTTGTTTTTTTCAGCTATAACTTTGCAACAGTTGTTTTTCCTTTTGGAATAAATGTTTAACATAAATGAATAAAACGCTACCATTGTAACCATCCCTGTCAGTGTTAAATGGTTTATTTTAAGCCTCTGCCCCTTTTGCTGGACATCTTGATCTGTTGAAGTTAAAATAAATAAAAAAAAAAACAAAAACAAAAAAAACTGACTTACTAGCCCAATTAACAGGTGAAAATAGAGGAAAAAATAATAATAAAAATAATGCAGCCGCCACATCTAAGGCTCCTTTCACACTTATACGACTTCAAAGTCGCACAATTTTACCGCCGATTTCGAGGCCGCGATTTTGCCGCGATTTTTACCGCGATTTGGGAGTAGTACTACTTTGCCACGTTTTTGGCATTAACAAACGAAAACATACAGTAGTTGGTATGAATCATAAGGGGGAACTCCACGCCAAGTTTTAAATAAAAAAACTGGCGTGGGTTCCCCCCCAGGAGCATACCAGGCCCTTAGGTCTGGTATGGATTGTAAGGGGAACCCCCTACGCCGAAAAATCGGCGTGGGGGTCCCCCCAAAATCCATACCAAACCCTTATCCGAGCACGCAGCCCGGCCGGTCAGGAATGGAGGTGGGGACGAGCTAGCGCCCCCCCCTCCTGGACCGTACCAGGCCGCATGCCCTCAACATGGGGGGGTGGGTGCTTTAGGGCATGGGGGGCACCCTGCCGGCCCCCCACCCCAAAGCACCTTGTCCCCATGTTGATGAGGACAAGGGCCTCTTCCCGACAACCCTGGCTGTTGGTTGTCGGGGTCTGCGGGCGGGGGGCTTATCGGAATCCGGGAGCCCCCTTTAATAAGGGAGCCCCCAGATCCCGGCCCCCCACCCTATGTGAATGAGTATGGGGTACATGGTACCCCTACCCATTCACCTAGGGAAAAAAGCGTCAATAAAAAAAACACACTACACAGGTATTTAAAATAATTTATTAGGCAGCTCCGGGAGCTTCTTCCGACTTCGGGGGTCCTCTTCCGACTTCGGGGGTCTCTCCGGCGTCTCCTCCCGGTGTCCTGATCTTCTGCCGGCTCCTCCGCTTTCTTCTGCAGCTCAATTGCTAGCGGTGGTCCGGACTTCTGCCTTCTTCTTTTCTTCCAGAGATGTTGACACGACGCTCTCTCCAGCTGGAATGGTCTCTGAACGCTCCGCAACGGACTTATATAGGCGGTGACCCCGCCCCCTTATGAGGTCACTGTCCCGGGGCATGCTGGGACTGTGCCGTCATAAGGGGGCGTGGTCATCACCCGGTGACCACGCCTCCTAAAACGTCACAGTCCCAGCATGCCATGGGACTGTGACGGCATAAGGGGGCGGGGTCACCGCCTATATAAGTCCGTTGCGGAGCGCACAGAGACCATTCTGGCTGGAGAGAGCGTCGTGTCAACATCTCTGGAAGAGAAGAGGGAAGAAGACGATCCAGAGGTCCGGACCACCGCTGGCAAAAGAGCGCCAGAAGATAGCGGTGGAGCCGGCAGAAGATGCGGACACCGGGAGAAGACGCCGGAGAGACCCCCGAAGTCGGAAGAAGATCCCGGAGCTGCCTAATAAATTATTTTAAATACCTGTGTAGTGTGTTTTTTATTGACGCTTTTTTCCCTAGGTGAATGGGTAGGGGTACCATGTACCCCATACTCATTCACATAGGGTGGGGGGCTGGGATCTGGGGGCTCCCTTATTAAAGGGGGCTCCCGGATTCCGATAAGCCCCCCGCCCGCAGACCCCGACAACCAACGGCCAGGGTTGTCGGGAAGAGGCCCTTGTCCTCATCAACATAGGGACAAGGTGCTTTAGGGTGGGGGGGCCGCAGCGCGCCCCCCTCCCCCAAGGCACCAACCCCCCCATGTTGAGGGCATGCGGCCTGGTACGGTCCAGGAGGGGGGGGGCGCTCGCTCGTCCCCACCCCCATTCCTGACTGGCCGGGCTGCATGCTCGGATAAGGGTCTGGTATGGATTTTGGGGGGACCCCACGCCGATTTTTCGGCGTAGGGGGTTCCCCTTACAATCCATACCAGACCTAAGGGCCTGGTATGCCCCTGGGGGGAACCCACGCCAGTTTTTTAATTTAAAACTTGGCGTGGAGTTCCCCCTTATGATTCATACCAACTACTGTATGTTTTCATTTGTTAATGCCAAAAACGTGGCAAAGTAGTACTGCTCCCAAATCGCGGTAAAATCGCGGCAAATCGCGGTAAAATCGTGCGACTTTGAAGTCGTATAAGTGTGAAAGGAGCCTAAGACTCAGTAAGCTACAATATAATAACAGTATTTTTAAGCAGAGTCCCCTGAGAAAAAAAAATGGTTGGTGTTGCAGTGTTTTATGCCAATTTGTTTGGAAAAAAAATACACTTTAATGAATCTTATTGCACACAAACACAATATAATACTACATTTTTGGTAAAATATAAAAAAGATTATGTTATGCCAAGTATATACATACCAAACATATCACACTTTAAAATTGCCCGTGGAACCGCGCCAAACTTCAGTACCTTAAAATCTCCATAGGCGACACTTTAAAAGCCTTTACAGGTTACCAGTTTAGACTTACACAGGAGGTCTGGGGCTAGAATTATTGTTCCCGCCCTGCCATTAGCAGTGATGCCTCACATGTGTGATGTGATCACCATTTACATATGCATGCGGGACTTATGTATGCGCTTAAGCGTGAGCACAGGGGGCCAGGGCACGTTACATTTTTAATTTATTTTATCTAAAGCTTTTTTTTTCTCTCCAGGGTGTCTTTAATTTTTTTATCAACTTTATTGCTATCACAAGGGATGAACAACATCCTTTGTGACAGCATGGGCTGTATAGAAAAATTGGTGTATATCACAATGACATGTAAAACATTGAGGTAGAAAGAAATCCTGGATAGCCGCACTCTGGGATAAGGACATCTTTATTTCAATAAAATCGAACAATATAGTCAATTGCAGAGACGTACAGGGTGGTAGACTGCTACCACCCTGTACGTCTCTGCAATTGACTGTATTGTTCGATTTTATTGAAATAAAGATGTCCTTATCCCAGAGTGCGGCTATCCAGGATTTCTTTCTACCTCACTGCAAACCAGCAAAGCCAGCACCTGGAACCAGTTCTTACTAGGGAGGTGTCATTCCAGAGCAAGAGTGTTTGTGAGCTGCATTTCATTTTTCCTGACATAAAAAACATATGTCTAATAGCAGCCAGTGCAACACTAAGAAAAGTGTATACCAAGAAATATGTGAAAAATAAAAAATTTGTGCAGCACTCAAAAATATTACAAATTCATAACTACAACCCAATAAATAATGTGAATTGGCCACAAGGTTAAATAAAAACAGTGAAAAGTGATGTGAAATTCACACTCAAACTAAAGTCCGTGTTCCATTATATAGAGGTTTTTAAACCGTGAATACAACAGTCCACAGATAAATATTGAAAAGAAACTCTATAGCCAAAAAGGGGATTCCACGTGCCATCCATGCTGGAGTGAAGACACAGACAATAAAACCACTACCGGTTAGTGAGGTTTACCAGAATAAGGAGACTCAAATAGGCATATGCTCAACGAGTCAAGGCATGTGGTGTAAATCCCAATACACAAGACCTCCACATCCAGGCTCCAGTTCAGGATGGAAGATGGTTCAATTAGTCTGGAGATATCACAGAAAAGCAGTCCTCGGATGTAGCCAACTTGTCAGACCAAATCATTGCTGCTATACTGGAACAGTACTCAGTGAGTGGGCTGTGATAGGTCCTCTTTATGCAAGTATCCAATACAACCCAGATCCCTTCTCTGGCCTCCAATGCAACCGATCAGACACAGATTGGTCTGATTGGCTGCTTCACTCATCGCTTAACAGACCAGTAACAAAAAAAAAAAAAAAAAAAAAAAGAAGAAACCAGTTTCTGACATCACAGAGAGGGTGAAACACAGTCAGTTCCCCTCTCCCTGTTCACTCCAGATGCCACCACCAGTCGGGACCATCCCAGGGTCCCTGATTGGATGGGATAGCCAAGGAAAAGCAGGGGTGGCAGGAGGGGGGTGCACCCACTTCCACCACCTGTAGAAGTGATCCAGTGGCTGTATAACCACTCAAATCAATTTTCCATGAGCATCACTGGCTGCAAATTTGGATACAGGATGATGCCTGTAGCTGCAGGCAGTGGCAGAACTACCAGGGTCGCAGCAGTCATGCTCGTGACTGGGCCCTGGAGTTCCGCCGATGTGGGGGGGCTGTCAGGGGCCTGCCTGCTCTCCACCGTTCTAGCTGTCCCTTTGTTCTGCAGCGGGGGGGGGGGGGTTGTTCGCCCGCTGACTGCTGAGGAAAGGCTGCTATCTCTGGAAAGGAAAGCCATGCAGGGAGTCGGACGCTGTAAGACAACGTCAGCTGACACCAATGGAGTGAAGGGAAGGAGATCTTCCCTCTGCAGGAGACCCCATTACACAGGAGCATCTCTGGAGGCACGGGAGTGATGATGAGGGGGAAGGAATCAAATGACTACCTGACAAAGTAAGTGACAAATTGTCAGTGCAACTGACCCCAATCTCTCTGCCTCTTGCTGACCCCCCCCCCCCCGCTATCGGGGGATAGGGATGAGATCTGTGGTGGTCAAGGTGTCGCAACTTATCCCACCCCCCCTCACCACCGTCACCACTGATCCCACCCTCCATCACCACCACTGCCACTGATCCCACCTCCCCCATCACCACCACCACCACTGATCACCACCACCATCGTTGCCGCTACTGAACCCACCCCCCTCACCACCGCCACTGATCCCACCCTCCCTCACCACTGCTACTGATCCCCACCACCACCACAGCCACTGATCCCACCACCCCTCACCACCACCACTGATTCCCCACCCCCCTCACCACCACCGATCCCCACCACCACTGATCCCACCCCCCCATCCCCACCACTGATCCCATCCCCCCACCACTGCCACTAACCCCCCCTCACCACTGCCACTGATCTAACCCCCCTCACCGCCACCACTGATCCCATCCCCCCACCACTGCTGCCAATCATCCCATCCCATTTCCCCATCACTGGCACCACCGCTCGCTGCCACTCATCCCATCCCCCCAACACTACCACCACCGGTCGCTGCCACTCATCCCAGTCCCATGCTCCAGGGGTGGCCATGCCTCACCCCAGTGCACCTGGATAGGAGGGGTGGCATATAGAGGAACCAATACCCTCCATTTTCCTCCTGCAGTCACTGAAAGCCTACTTCTCATCTCCCTCCTGCCGGCATTCAGCGGCTACAGGAAGAAAATGGAGGGGATCGGTTCCTCTATATGCCGCCCCCGCAGCTCCTCCTATCCAGGTGTACAGGCGTGACACATCGCCCCGGGACACCTCTGGCTGCAGGCATCATCTCGGTACAACCACTTAAACCCCAGGATGTCATACAACATCCATCCAGGGGGAAGTGGTTATTTTTGTCTCATTTTTTAGCATTGGATAGAGTTGGGAAGGGTAAGAACCTCTGCCACTCTGTTTAACCTTTAACCTGCCCAAATAGCTTAAACTCATACCATGTGCACTAGTGCCTTAATCAAATAATATTTCCATATAACAAATATCAGTATATAGAACAGTAAACAAATAAAATTCCAGCATGTAAGCAATTACACCGATTCATGTGCAAAAATAAATTCCAGCATGCAAAAATCCAAAAAAACAACAATATTATATAATGTCCAAGTTCATGTGCAAAGTGCTATGTGCAATATTTTGCAGCCTTCCTTTGGATTTACAATATATGTTATGCGCGATTCATTGTGACATTTTCACCACTTCTGTGACAAGACCACCACCAAATAGATTGGCCACTCACCAGATGTTAATGACCAATACGCCTTTGGTTCATTAATAGGGATAACCACTCTACCTGAGTCTTGCTTTTGCTGACCCCAATGCGCTACATAAGAGCCTTAGTTGTCCTCATAAGAAATAATAAACAGCGATCGCTGCACAATATGTTTAAAAGCTGTTGATTGTAGCCAAGTAAAAAAATTAGATTCGACACTCACATTTGGAAGTGCCCATGAGATGCCCGACGCCATCACTACACCCATCCTTAGCTGCTGGAACAGCTTGGTGCCGGCTCATGGGCAGTTCCAAATGTGAGTGTTGAATCTAAATTTTTTTACTTGGCTACAATCAACAGCTTTTAAACATATTGCGCAATGATCGCTGTTTATTATTTCTTATGAGGACAACGAAGGCTCTTATGTAGCGCATGAACCAAAGGCGTATTGGTCATTAACATCTGGTGAGTGGCCAATCTATTTGGTGGTGGTCTTGTCACAGAAGTGGTGAAAATGTCACAATGAATCACGCATAACATATATTGTAAATCCAAAGGAAGGCTGCAAAATATAGCACTTTGCACATGAACTTGGACATTATATAATATTGTTGTTTTTTTGGATTGTTTTTTTGGATTTTTGCATGCTGGAATTTATTTTTGCACATGAATCAGTGTAATTGCCTACATGCTGGAATTTTATATCATTTGTTTACTGTTCTATATACTGATATTTGTTATATGGAAATATTTCATTTAAGGCACTAGTGCACATGGTATGAGTTTAAGCTATTTGGGTAGGTTAAAGGTTAAAACAGAGTGGTGTATTGCAAATAGAGTAGCGCACTCAACACATACATTACATATATTTTCTCACTTAACAGTGTTTTTTTGATTTCAGCAACTCAAATATAAGATAAATAATTATTATTGTCCACAAACAATTTTTGCGCTGGTGACACATATATGCCAAGAACCTCTGCCAGTATTTTATTGCTGTCTTTTCACTTTTAATTACTGTGACCCCAGAACTTGAAAGAGGGGGCGATTGGGACTTTAAATTCCAAACAGCAGTAAAACCCTGAAAGAGAGAGAGAGATTATAACCTCTCTACAAACTGTATCCATTGAGGATACTTTCCTATTGCTTCCTATCACGCCAACTTCCAGCCATCAGCCCAGCAAGTGAGGGGAATTCAACCCAAACAGAACAAAGAGAGCAACAAAAACTTGTAGACAATGTCAGCACACCAAGTGCCAGTTAGGCAACTTAAGTTGGCCATTCACCATACAATTTTCTTTAGATTTTCCTTCAATTATGTAGTGCAAGGGTCTGCCTGATTGCATACAAATTGAAAGTGTTTAGGTTTGACCTCATATTATATGGTTTTGGTAAATCTAAAAGAAAGTTGTACAACAACATTGTATAATGTATGGCCAGCCTTAATGGCCTTCCATACAGACCAATAGGAGGTTTCAGAGACACAACGGCCCTCTTTCTCAAGGCAACATACAGAAAACACTGATAAGTGAACTATATACCGTATGGCTTTAGTACATACTGTACAATAGATTTGTATAGTCTACTTCCTTGAATGTTTTAGCTGCGCCTAAAGGAGACACCCATGCATGCGCTGGGCTGTGAGCTTCCATTGACACACCCCTGATCCTGACTCCTAATAGACAGCTGTAGGAGACAATCGTTCGCCTACCCTCACCTCTCCCTTCTGCAACCAGGAAGTTTGGGGAGCAGTTTGAGGAGGACCTGCCAACTTTATTGCAGACCCCATAAATCTGGATCTACATCAAAGTGGATGTCCAAGGCTTATTACCTGGACAGTAAAACACCAAGTATATAAAAACCTAAATCCAGGGGCATGGCCTGACGACAGACCTGTTCCACGGAGCTCCCTCTGTTGATCCTGCTAATCATCCTTCCCTCACAACTTTTAACGCCCGGATTCAACCGATACCAGTGCCTGCTGATCCCCTGACATTACAGGACCAGGTGGCTGGCAAAAAAAAAAAACAAACGTGCTGACCCGAGGAGACGCCGCAGCCCCTCAGGAAATCGAAGATGGCACTTGAGTTTCTCAGCCTCAGAGGACACCACGCAACCTGGACAAGAAAACGGAGCAGGGGGGTAAGTCCACCAAACCCCAAGCCCAAGGAGCAACCCAGAGACATGTATTATACCCAGAAGCTAGCAGGTCCTGCTGAATCCTCCCAGGCTAAAGCTCAGCACATTGCTCTCTCCCCAGAGCTTGCAGACGGGGAGAATGCAGACAGGCTTGATGACACTGCACCCATGCCAGACCTGTTTGATATGCCATCGGAGGATAGCCCCCAACCCACACTCAGTGAAATATTGCAAACTGTACATAGATGCACTGCCTCTGTGGACAACTTAAAAGAAAAGTTTGGTGGCTGAAGGTGACAGTTTATCTCCTCCACCAGGATATTCAGAAGATCAGGGAGAGAGCCACTGCTGTGGAGGGCAGAGAGTGATATAGAAGACCAGATTCCCCCTATAAACCGGGATGTGAGAATGACCACACAGAAGCCTTTCAGGCCATCAATAAAAACAGATGACATTGAGAACTGCCTCAGACGCAACAATGTCCGCATTGTGGGGCTCCCAGAAAAAGTGGAGGGTAGGGACCACACTGCCTTCATTGAAGGCTGGTTGCAAGAAGTATTTGGCAAAGAGGCATTCTCTCCAATTTACACAGTGGAGCGGGCCCTCAGGGTGCCGCCATGCCCTCTTCCAAAAGGGCAACCCTCCCAGATCGATACTAGCCAGACTTCTAAACTACAGAGACCGGGAGGTCGTGCTGCGACTGGCCAGAGAAAAAGGGTGCTGTACAATACAATGGCACCAGAATATCATTCTACCCCGACTTCTCTGCAGAAGTGCAACACAGGCGATCGAAATTTGCAGAAGTCAAAAAGAGGTTGCAAAGGCTACAGCCATCATATGCGATGATGTTCCCGACCAAGCTGCGAGTAACAGTCAGGGGTCAGAATCAATTATTTGAAAACGCACAAGATGCCGCAGTGTGGCTCTACGCCGTGGAAGCCACGAAGACGGTGAAGGTTGATGCTTTGTTCGGAAATCCTCTATGGCTTGAAGGGCGTCTAACTACCTCCTACAGTTTCCATTTTGTTACAGAGGGCCTGTACATGGTACCCACCCTCCGCGAGTGAAAATCCACAACTTTTCCTTTTCTTTACCACATTGGTACAGGCGTACATGTGAAATGCTAATGTGTACACTGTTTGTACATTGCCTGTTGTCATGGTTTACATGGCTTGAGTTTCTGTGCCCTGTTGGCACGAGGAGGGCTATTGACGATCGAGCCCTACACTGTTTGGGAGGCCCCAGCTCCGCCCAGTTGGTGGTAAATGTGCCACAGGATGAATGCCAATCCAACAGATGCCAGTCCGTTTTCTCTGCTGCGCAGTTGCGCAAGAACTACTATCCTATGTTCCAGATGCCTTTCCAATGTGCAATTTACTCAAGTGTTACAATATGTTTGTTGCACGCTCCACTGACTGCTCCAGACTGTCCATATGCCAGATGCTGTTGCTTTACCAGAACACTGCCTATGCCTGAGAGACACTCCCATAAATATACATGTATATGTATTGTACATGTGTCTGACATGTCTTCTACACCTATAGTATCATGGAATGTCCGGGGGCGGGGGGGAGTAAATGACCCACTGAAGAGAACCATGATTTCCACTTGTATATGTAAATTCCACCCTGCCATTATTGGCTTGCAAGAGACGCACCTTCAGGGTGATACTGTTGGGTTCTTACAATATGCCTGGGTGGGGAAAGCTCATCACTCCACACACCCCGCCTTTTCACAGGGGGTAAGAGTACTGATACACAAGGCGTTGGCCTATCAGGAGCTGGATTATCTCATTGATGTCTCAGGCAGATTTGTCTTTCTGTATTGTAAGCTGTATACAATTACCTTAATTCTAGCTTTTGTACACACCCCCTCACCCCCCCCCACCCCCCATTTTCCCGGGAGGTGCTACAGCTACTGCTGTCATACCTGGCGAACAAACCTGATATTCCGGTACTGATCATGGGTGACTTTCACTGCTATTTAGATCCCAGATTGGATAGACACCCCCCCATGACACCCCTTAAGTGAGGCCAGGGCACTGCTCTTAGTCGCTTACTGGCGGAGGTGAGATGGACTGACATATGGCGAATTCACAATCCAGACAACAAACAATTCTCTTGTTTCTCCAAAACCCATAGCTCTCTGTCACATATTAACTTATGTGTGGGCACCCCAAACATGGTCAATTACACCTCCAGGGTGGAATATTTCCCACTGCGAGTATCTGATCATTCTCCCTTAGCCTTATGGCTGATCACGCAACCTTCCAATTCTTTACCCCGGGCCACATGGAAGCTTAATGCCTTTTGGCTCAAACTATTTACTTCACAGGAATGGATAGCCTCTCAGATTGGAGTACCCCGATAGTTTTCAGAAATGGGAGACCTTTAAAGCATACCTTAGGGGTGAATTTATCACAGAAATACAAATTGTTAAACAGAATTCCTCTGCTCTGCTGGAGCAGGCGGGGGAACAGGTGAGACAGCTGGAACTGATCTATGTAACAGACCCAACAGATTCTGCAAGGGAGGCATGGATGTCAGCCCAAGATTCGTTGGACCGCCTGAGATCCTACGCTGTGGAGCGCAAACTTTTTTTTTTTTTTACACAAAGCTTGCATTTTATGTGGAGAGGGAGATCTTGCCAAATTTGCTCAAGCCTAACAGTCCCCAGCCATTGGTGCCATTCGTGCCTCCAGTGGCAGGGTGGTTAACTCTCCCGAGGACATCATATCGGAGCTGGTTTCCTTCTATGTAGAACTATACGGGACAAGGGAGGCCTACTCGGATGGGGACCTAGCTAACTATATGTCCACTATTGATTTACCTTCTTTGTCTGCTAAGTCTAAACAACTAGACGCCCCGTTAACGCTAGAGGAATTACAGGTGGCGGCCTGCTCTTTCCCCACCTGTAAAGTGCCCAGGGAGGGTGACCTCCCTAAGTATACACTAAATTTGGAGAACAACTACTGCCAAAGTTTTTAGAGGTGTTCAATGCATCTCTTGAGGAGGGCAGACTTCCGGCCTCTATGACCAGAGCGAATGTGATTTTGTTGCCCAAGCCAGAGAAGGATCCGGTTGACACTGGCTCCTACAGACCTATTTCACTGCTTCAGAGCAACGTAAAAATCTTTGCAAGGGTCCTGGCGCTTCGGGTCAACGGGATAGCATCCTCCAATGTCCACCCAGATCAGGCTGGCTTTATGCCGCAAAAGTCGGTGGCTACCAACCTTAGGAGACTCTTCCTTAACATACAACTGCAGGTAGATAATGGGGGTAACAGGGACCTTCTCTCTCGACGCCAACAGGGCGTTTGACAGTGTCAGCTGGAGGTATCTGTGGGCGGTGCTATCCAAGTTGGGCTTCAGGGACCAGTTTATTGCCTGGGTCAAGTTGCTATATGCCTCCCCACAGGTGACCATTAGGGTGGCGGACAGGATGTCGCCTGCTTTTGCCTTGGGCATGGGAACACGACAGGTTTGTCTGCTGTCTCCCCTGCTCTTTGCAATTGCTATTAGAACCATTAGCAGCCTTGGTGAGGGTCAGCACCCAGTATGGTGCTCTGTATGAAAAAAATCATGCTGTATGCGGACAACATGATGCTCTTTTTGGGAGACTGCAACCACTCCTTAACGGGTGTCATGTCCATAATAGATGGAGTTTGGCCATTATTCTGGCCTGACTATAAACTGGGCAGGTGTGGGCTACTCCATTATTTCTTCATCAATTAAGCAGGTAAAAGGTCTGGAGTTGATTCTAAGTGTGGCATTTGCATTTGGAATCTATTACTGTGAACCTACATCATGCGTTCAAAAGAGCTGTCCATGTAAGTAAAACGGGCCATTTTAAGGCTTCAAAAACAAATCAAATCCATCAGAGAGATAGCAGCAACATTAGAATTGGCCAAATCAACAGTTTGGTACATTCTGAGGAACGAAGAACACAATGATGAGCTCAGCAACATAAAAAAGGCCTGGATGTCCACAGAAGACAACAGTGGTGGATGATCGCAGGATCCTCTCTATGGTAAAGAAAAACCCATTCACAACATCCAGACAAGCGAAGGAAACTCTCCAGGGGGTAGGTGTATCATTGTCAAAGTCTAAAATCAAGAGAAGACTTCATGGGAGCAAATACAGAGGGTGCACCACAAGGTGCAAACCATTCATAAGCCTGAAGACTAGAAAAGCCAGATTAGACTTTGCCAAAAAAACATCTAAAAAAGCCAGACCAGTTCTGGAAAAGCATTCTTTGGACTGATGAAACTAAGGTTAATCTGTACCAGAATGATGGGAGGAAAAAAGTGTGGAGAAGGCCTGGGAACAGCTCATGATACAAAGCACACAACGTGTTTATTGATGATGTGACAGAAGACAGAAGCAGCCAGATGAATTCTGCAGTGTTTAAAGATTTACTGTCAGCCCAGATTCAGCCAAATGCAGAAAAGTTGATTGGACGGCGCTTTACAGTACAGATGGACAATGATCCAAAACACACTGCAAAAGCAACCCAGGAGTTTTTGAAGGAAAATAAGTGGAATATTCTGCAATGGCCGAGTCAGTAACCTGATCTCAACCCAATTGGAGCATGCATTTCACTAGTTGAAGGCAAAACTAAAAAAGGCAGAAAGACCCACAGAGAATAACTGAAGACAGCTGCAGTTAGAGCCTGGCAAAGCTTCAGAAAAGAGGAAACCCAGTCTTTAGTAATGTCCATGGGTTCCATACTTCAGGCAGTCATTGCCAGTAAATGATTCTCAACAAACTATTAAAAATGAACATTTATGATTATATTAAATTTGTCCAATTACATTTGAGCCCCTAAAAATGGGGGGACTGTACAAATGGTTGCAGTTCCTAAAATTTGTACTTGATATTTATGTCCAACCAACCCCTTGAATTAAAGCTGAAAGTCTGCACTTCAAATAATATGGATTGTTTCATTTTAATTTTATTCTGGTGTCATGCAGGGCCAAAAGTATGAAAATTATGCCTGTGACCAAATATATATGGACCTAACTATATGCCTGCTGGTTGGTACACAAAGTGCAATTGCTCATGGCAGACCAAGCAAGTATTGTAGAGAATCACATTCACCGACAGCGGCTACAAAGGCTATGCTCAATTCTAGTGTTTGTGTACTTCTAAAATGGAAGAATAAAATTTCATATTAACCACTCGCTGACCGCCCACCATTATACGGCGGCTGTTTGAAGAGGAAATTCGTTATGGCAGCAGCTAGCTGCTATAACCCCGATATCTTCTTCTTCAGCGGGTGGTCAGCTTTCAGATAAAAGTAGTCTCAGTGGCAGATTCGCCGCCAGATGACTTTTAATCGGGGGCGGGAGAGGGGCCCCCCTACCGCTGTGCTCTGGTCGTCTCCACCGCTTGCCGGAGCCGTCGATAGCGGCGGAGACGATCGGGTCCTCTTCCCTCACAGACTGGATGCCGAGTGAGGGAAAGATGGCCCCCGCTCGGCTCCAAAGAATTGGATGGTGGAAGCGAAGTCAAACGTCACTTCTGCCCAATGCTCTTAAAAAGGGGAAAAACCTTTTTTTTTTTGTAAAAAAAAAAAAAAACATTTTTATTTTTTTTCTATTGCATTTTAGTGTAAATGTGAGGTCTGAGGTCTTTTTGACCCAAAATCTTACATTAAAAAAGGCCTGTCATGCTTTTTTTCTATTACAAGTGTAAAAATAAAAAAATAAAAGTAAAATTAATACGAAAAAAAAATGTAAAGTGCCCCGTCCCGCCAAGCTCGCACGCAAGTCGCGCCCGCATATAAAAACGGTGTTCAAACCACACATGTGAGGTATCGCCACAATCATTAGAGCGAGAGCAATAATTCTAGCACTAGACCTCCTCTAACGCAAAACTGGTAACCTGTAGAAATTTTTGAACGTCACCTATGGAGATTTTTAAGGGTCAAAGTTTGTCGCTATTCCACGAGCGGGCGCAATTTTGAAGCATGACATGTTGGGTATCAATTTACTTGGTGTAACATTATCTTTTACGATATAAAAAAAATTGGGCTAACTTTAATGTTGTCTTAATTAAAAAAAAGTGTATTTTTTCCCCAAAAAATTGTATAATGTTATATATAATGTTTGGGGGTTCCAGGTCTTTTTCTAGCAAAAAAAAAAAAATTATTTCAACTTGTAAACACCAAAATCTCAAAACAAGGCTCTGTCCTTAAGTGGTTAATTCAATCCATCACAGTTTTATTAATGATTTTTTTTCCCAATAAATGGTGTCATGCTCAGGAAGTAAGTGCAACATCTGTGCTTAGATACTAGAAAATGTATAATGTGAAGGATAAAGAGAGCAAGGACACTTGTGAAAGTCCTTTGTTGTGTTACCTTGATAGATGGTTATATATAATGTTGAATGAACATGTACCAATACCGGAAATCTCTTGAGTAGGTAAATAGCAAAACAACAACACAGCCTTCTCTCTTATGCGTTGGCACTGTCCTTGATCTTCCTACATCCTGCTCTGCTTAAATAAAACTAGCTGTACTGCAACATAATAAATGGTGGCCCCTGCCACAGTACTAGCAAAAGTAAATACAATAAATACAAGAAAAAAACCCTTTACTGCCTGGAAATACTTTGAGGATGCAGCACATAATACATTTCTCAATCTCCGAAATTGCTAAAATCAGTGAGTGTAAATGTTACAATGAGTAACATTTAAAAAGCAACAATATTTCAACCTGTTACTGACACTGGTGCATGCACTGTTCATCCAGTCCTCCACTCTTCCCCACAGAACAAAAAGTATCACTTTCTGCTAACAAGCTAAAATCTCTCCCTGTGTGCTAATGGTCAAGCTATTTTGCAAATAAAAATGTAATAAAGGGCGTGTAGCTCTTCCCCGTACATTGCTGCTAGCTTTTGGGCCCATTTCCTCCTTACAGCCTCAACAGCCAGGCAAACAGTATTGCCACACACTTCCAGGTGGCTCAATATACAATCTAGGGTAGGGGTATCCAAACTTTGTAAACAGAGGGCCAGTTTACTGTCCTTCAGACTTCAGAGGGGTTGACCATGACCAGTGGGTTCTGGCATCAGTGGGAGAAAACAGTGCCCCATCTTTTGTCTTAGGGGGGAGGAATATTGCCCCATTGTTGGTGTCCACGGGAGAAATTATGCCCCATTTTTTATGTCAGTGGCAGGAATTCTGTCCCATTTTTGGTGTCAGATAGTGTCTCATATCAGTATAATGAATAGTGACGAATAAAGGCAAGCAAAGGGTCACATCTGGCCCCTGGGCCACAGATTGGAGACTCCTGGTCCAGTGGTTTTGGTGTTTATTTAGGAACGATGAACTTGGATGGAGAATGGGGGAGCATGGGATACCCCAAACTGAAGAAACAGCAGAACTCTGTACAAAACAGTTGAGGACCTATTAAGTCTCTGGCTGCCTTATTTCAGGATGCAAGCTGTCTTGCAAAGCTGAAGGAGTAGTGGTGCAGAACAAAAAGAAATAACAGTTCCCAAAGAAAGTTGTATTAAAAGACAGAGCACTTGGCTGTATTGCATGGCTCCTGGCTGCTCTAGTACCAAGGTTGAAGAAATTGTGTTCTCCTGCTTTCTTACCCTGCACTGAGTTACACTTGGTCTTGGCACATGAGGTATTACACTCCACTGTCATCTCCCTCCCTTAGTGATGATGGCCGGTTTACTACTCACTCAGTCCCACAGAAGGCTCACGGATTCCAGCATGGCTGCCATCTTGGCCTCTGCTTGACAGGCTGCTTCTGGCTTGGCTGTGGGTCTGCAGCTGAGACCTAAGCTGGGTTGACTCCTGGACCTCTCCTCTTCCTTCCTCTCCTATCTGCCCCAGGGGCAGAGCCCCCAGAACAGGGGTCCCTCCCAGGCAACTGTACCCTGGACTCTAGTATTAGTAGAAACGCTGTCTAGATCTCAGGTGTGACAATTATTAAAAGAAGTTCCAAAGTCACAGAATACACTTTCATTTTATAACAACAGCATTGTAATAGTGTAACGAACAGCCGATTTTTCTACCCATCCCCCCGACTGCGAGAAGTCATCGGGCTGCGAGTGCAGCCGCCGGCTCTCTCCTTTAATCTGTCCACTGAGAGCAGCTGCTGGCTCTCTTTCTCTCCAACCTTCCACTGCATGGCGATCAAGACGTGTGTTGTGGAATCAGCTGTAGCAGGGGAGAGATGCAGAGTGGGATGTGCCTTGTTAGATGTGCCCCCCCATTCAGGATCTGTCACTACCCAAATGGTAGATGATCTTACAGTGCTTTAGTGTGACCACCTTGCTTCTGTCCAATCATTAATTTGTATTGGTAAGGGGCTTGTATATAAGATACAAGATGGGGTCACATGCTCTGGGGAGGGAGAGTTGGATTGAGGAAAAGAAAAAGACAGCATGTAGGGGCTGGTGCAGCTCCGACGCTCTCCCCTCTGGGGAGGGGAATGTGCCATGCAGGGAGAGATGGAGGAGCCATCAGGAGGAAGTTACTACTACTACTAACAGGGGGAAGACTGGGAGATCGACCCTCCGTGGCAAACATGGACTGTTGATCAGGAGTACAAGTGAGTGGAAACCCAGGGAAACAGTGCTTTCAAAAGACTTAAAGGTGTTAAAGTGCGGGTCATGAAGGAGGAGGTGCAGGTCTTGGGCCTTAAAGAATCAATACCTCAAAAAGGGTGTTGGAGTGTGGGTCAATGAAGAAGATTGTGCAGGGAGTTGGGCCTTAAAGAATTAATACCCTGGAGAAATCCAATCAGTCGGCCAAGGAACTTTATTCAGAGTAACGTTCTTTGGGTATAACTTGGAAGTGTTGTACAGTTGGGAAGTAGCAATAAACAGGAGGGAGAAAAGCTGCAAAGTGCAACTGGAAGCAAGTGCAGGTTAAGAGTTATTCAGAGTGACTCTGTATCAGAGTATCGCAATAAGTGCTGGCAAGAATTGTAAAGAGCATCTCAACCGATCCTTCTCCCAACCAAGTTAAAGTTCTGCAAAATAAACTAAGTTTCATAAAGCCTTGACTGTCTCAACTCTATGGGTTGTAAGGAGGGAGAACGGGGTACACTGACAGGACCAGGGATCTATAGGAACTTAAGTCCAGAACTTGCTAGCCTTCATAGACAAGTGTAGTGCTGTGCCACTTTAAGACTACATGTCCCAGCATCCATAGCTCCTTCACAGTGAGTCCTTACTGATGCTCCCATTGGCTTTCCCTTTCCTAACCTCTGATAGGATCCGATACTGCATTGCAGGAGGGAGGGGGAGATCAGAGAAGCCATACTGCTCAACTGTTTGTGATGGGAACAAGGGACACCTATTAGTAAAAGTATGTAGGCATAGGACACGCCTCCTGCCATGCCCCCTTAAAGGAGAATTATGCAAAAAAAAAAAAAAAAAAAAAAAAAAAAAGATTAGTTAAACCCACAAGTGATATATGTGTGTGTATGCATTTATGTATGTGTATGTGTATGTGTGTGTGTGTAGGACATGTAGTCTTAAAGTGGCACAGCACTACACTTTTCTATGAAGGCTAGCAAGTTCTGGACTTAAGTTCCTATAGATCCCTGGTCCTGGAGGAGAGGGTTTACACAGTCTTTCCTTGGCAAACTGATCAAGATCTGTGCAGTCCTGGGAAGGGACCAAGGGGCACAGATCTGCATCTAGGGTCTGTGCCCCACAGCTGATGTACTGGAGCCATTAGAGAGGAGCCAAGAGGAACTTTTTCTGAGCCTGTCCCCAACATCAGCGAAAGGGCTGCTGGAGCTGCTTTCAGAGACTAAATGAGAGAGGGAACCTCCATGTCTTCAGAGTTGAGAGACTGCAGCCTGTGTGCGGATCCCTGACCTGGCTCGCATTCTCCGCTCCAATTCATCCCAAAGGTGTTCTATCGGGTTGAGATCAGGACTCTGTGCAGGCCAGTCAAGTTCTTCCACCCCAAACTCGCTCATCCACACTATATTGCCAAAAGTATTGGACCACCCCTCCAAATCATTTGGTGGAAGGTGGGGAGGGGGATTATGGTGTGGGGGGGGGGGGTTTCAGGGGTTGGGCTTGGCCTCTTGGTTCCAGTGAAGGAATTTCTTAAGGCGTCAGCATACCAAGATGACATTTTGGACAATTTCATGCTCCCAACTTTGTGGGAACAGTTTGGGCGTGGCCCCTTCCTGTTCCAACTGCACATCAGTGCACAAAGCAAGATCCATAGACATGAATGAGTGAGTTTGGGGTGGAGGAACTTGACTGGCCTGCACAGAGTCCTGACCTCAAACCGATAGAACACCTTTGGGGTGAATAAGAGAGGAGACTGCGAGCCAGGCCTTCTCATCCAACATCAGTGCCTCACCTCACAAATGCGCTTCTGAAAGAATGGTCAAACATTCCCATAGACACACTCCTAAACCTTGTGGACAACCTTCCCAGAAGAGTTGATGCTGTTATAGCTGCAACCCTATGGGCTAAGACTGGGGTGCCATTAAAGTTAGTGTGCATCTAAAAGGCAGCTGTCCTAATACTTTTGGTAATGTAGTGTATAAATTTGTTACTTTTTTTTCCCCCCAGTGAATTTAAATTTCTTCATTTTCATAAAAATTACAACTTCAAAAAACTCACAATGCCTCATACTATATACCCTGGGCGGTCTACTTTCTACTTTTTTTTATTTTAAAAAAAATGTAAGGGTGCAAAACATGGCATACGACAACTTTTTAAAATTGCCAAGAAAATAGTAGACCGCTAGAATGTAAAAAAATCCAACAGTATAAATTGCGCAATAATAAAACAACTTGTAGCCTTTGGGTTATATAAAAAGGTATCGATACACTGTCTACTTTCCAAAAGGGGGTAATTTGGGGGGGATAATTTTAGGGCCTCAAGAACAGTCAGTACACCAGGTTCGATCATTTTTCAAATATATATTTACACCATAGTTTGCAGACTATTCTTTCACACAGGTTAAATAATGTACATTGATTTGGGTTATTTTTACCAAAGAAAATTAGCAGAATACATTTTGGCCTAAATTTATGAAGAATATTTATAAAATTGTGCAAATAATCTAACGATTAAAAAAAAAAAAAAAGAGATGTGTGGAGATACCTTTGTAGAAGGCAACATGCGTTCCAGCATAAGGCGTGCATTACAAGGCTAGTATCTATGAGTGGAGTGGGTACAGGAAAGAAAGGTTGCCTACTACAAAGATATCTCCACACATCACCTTTTATTTGATGCATCAGGACCCCGAAGGTCTGTCTGTCCATACCCAGGCATTGATGGTCTGGTATGACCAATCCCACATCGAGATCTCCACAATACGTCCGAGTACATGCATATGGCCACAGAAATCCTGACCACACAGCATTTAGATTGAGCCGCGGTTGTGAGATCTTCCACTGGCACCTTTCATTATAGCGTTTTTGACTACCTGTAATGGGGGTCATTGGATTCTGGTGAGTAGGATGTGTGGCTGGTGATGGTGGTGGAAGACTTATCTCTTTGATGATTGCCGAATATATGAAGATTTTATCCAGAAATTGCTAATTTGAACTGTTTATTTAAACACTTTATTTCACATTGCAGTGGAACTTTTGATCTGTTTAATTTTTTCATTCTCTGATTTTTTTTTATTGGTTTCGCTTTATGGCTTCTTGTGTTTGTTGATTCCACACTTGGACTTCAAAAGTTGAGAAACTTGCAAATTGTTGTGTTTGAGGTTCATACAACAATAGCACTTATTTGCACTTATAATTATTAGTACTTTTTTGCACTTGCACTTTTATAGAGAGCGCGGTTTCAATTAATTTACTTGATTAATTTTCAACATTTATTTTCATTATAAAAACGTGCTGCTCCTATTTGTTGTTATTACATAGATTTAATTGCACATGTTTTTCATCTGCCCGTGTTGGTGGCATTTCCACTTATTACCATTTTTACAGGGTATTTTAAAACTGCAAAGCAACAGATCTAAATTATATGTCAGGCACTCAATGTAGCATGTGTTAATGTTTGCAATCTGGTGTTAAACCCATGTAACCGCCAGGGCAGCAGAAAAGAGCAACAGGTCTACACATGGATTATTAGGGTACATACGGTCTTATAACATTGTACTTTTTTTAAGTAACACATAATGAGTGAGAGCCCATTCACACAGGGGCAACACGACTTGCAGGTCGCCTCAGCGAGGCGACCTGCAAACGACTTCCGCGGCGACTTGCAAAACGACTTCTGTATAGAAGTCTATGCAAGTCGCCCCAAGTCGCCCCCAAAGTCGTACAGGAACCTTTTTCTAAGTCGGAGCGACTTGCGTCGCTCCGATTAGAACGGTTCCATTGTACAGAACGGGAGGCGACTTGTCAGGCGACTAGGTCGCCTGACAAGTCGTCCCTGTGTGAATGGGCTCTGAGTTTCTCAGTAATGTTTATTTCACAAAATATTAGTCACTTCTGTGGTCTGCATAAAAAAGGGTAGCATGTCCAACATTTTTTTTTATTTCTTTTCTCAATAAAATGTATGTTTTTAAAAGTAAATATAATACATTAAACAGCAGAATGGATTCATGAAAGTTTGCATATAAAAATTACTTATTTATATTACCAATAACACCGAACCAATGTTCAAAGAAATAAATAAATATGCTATAGTAAGAAACTACTATATGAAAAATATATTGCATACAATCTGAGTAATAAATCAGGGGTCTCATTTGTCAAAACATGCTGCATAAAAACTGTGTATGCTATCCATGGCCAATAAACAGACCAAAATTTCTGATTTAATTTGTCAAAGTAGACTTTGACTGCTGTCAACAATGAGTATCAGTAGGAAGTGAAATATTTGGATACATACTGATCATGTGGATTTTCTTCACTCAAGATAGAGGAAGCAAAATTCAGCATAATTGTATTCAGAAATAGTAAGCAGACCATTGAAGCGTAAGTGGACTTAATGCTGAAAACAAATCCATCAAGATTACGGATACGTAGATTTTGGTACATAATCACTTTGATAAATCAAGGCCTTTGTTAACATATGGTGTCCTTTAACGCAGTTCATGATGTCATAGTTACAGGAACAGGATGCTCAGGAAATTTTTTTTTTACCTTGGCAGTATATTTATTAGGAAGGGAAAAATCATCATCTTGAGTTTCCAACATGCAAATAAAATTCTCAGTTTACAATTGTAAATACAATAATTCATTAAAATAAAATATATCGCAGCAGTCAACATCCAAAGAAGCACATGGCATATTGTACTTTGTGATACAAACTAAGACTTTAAAAAAAAAAAAAAAAAAAAAAGGTTCAAAATCACTTTAAACTAAAACAATTTATACTTGACTGCTCTGTGCAATGGTTTGTCGGAAATGGCTTTCCCTGGGGGCACCCCACCCTTATTGCATTAAGGTAAAAAAAAACCTTGAGGCTTTAGAACCACTTTAAAGCTATCAGGCCCTAAATATTAATCCGTCAATGGACCCTCTCACGTGGGATAACTAGAAGTTTATGTCGCACCAAGCTATGAATCCAAGTTTGCCACTAATAAACCAGCTATCTTAACACAAAGTTTTCTAGAAATGCTACCAAAATTTCTTGGTTGAGGAGAATAACAGCCCTTAAAAATGTGATTCATCACACGTCTTTACCCCTTTAGAGCGTTTACACATTCAAGTTTGCACCTAGCTAAAAAGAGCCCTCCAATTCATCTGCCTAGAATTCAGTTGGGGTATATTATATTATACATACACACACAGAATCAGGGGGAAATTGTGGGTGCGTGTTATACACCGATCCCTGCTGCATCTGGGGGAAGAGGAGCGAGCGCCACTGAATTTCATAGAGCCGCGATCTCCTGTGTATCCGGTGCTCCGTCACTCACAGCCAGGTACACAGGAGATGGCGGCTCTGTGTAATTCAGCGGCGCTCTCTCCTCCTCTTCCCTCGGCGACAGCAGGGATAATCCAACACTGGCAAGGCTGCAAAGATGGGAAAGGTAATGCTGCAGATGGGCACTGAGCAGGGCGCATTGATAGGCAATTTGGAGGCTAAAATGGGCACTGAGCAGGGTGCATTGATGAGCTGTGACCCTAATTTTGCTTCAAAGTTCTTTAATTTAAAATGCAAGTCTTTTCCTTAAAGTTCCCTCCTAAAATTGGGGTGCGTGTTATACACCGATAAATACGGTATATATTTTTCAACCAATACATTGGAGGGATTTATCAGACCCATAGATTTTCAGTTATTATTAAGCAGCCCAAACAGCGCCAATTTCCTAATACAACTTTTATCCCAACGCAACTTTATGGGATGACCCTAAATATATATTACATTTCCCCCATCACAATAGATTCTGGACTCCCCTCTCTACATAAACACATAACCCATACATTCCTCAAAAACATGGGATACAATAAATATTCAGTAAGGCCTCTTTCACACGGACGATCCGTATGTCCGTTTTTCATCCTTCCGTTTTCGGATGAAAAACGGACATACATTCATCCCTATGGAGCGTCGGATGTCAGCGGTGACATGTCCGCTGACATCCGATCCGCTCCGATCCAAAAAGTGTAACGGAGGAAAAACCTACTTTTCCATCCGTTTTCGGATCGGATCGGGTGACGACGGACACTACGGACCGTCATCATCCGATCCCCCCATAGGGGAGAGCGGCGCTCTGACAGGTCCGTCGCTGCACAGTGTGCAGCGATGCACCTGTCATCTTCCTGCTCAGCGGGGATCGGCGGAGCGATCCCCGCTGAGCAAGCGGATGTTCACGGGGCGGATCATCACTGATCTGCCCCGTGTGAAAGAGCCCTAAAACTTGCTTTGCTATATCTTTCTTTGGTCACTATAACTCAATGCCTCAGTTTTGCCCGGTTTTAAAGAACCCCACAGATTTAAATGGTGGGTGAGGGAGAGAGAGTCTTCTCTGAATATACAATCTCTTTTGTAACAAGAGTTAAAAATGTTCTCTCTCTTTTTTTGGGGGGGGGGGGGGCGGCAAACAATGCAGCCACATTTACAAACCCCCCCCTCCGTGGGTCGGTCGGGTCAATCGCACCCCCCTCCCATTGGTCGGTCGGCCCCGCACTTACCCCATCAAGCAGGCAGCGCTTCCCTCCAGGAGGGCGGCAACGTCTTGTGCGTCTCCTCATGGTGGCCGTGCGTCTCTTCCCTCCTACTCAGTGGCCAATAGGATCGCCTGTCCTTTCAGCTAATTGGGTGACGGGACCCGCTTCTTGATTGGTCAGGAGGAGAATCAGTGTGACAATAGCTAATTTTCATACGCTATTGTCACACAACTGGGTGGGCTCGGGGCGCAGAGCACTGCCCATCCTTTTTTTGAAGTCTACTAATCACGTGCTTCAAAATAAAATTAAAAACCCACAGTATTAAGGTTTCTGCATTTTGTATATTTTTTTTTATATTCATTGTTTATATAGTGGTATGTATACTATGAGCCTGTCAACACTTCCCTCCATTGTAAAAGGGGGCTTAGGATGATATATCCCCCCCGGATGCGGCCAAATATCTGAGATTGGAGCCGTGGGTTCACCGGTTCTGGTATGGTGGGATGTGAGATAGTGTAGCGACTCAGACGGACACCAGAGCAAGACGTGTAGGAGCGAGGCTTGGTTAGAGCGGTGAGCCGCATGAGGTGGGAAGTGAGAACAAGGCTCGGGCAGATACAAGGAGTACATACAGCGATGACAGGGGAAGTCCTTTTGGTGAAGAAACCGGTCAGGCTGTGGTGTCGATTCCTGTCATCACATTTGTAAGAGAGCTAACGATTGTTACTATGCCCATTAGGAATTCATTATGCTGATTTTAGAGTGTCAGCGTATTACTTTTTAATAAAGCCCTATCGTAAAGGTTTTCGCAATATTTGGCGTTTTATCTCTTTGTTGGGGTACATCACCTGATACAATGGTTTCAGACGAGAGGAATGTCAGTTTACCCACTGGCTGCTTAGAGTGATCTCCTTAGTCTTCCCTATGATGGATACTGATCGTAATGGAGTATATAAGATACAGGAGCCTCTCTTAAACCCCTGTAATAGGTGGTCAACGCTCTCCGGTAAGAGCACATCCATTTATTGGTGGTGGTGTATTCACAAGGTGGAGGAACTTGTCGGTGATCGTGGCATTCAAGACATTTGCACACGTGTATATTGTTTGTTTATGGAACTATTATAATAGTGTCACGATAGTGACATCTGGACTCACAGAACTATAATTGATTCATTTTTTTATATATACAGATTTTAAACTGACTTATCCCGCTTTCCCCTATGTCCCCCACTCCCTTCCAACATTCCTACTGTTTCTGTCTTATTTCTTTACTCTATGCTGGGCTTTGCTCCCAGCAACCATAACTTTGTCTGCTGGATATGCACCTGAATACCTAACCGCTATTGGACTATTTGTCGACATACCCCATCCACTTCCAAAACTCCACATCCTGTAATCAAACCTATTTAATTCTAGCCATGAAGTTAGCCAGGTAGCCTGTACTTTTTATGTATGCACAATGTTCTGTATTTTACCATTACAGTTGGGCTCAAAAGTTTGTTACCCTTGGAGAATTGGTACAGTATGTACTATTTTTAAAGATAACATGCATGAGCAGGCAAAACACATTTCCTTTATTTCTTATGGGATTCATATTCAACTTTAGGTCATAACAGAATGGCACATTCATAAAACAAAACATGGCAACAAGAAAAGAAATAAAATGACTCCTGTTCAAAAGTCTGAATCCCCTTAGTTCTTAATACTGTGTATTGCCACCTTTAGCATCAATGACAGCATGCAGTCTTTTGTAATAGTTGTCGATGAGGTCCTGTATTCTTGAAGGTGGCATAGCTGCCCGTTTGTCTGGGCAAAATGCCTCCAGGTCATGCAAAATCTATGGTCGCCTTGTATGAACCGCATATTTGAGATCTCCCCAGAGTGGCTTGATGATATTAAGGTCAGGAGATGGCCACTCCAGAATCTTCACCTGTTTTTGCTGGAACCACTGGAGGGTCAACTTGGCCTTGTGCTTAGCGTCATGGTCATGCTGGAAAGGCCAAGAGCATCCAAGTCCCAACTTTCGTGCAGAAGAATGCAAATTGTCTGCTAGCATTTTATGTTAGCATGCTGCATTCATCTTGCCATCCATTTTCACAAGATTCCCGTGCCTTTATAGCTCCCACACCGCCAAAACATAAAATGAGCCACCACCATGCTTCACAGTAGGGATGGTATTCTTGTCGCTATAGGTCTTGCTGACTCCCCTCTAAGCATAGCGCTTATGGTTGTGACCATAAAGCTCTATTTTGGTCTCACAACTTCAGATTACAGTGTGCCAGAAGCTGTGGAGGCGTGTCAAGGTGTTTTAGGGTATATTGTAACCAGGCTTTTTGTGGCACTGGCACAGTCTATTTCCAGAGCAGCTTGTATTTCTCCTGAGGTTACCTGTGGGTTTTTCTTTGCATCCCGAGCAATTCTTCTGGTAGTTGTGGCTGCAATCTGACCTAGACTTGGTATCAAGAGATCCCTAAAATGCATCCACGTAAGAGCTAACTCATTGACTATTACACAGACACTAATTGCAATTTAAAATGCCACAGATGTGGGAAATTAACTTTTTTTTTTAATTTTAGATTGACAGAGGTTATAACCCTCCTTTGCTCTGATTTTTTTTCACCATCTGTGTGTCATTGCAGAGATTTCGCTTTACTTCCTGTCCCACCGCCAAACAGTAAATCCCTGAAAAATAAGGGGATTCTTTGGGGACCCCAGGTCACCAGTACTAGTGACCCCATTGGAAGATTTCCCCTCTATTACTTTTCTGGGGGCAACCCAAAATTTGGGATTTTCTTTTAACATTCAATGATAATGGTAAAAAAGACAAAGAGGGTGAATCTCCCTAACAGGGACACAGACAGCAATAAAAATGGATGAGCGTTCCAATCCTTCTCCAGCCTATCCAAAACTTAAAAACAAAAAAAAAAAATTTGTCTTTAGTAGTTATACTTTAAATAATAAATTTAAGTTAAAACTTTGGCACGATCATTCATATTTTCAATATCGATACCAAAATGTCACAATTTCTTCCAGGGTATGCAAGCTTTTGAGTGCAACTGTACATGTGCTGTTGTACCCTGCGATATACTGCATGTCATTCTTAAGAAAAAAAAAAAAATTAAAAAAAAAGGGAAGGAATAGTCTAAACTGAAACAGAATATATAAAACAGAATTTAAAATTAGGCAACACTGCAAGCTGTTTCAGGGGTTGTGATGAGATGATGTCCCTTTTAGGTCCAATTTCAGGGAACTCGAGGCAAAAAAAATGAAAAGAGTCATCCTTTTATAGGTATAAAATTCTCTCTTCAAGTGACAAAGGCTGGTCATATAGCCCTTTGAGCATTATTTGCAATGGTCTCAAATATCTAGGCATTTTAAATTATGTGGCAATACATACTTAGCTGAAACGGATTCTTATTAACTGCAGAACTGCAGTCTGCTCACAGAATTTGTAATAAAAAACATCTTTGCCATTCTGAAGCTTCCCTCCAACCACTTTGCATATTATTTTATATATACTGTGATTCTGTACTTGCCAAATATGCTGTAGAAATCTCCCTCCACTGGGTCTGGCTGCAACCATTTTAACTGTGGGCAGTTGAAGCTGCTGCCTGTTCTTTTCCTGGATTTACACAGACACAGAGGCACCCCTGCAGCTCTCATTGGCCCTCATATGACTCACCCCCCCCCCCTCTCTTCCTGGCAAACTCTCACGAGAGTGAGAGAGAGCTGTACATGATGTCATAAGCCTAGGCTAATGACCAGACAAGAAACCGGAAGTGGGTTGTATAAGGTATTTACTGGCTAAAAAAAAAAAAAAAAAAAAAAATTATATATATACACTACCGTTCAAAAGTTTGGGGTCACCCAAACAATTTTGTGTTTTCCATGAAAAGTCACACTTATTCACCACCATACGTTGTGAAATGAATAGAAAATAGAGTCAAGACATTGACAAGGTTAGAAATAATGATTTGTATTTGAAATAACATTGTTTTTACATCAAACTTTGCTTTCATCAAAGAATCCTCCTTTTGCAGCAATTACAGCATTGCACACCTTTGGCATTCTAGCTGTTAATTTATTGAGGTAAGCTGGAGAAATTGCACCCCACGCTTCTAGAAGCAGCTCCCACAAGTTGGAATGGTTGGATGGGCACTTCTGGCGTACCATACGGTCAAGCTGCTCCCACAACAGCTCAATGGGGTTCAGATCTGGTGACTGTGCTGGCCACTCCATTACCGATAGAATACCAGCTGCCTGCTTCTGCTGTAAATAGTTCTTGCACAATTTGGAGGTGTGTTTAGGGTCATTGTCCGGTTGTAGGATGAAATTGGCTCCAATCAAGCGCTGTCCACTGGGTATGGCATGGCGTTGCAAAATGGAGTGATAGCCTTCCTTAGCTTTTACCCTGTACAAAGCTCCCACCTTACCAGCACCAAAGCAACCCCAGACCATCACATTACCTCCACCATGCTTAACAGATGGCGTCAGGCATTCTTCCAGCATCTTTTCATTTGTTCTGCGTCTCACAAACGTTCTTCTTTGTGATCCAAACACCTCAAACTTGGATTCATCTGTCCACAACACTTTTTTCCAGTCTTCCTCTGTCCAATGTCTGTGTTCTTTTGCCCATCTTAATCTTTTTCTTTTATTGGCCAGTCTCAGATATGGCTTTTTCTTTGCCACTCTGCCCTGAAGCCCAAAATCCCGCAGCCGCCTCTTCACTGTAGATGTTGACACTGGTGTTTTGCGGGTACTATTTAATGAAGATGCCAGTTGGGGACCTGTGAGGCGTCTGTTTCTCAAACTAGAGACTCTAATGTGCTTATCTTCTTGCTTAGTTGTGCAACGCGGCCTCCCACTTCTTTTTCTACTCTGGTTAGAGCCTGTTTGTGCTGTCCTCTGAAGGGAGTAGTACACACCGTTGTAGGAAATCTTCAATTTCTTTGCAATTTCTCGCATGGAATAGCCTTCATTTCTAAGAACAAGAATAGACTGTCGAGTTTCAGATGAAAGTTCTCTTTTTCTGGCCATTTTGAGCGTTTAATTGACCCCACAAATGTGATGCTCCAGAAACTCAATCTGCTCACAGGAAGGTCAGTTTTGTAGCTTCTGGAAGGAGCTAGACTGTTTTTAGATGTGTGAACATGATTGCACAAGGGTTTGCTAATCATCAATTAGCCTTCTGAGCCAATGAGCAAACACATTGTACCATTAGAACACTGGAGTGATAGTTGCTGGAAATGGGCCTCTATACACCTATGTAGATATTGCACCAAAAACTAGACATTTGCAGTTAGAATAGTCATTTACCACATTAGCAATGTATAGAGTATATTTGTTTAAAGTTAGGACTAGTTTAAAGTTAGCTTCATTTAAAAGTACAGTGCTTTTCCTTCAAAAATAAGGACATTTCAATGTGACCCCAAACTTTTGAACGGTAGTGTATATATATATATATATATATATATATATATATATATATATATATATACATACACATATATATATATATATATATATATAAATATATACATATACACACACACATACATACATACATACATACACATACATATATATATATATATATATATATATATATATATATATACATATATACATATATACATATATATATACACATACACACACACACACACACATATATATATATAGTATATATTTTTTTACTATCCAAAGCTAAAACAAGGACAAAAGATTTAATAGATGGAAAAGGTGAAAAAAAAGGAAAAAAAAGACTGAAGGTCCGCTTTAAGAAAAGATTTTCCAACATGCTGAAAAATCTTTTTTGTGACTTTTTCAGATAATGATTTTCAATTGCTTTGACGAGAACAGAATCAAGCTTTTCTGCCTAGATAGGCTACATTCTCCCATCTGTCGGCTCAATTTGGAAGCAGATTACAGGACATATCTGCAGTGCCATTTGAGGATAGGCAGATGTCCCACTATCATAGTTCTCGTAACCTCAACATCAGTTGTAACAAATGATCTGCAAGTTGTCACAATGACTGCAGGGACGGCAAACTCAGAATCTGTCCTATAACATCAACAGCAGTTACAAAATAACTAAAGTCTCTGTAATAATTATAGTAATAAATGAGTGCATAGATTAGAGCAGTGTACAGGGGGAAATGTTGGACTGCTGGAGAAGCAGGCGACTCCAGGTATTTTACCCCATGTTGTAGCATTTTTTATGTAAAAATCAGAAAGAAGAGCATTTTACCACTGCATCTGCTGCCTGACAGTAAAAAAAAAAATACAGCTTTAAATAGACATGAAATGATAATAAAAGGCAGGCCATAGACAGTACAATTTTTTTCTTGCAACCAAGGGTTGCAGGAAAGAAATTCGCACCATTCCCCCATAAACACTGCCAATGCTGACAGGGAATCCCTCTTGCTAAACCATTGTCTGCTCCTGGCGAGGGCATGGGAAGCCGTCCCTGCCGGGAGTAGATAGTGATTACTGCTACGATAATCGCAAGGGAATCAGGAAGGCTGGTCATACCAAAGTTGATCAAGCGATTAACATGGTACATTCAGCCTGTCAGCTTCCGCAGGAACCGGCCGAGATTCGACCGTCTATGGCCAGCCTAAGTTTGCAATAGTAGCAGTCATTTTCTGGGAATTCAGTGGAAGGGGAAGCAGATCAATTGGATAGGTCCAAGAACCTTCTATGATCAGAATATTTCTTCCAAGATCAGGCTAGAAATGTCAGTCACTTGACCCTCCTCTCCATTTCTTAAAGCTGAACTCCAGGCAGGAAAAGTTTTATTTAAAGTGATAGTAAACATTAATTTTTATTCTTTCACCACTTAAGGACCGGGCCTATTTTTCAGACTCGGTGTTTACAAGTTAAAATCTTTTTTTTTTTTTTTTGCTAGAAAATTACTTAGAACCCTCAGACACCCTAGAGAAAAAAAATGGCGGTTTTTGCAATGTTTTGTCACACCGTATTTGCGCAGCGGTCTTACAAGCACACTTTTTTTTGGAAAAAAGTACACTTTTTTGAATTATTGAATAAGACAACAGTAAATTTGGCCCAATTTTTTTTTATATTGTAAAAGATAAAGGTTACACCGAGTAAATTGATACCCAACATCTCTCGCTTCAAAATTGCGAATAGCGACAACATTTTACCCTTAAAAATCTCCATAGGTGACGTTTAAAAATTTCTACAGGTTACAGAGGAGGTCTAGGGCTAGAATTATTGCTCTCGCTCTAATGATCACGGCGATACCTCACATGTGTGGTTTAAACACATTTTTCGTAAGAGGGCCCGACTTACGTATGCGTTTGCTTCTGCGTGCAAGCTCAGCGGGACGGGACGCTTTAATTTTTTTTCCTATTTTACTTTTTATTTTGACACTTCATTTAAAAAAAAAAAAAAATTGTGTCACTTTTATTCCTATTACAAGGAATGTAAACATCCCTTGCAATAGAAAAAATAGACTGTTTCATTCAGCCTGTGGGCTGAATGAAACAGTCTAACCAATTCCTCCATGAACGCTACACAGTGCAAATTGACAAATCTCCCGCCTGTGGGCTATTGTATTCTGTAGTATAGTACTGACCCATCTTGTTGTGACTAAAAGACAGTATCACCTGGCTGACCCCATGCTGTTATGCTCAGATAGCCCGAATATATAAAAAGTGTGGCAAATTCCACCTTCTCCTTGCAGTCACTGTCACTTTTTGGTGCGACTTTGCCAGGGCTCTGTCCAAATAGTAGCATCATTCATACACATGGATCTGTGAATGAACTACAAATCCCATCTACCACCACAGTGGATGGACTTGTAGTTCCCATTGTTATCACCACACTTGTAGTCCATTGACAATTCCACAAACTCAGTAAATGAAAGCCTGGACCCCAGTTATAAGATGGCCAATGAGAGCGGCAGAGCTGGATGTGTACCTCTGTGTGTCTGTGTAAATCCAGGAAGTGAACAGGCAGCAGCTTCAGCTGCCCACAGTTAAAATGGCTGCAGCCAGACTCAGTGGAGGGAGATTTCTGCAGCATATTTGACAAGTACAGAATCACAGTATATATAAAATAATATGCAAAGTGGTTGGAGGGAAGCTTCAGAAAGGCAAAGAGGTTTTGATTACAAATTATGTGAGCAGACTGCAGTTCCTCTTGTGTAACAGCATGGGGTCAGCCAGTTAATAGACCTACTTTCTGGCAGTCGGACCATGCTCATAAACAGTCACTATTATACAGTATTCCATATAGGGCCAGTTCACACCATAGAAACGCAGTCTGGATGCATTCCAGATGCTTTTCTGCATGTGCATTTTGGATGCAGTCCAGTGCAATCCCCCCCCCCCTCTCTTTTTTCTTAACTCTAAATAAAGACATGTACGTTTCACAGCGTTTTTATTGCAGGAAAAATGCAGCATGTTCTACTTTTTTTCTGGAAATGCAAGCACTGGTGTTAACTATGCCATTGAAAACCATATAACCTACTTTCCATGCGTTTTTGATGCAGAAAAAAAAAAAAAAAGCGCACTGGACTGCATGTGGTGTGAACTGGCTCATAGTGTTTGTAATTCCCACTTTCTAGGTGCTGGTGCCTTTATGACTTGAAGTAGTTAACAAATAAAGCCTGTAATTATTTTACAGTCTCCTCCTTAATTAAATTCTGCAGCGCTGCTATAAAACAGGTAGGAGAGAGGAAAGTGCTGCAGTAATTAAAGCTCACGCCTATCTACATGGTACATTTCCTTGGGCGCTTGACTACAGATCTTTCTGAACACAATCCAGGCAAGCCTCTCAGTACAGGCCAATAGCAATCCCTGAATTATTCCAATAGATGACTTTCCATCCTCCTATTGGGTGACAGTGTCAGCACTAGAGCTATGAAACCACTGCAGTCCTGTAGTCTGTACCGTCTCTGGATCACTGCAAGCTTATTCTATGGGCAATACATGAAAGAATAATAATAGCAGTTCAAAAGGAGGGGAATTTTTATAAAATAGCACATTTGTAACGGCAGTATGCAACGTGCACTACCCTATAGCAAGCACTAGCCAGATCACTGCTGGAATAACTTTAATTGCCTTAATAAAAGGCTTCATTCACATCGCTATGTGCGTATTCTTCTACACAGAATGCATGTTCTTGCTGGCACAGCTAGCAGAAGATCCTGCACATAATACAAAAGTAGTTGCATTACATACAATTCCATAAAAGCTGAGATCTGTACAGCCCTAGATGCAGCTGTGTAATACATTTTTTGTACACAGCTATACATGGCACACATTTTGGCATGTAGATACAGCTGTGGATCATTGATCACTAGAGTGCTACATTTAGCCCTGGTTCACATTGATGCTACTTTGAAATCGCGCTACTTTACTTGAAGTAACGTGATTTCAAAGTAGCAGGTTAGCGCAATTTCAGGTGCTACTTGATAGACATCGGTGCGGCTTCATGCACAGATGTCTATTGAAGTCGCAAAATAAAAAAAAAGTAGTGCAGGAACTTTTGCAAAACGGTGCGGCGCGGCAAAGTCAGCATCGCACCAATTGGACCGATGTCAATGCCGGCAATTGCCTGCGACTTATCGCTCCAATGTGAACGAGGGCTTAGATGAGAACAGTTTCTTTTTTTTCCCTGTGTGGATGATGCTTAGGAATGAATGATATGCAGACAATTCATAAACTACAATGGTTTTAGAACACCAAGATCAATTCTTATTGTTTGATTTGGGTTACTAAACATTGCCCAGGATTCTTTGCCCTAGACCAGGGGTGTCAAACTCCATTTCATCACGGGCCGCATCAGCATTATGGTTGCCCTCATAGGCAACCTTCCTGCTGCCGACTGCTGAGATGGGGGGGTGGCAAAGACGAGCCTCTCTGCGGCTGCACAGAAAAGTGCAGGATCTGGCAGAGGATTTCTGTCCTCTCTGCTGCCAACAGCTGAGACAAGGTGGGGGCAGAGACAAGGGTTTTGCAGCTGCAAGAGCCATATAAAAATTGCCTGGGGGACCGCATTCGGCCCGTGGGCCTTGTATTTGACACATGCTCCCTAGACAAAATCACCCTCTCCCAGCACAACCCCCCCCCTCCACCCAAACCACCCTCCCAGGACAACCCCCTCCCCAAAATCTCCCCTCATAGCACAACCCCCCAATCCCCCCCTCTTCCTAGCACAAATTCTGTCCCTACAGTAGTAGTGACAGCAGCAAGGGGGAGAGAGCAAGGAGGGGGTGTGGGATGTGCACTCTCTCAACCCCCCCCCCCCCCACACACACACACACACTACTTCCCTTCCTCTACATTCAGATCTGAGCAGATCCTCTGTTAGCTTCTGTGCTAAATTAAGAGGAGAGCCTTGTAAGGTCCTGTGTTCTGTGTCCTGTGGTCTGTACCCCTGCTGGCAAGTCTTTAGCAACCAATGGCGGCATCGGTCGGTAGGACGCGGTCAGGCAGCCAGCTCGGCTTTCTGTTTTGCCGCTGAGAGTACAAAGAGGAGCAGAGAACGGGGTGGGTATAAGTTGAGCTCGCTGCCTCTTCTCTACACAGAACTTTACAATGCCCTCTGCCTCATGTAGCACAGAAGCTAACAGGAGGATCACTCAGATCAGGCTGTTGCCGCAGCACCCCTGAGGACATCTCACGGCACCCGGGTTGAGAAACACAGATCTAGAGCACCATTCAGATCTTCTAAATAAATTCTACACAGATGCATGTCTGGTTACATATGTAGTTTCTTGATGAACTCTGATTGTTTCGGAAAAAAAAAAGAGAAGGCATCCTGATTTTTTGGGCTCTGCATTTAATTGGCTTTATATTTTGCATGCATACAGAAACAGGTTATTTTTCTCTTTCACTGATGAGGCTGCATTGACGGGCACTGATGAGGCAGCACTGATTATCAGGACACTGATGATCAGTGCCTTGATTATCAGTGTAGATGTCCCCCTACCTGGTTACCGGCAAGTGTGTTTACATTATGATCATCTGTAATTGGACACAGCTGATCACATGCTAAAGAGTCGCTGTGAGTGGCCTTTTACCCCCAATCTGTGATCAGCGGTGTCTGAAGGATATATCGATCACGGAGCACGTGCCGCGGGGGGGCGAAGTTCTAGGAGGACGTCAATAGATGCATTCTCAGGACTAGACGACCGCACTGTAGCCGCTATTCGGCTATAGCGTGATTGGCATGTGGTAAAAACATAAAACCGAATATTTTGTTTTAAAGCCCAAAAAAAAAAAAAAAAAAAAATAGTACAGGGGGTTCCCGACTTACGAACATCCGAGTTGCGAACAACTCCTACTTACGAACAGGGCCCGAATGACGTCACTGCTGGCCGAATCTTCCTCTCCTTGCTGGAGTGAGCCTTTTCTCCGTTCCTGGCTTGGCTGCGTGCCCCCTTCGTCATCCTGCCTGCCCATCCACAGGCCTGGTACGGTCCGGTGGCCTGCCAGGCTGCTAAAACTGCCCGTCATGGCCGAGGCCTTGTCCGGCCTAGTGCGGCCTAACGGAGACTCCAGGTCTTTCCTGCGCCGCTGCCCCGCGGAGGTGCACCGCGGCCGGCCTGGACTCGGACTGCTGCTTTCACCATCCATCTCCCTGCTGTGCCATGCAGTGTACCTCTCTCTGCTGTCTCCTGTCGCTGCCGCCATGAAAACAGTTAGAGGGGAGAGCTGTGCTCAGCTGTGCTCCTGGACTCCTGTTTTGGAGGTGACAGGGTCAATAAAGAGAACCTGTCACCTCCAATTGCTATCACACAGGGAATTGTTTTCTCCTGCGTGATAGCAATAAAGTTAAAGTGAAAAAAAATTGATAAAAAAAATAAAAATAAAAGAAATACAGTAATAAATTAATAAAAAAAAAAAGGTAATTAAAAAAAGTAAAGAAAAATAATATTAAAAATAAGAAAATTATACAAAAATAAAAAAAAGTAAACTACAAGCTACAAATAAAAAAAAATAAATAAAAGTGATAAAAAAGTAAAAAAAAGAAAAGAAACAAAAACATATTTGAACTAACCATGCCGCCCCTGCCATCCAGTTGCCTTTCTCTGTTGATTTGGGTTTACATCCTGTCTCTGAGACTAGATTTGCACTTAAAAAAAAAGGTACTGTTCCGACTTACAAACAAATTCGACTTAAGGACAAACCTACAGTCCCTATCTTGTTTGTAACCCGGGGACCCCCTGTATACTGTATCTTGAAGTCGTATTCTGGGATAAGCAAAAATTGTCTAAAAACACAAAAAAGGCATGTCTATTCTTGGTGTGTTTTGTGTATTTCTTCTAAATCTATACAGCAGATCTATGTAGAGCACAGTGGTGAAGTCACTGCTACTTTTATATAGTAATAACTCAATTTGTCACAATGTTTCATGCACACAAAGTGGTTTTTTGTTTGCAGCCATCAAAGAATACATTTAAATTAACATTATTATGCCCGGATTTCAGCTTTAAACATCAACAATATAGCTCAAATGTAGATAAACTACTAGTGGTGCACATATGGGTGCTACTGAAGTGCACATATAGGGACTATTTGACCTACCAAAGGATTGATTGATCAATACACTATGCCAGTGAGGTCCTGAGCATTCCAGCAAACCATACTACAGTTAAATTTGAATTCCTGCCTAACACTAACTTTTATTTTATTTTTTTTTATTTTTGAGAAAACGATGATGTGTATACTTACCTTTTTCAGTCTGCTCTGGCCCGGTCACATAACCCCGCAGCTCCAGCTTATATGTGTCAGGAAATGCTCAACAGCTGGAAATTCCAGGAATAGTAATGTCACTCATAGCCCAGCCATTGTTGTTGCTCCCTCCTCTCCCCTGCAGCAGACACTCACTGACACCGGAGAGTCGGAGCTGCAGGATCACATGACCGGCCTGGAGAGGACTGTAAAATGTATACACATCTTTTTTACAAAGGGTAGGCAGGATAAAATAGCAGGAGGGGATTTTTTTTGAATAGTTAGCGTTAGGCAGGAATTTCACTTTAACCACTTAAGGACCGAAAGATTTTCCCCCTTAATGACCAGGCCATTTTTTGCAATATGTCACTGCGTCCCTTTAACTGACAATTGCGCAGTCCTTTTTTTTCCACCCACAAATAGAGCTTTTTTTTGGTGGTATTTGATCACCTCTGCAGTTTTAATTTTTTGCACGATAAACAAAGACAGACCAACAATTTTGAAAAAAAACAAATATTTTTCACTTTTTGCTATAATAAATATCCAATAAAAAAAAAAAAAAATCTCCATCAGTTTAGGCCAATATGTATTCTTCTACATATTTTTGGTAAAAAAAAACAAAAAAAACAAAAAAAAAAAAAAAAAAAAAAAAAAAAACACACACACACATTGTAATAATCGTATATTGATTGGTTTGCGCAGAACTTATAGTTTCTACAAAACAGGGGATGGATTTATGGCATTTTTATTATACTTTTTTTTTTTACTAGCAATAGCGGTTATCAGCAATTTTTAGTGGGACTGTGACATTGCGGCGGACAGATCGGACACTTTTGACTTTTTTGGGACCAGTGACATTTATACAGCGATCAGTGCTATAAAAATGAACCGATTACTGTATAAATGACTCTGGCAGGGAAGGGGTTAACACTAGTGGTGATCAAGGGGTTAAATGTGTTCCCTGGGAGGTGTTCCATCACTGCGCATCGACGTCACACCAACGTGCCCGATGTGCGGAATCCTCATGACGTTGTCTCGCCGGCGGATCTCCACGAGCACCTGGGTGAGTTTGCGATGGCGTCAACTGCCGGGCGAGTCACCGCCCAGGTGTCGGCGCCCCCCCCCCCCGCCATGCTCGTGCGTGTGACGTTGGGGGTTAGTCTGCGGTGGCGTGCATTTATAGGCAGCCGCCCTGGTGGGGTATGGGTTGCTCTGAGTTCTCTTGCACATTGGCATTCACATTCTTTGTTGGACTGGTTTCCCTGACTCCCTTCAAGTACCGGGTATTTATCAGACCCTCACGAGCCCCCCCTCCCCTTGTCCCCCCTACTTTCCCCTCCTCTGCAATCGGGTGTCTTGATAGCGAACTTCCATTATGGTCTTCCACCTCCACTCCCCCTTAGTCACAACAATATTAGTTTTCATTTCTGCACTAACCATCTTCACTATCCAGCCCACCCTCACTTTTAATTATTAATTCACTCACATAGAGCCAATATTGGTTCACTTGATCGACTCACTCATTACTGATGCTTCCCATGTTTACACCAGGAGTGCGCGGTGTGCCCGGATCCGCCTAGGCGTTGTCTGATGGGTGCCGCCGCTGAACATGCCCCCTCAGCTCCCGATACTGATGCCCTCGGGTGGCTCATGGTCCCTGACATTGCGCAATTAAGTGCATATATACCTGTAAGTGATCTTCTTTAAAATAGAAGTGGGGGGGGGGCTGTCTTCTATTTATCCGCTCCTATATTGATACAAGTTAGTTTACCTAGTTACGTACTCTCCCATTGCAGATACATCACATGTCTGCTAATGAAGAGCGGCTTAAAGCCGCAAAACGCATCAAGCTACCAGATGTCGTGTATTTCAATTACACGCCCATTAAGATATGTGCTCATATATACACATTTTATTGTGATAGGGTTCAGAAAGACCATAGACCGTGCAGATGCTATCTTGCAATATGTGTATATGCAATCATGAATGTTGGTGGATTCCTTAATCTTACCATGTTATTAAAGTTTATAAATATGTTATTACCAGATATTACTGTTTCAGAAATTGGCACTATGGAAGTGTGCATTTCTATGTATATGAAATTTAATGTATGTAAACATGTATCTATTTTTTATTAAATACTTTACTATCCATCATTCTATTAATTTTGTTACCATGAGCTTCATATAAAGTCTCACCCTTTTTGTTGCATCTTTGCTGCTTTTCCCGCTGCATTTTTGCCCCTTTTTCTCATAATGATAGGAATGGAGGCACATGACCATACCCAGCCATGGCTTCATTCAAAGTCCCAAATTCCCCAATCCCCCCCCCCCCTTTTTATGATTTAAAGGAAATCTGTCATGGAGCCCGCAGTTTGGAGTACACTAATCACAGCAGATCGTTCACTGAAAAAACCTCTTGCATTCTTTTTACAAAATGTAAGGTGTTCTGTGAATGGAGGAGATGAGATTGTGACATTCATCCACAGCCATTAGAAAGACCTGAAATAAAAATGATCTTTAGGTTAGGTTTCTGCAACCTCTTGAACAGGAAGGATTCCATTGTATTGCATGGCGCTGCCAATCTAATGCTTGATATAGGATATGAATGAGTAAAAGTGAAACAGTAAGGTTATACTTTCTCCTAGTCCATTCCTTACACTGGGGAGGATTTATTTGATCAACCTTTATTTGTAAACTGCAAGTAAAGTAAGGTAACCCATCTTTCAAAAACGTCCAGTAGGGGTGCCCAGACCATACCATTGGCCAAACAAATTCTTTTGCAAATCTCACACATGATTATTTCAAATGTGTAGTTACCTTTTTGAACAGTTCAGTTTTAATTTACACTCACAGTAGAGCATTGCGTCCAAGTCAGAATGGGTCCCTTAAAGGAGAAGTTCACCTTTTCACCAAAAATGAAAATAGGAACCAACTTAAAATATCCTGACCACCATCTCCAGACCCCAGTGCACATAGTGGCCATGATGTCGTGTGCTGCTAGTGTAGTGGTCCGTATGTTGCAATACACAGCCCTAGAGTGAGTATTCATCATAATGCTATCAATGGCAAGCGTTCAATGGTCAGTGCAGCCACATGACCATGCTGACCAAAAAGAAGCGCACCCAAGGTTTCTCCTTCTTGTAAAAAGTGTACCAAAAGAAAGTAGTGCTTCTTGTTGGTCAGTGCGGTCACACTGTTTAATGAGCACTTGTCATTGAGAGCATAATAATGGATACTCACTTCAGGGCTGTGTACAGTTTATGGACCACTACATCAGCAGCACGGGGCATCATGGCTGCCATGTACAGTTGGGCCCGGAGGGTTTGCCAGGATATTTGGAGTTAGTTCACCTTTTCATTTTTCATGAAGGGATTAACTTACATTTTAAAAGGTAAACTATCAGGAGAGAAAAATGAATTTTTTTATATTATTCTGCACAACATAAACAAGAGGTGTACTATACAATTGGACTTGGAGGAGGGCAAAGCTCTCTTTGACGTGGGTTCTGCTGGATGATGGGTGCACTTGGCATCTTCCACCCACAATGCTGCCCTTCTCCCCCCCCCCCCCCCCCCCAATATCTACAAATTTTTCTTTGCTTCCTTGGCCCATTACCCCTCTCCTGTTGCTCTACCTTTTTTTTCCCCCTTCTAATATAATCTTTGCAGTATCCTCCTTTGCCATGCGATTATGCTTCACATTTACCTATGCAGTGACAATCCCACCACTTTTATCTGGATTTAAATCCCATCCTCAGGTCCTATTCCTGCTGATTATATTTGTATACCTGTTCCTTTTATTGTGTAGGGCTATTCTAAGTTGACGTTTGAGATTTCTCAGAATACGTGCACCTAGCCTCGTTTGTTACTTGGTATGCTTGTCAGAAGTCTATTGTATTTTGACAGAAGTCTCTGTTTTATTTCAATGTCTTGATATGTTGGAGGCGGCTTCTTATAAATAAATACATTTGTTAAATTATCACTGTTATGTTGATGCTTTGGCTTCACTGCTGCCTGAGTCGTTGACCTGGAACAGGTAGAGTTCTGACACTTAGCATGTTTTGGCTCGGTTACTATGAAGTACTGAAGTGAAACACTGCTAGGTATCTAGCATCTCTAGGTGGCCAGCAATGGCAGCTCCTAGAATTCTCTCATGTAGGGTTGGAGATCATGCTGGACTGATTCAGTCAGTTGTAAGTTGATGGTTAGGTAATGGTAGGATGGAAGAGTTTTCTTCATATGCTTTCTGCCCAACTACACCTGGAAGGAGATGGTAAGCCCTTTTTGGGGGCCTGGGCTGCTGCCTTTGGGTACGGCCTTAAAAGTAGTTTCTGCATGTACCACATGTTTCCACATATACTTCTCTCATTACAGACACACTTTAATATATTCCAGTAAGGTAGCCCATTTCATTTGAACGAGTTGCCAAGACAGCACATGCACCTCTTCCTTTTTCAGATGCACCACAAAGCAAAGACGGTTGATGTCTTTGCATTTTTTAGGAGTTCTAAAACAAAATGTCCATTGGGTGAGTGATGCGTTTTAGGGTGCCTTTCAAAATGAATGGCATTGTAACCGACTGTACCATGGTGTGACGATGCATAGCAGCAAAGCATAATAAAATGGGTATTTTACCGCAACTGATTTCTATATGTAACAGACTGCTGCAGAACAGCAGCAGCAAATTATAAATAGATCTGACAGAGTTGAGAGAATTTCTTCCCACAATTATATTTAGATTGTGTGTTTATCAATAGAAAATAGCAATTACATGATGGACAAAGACTCTGTGGTGTAAAAAAAAAAATAAAAAAAAAAAAAAAATAAAAACACACAACCTTGGTCTGGACATGGCTCTGGAGGAGCGTGGCTGGACAGCCCTAATTAGGTCACAAGTTGCACTAAATTATAAAGCAGCTCTGGTACATTCAAAAAGCATGACAACCATTTCTGAAGGCAAAATGCTTTCAGAAGCGGTAGTGTACATGATATAAAGCCATGATATGCAATAGCCCAAAGCAACCAATTCAATTTCTCATTTCCAGTTTTGGGGAGTCAGACTGAAAGAGGAATACAGATTTGTCACTATATATTACTGTACTTTTTTCATTGCTCCTCGCCTTATTCAATGATGACAGTGGCAAAAACAAAATATAATTGCAGCAATTACTTTACTCTGTTAGACCCCTCTACTTCTCAGGGGGTCTAACAGAGTTAGGCCCTCGCACCTCTCCTGCAGCTATTGCCCCCCCCCCCCATCTCTACCCTCACCTTGTCTCAGCAGTCAGCAAAAGAAAGGAGTTCAGAACTCCCCCTACAGATCCTGTGCAGCTGCAACACCCCTCTCTGCCTCTCCTGGTCTCAGCATTCAGAAGACTCTGGCAGGTGACTCCAGCCCTCCTCCAGACTCTGCACATTCTGCTTCCCTTCTCTGCCCTCAGCTTTTTTCTGGAAGCAGAACAACATAAAGAGGTGCACTGTGATATAAGAGAGGGTGAGGGACTCTTAACTTCTGATGGTGGGGTGCTCTGGACATCTAGTCTTACAGATACAACCGTCCATTTGAGGGCAACCAAAATACTGATGCGGCCCACGATGAAATTAAGCTTGACATCCCTGCTTTAGATGCACTCTAAGGGCTCATACAATGTAAAGTTTAGGCATATTTGCCAGAAGCCACTGGTGCTGCATACACCTGAATGGCTGTGTATGGTTTATGCTGATGTTTGGGGTCTTATGTCTGTATGCATGTGCAATTTTGTGCAAGTTTCTGCATATACCTGTGTATAGCCATGCAAAGCCTGTCATCCCTGGTCATGGGGCAACTGTAAGCAGTACCTGTGGCTCCCAGGCAGGTATATGTGCCTGAACTTAAGGTTTATGGCCCTAGGCAGCCATGATACGCACAAAACTAACTCACTTTGGCCCTTCTGATCATCAGCTGGACTTACCAAAATTGGTGCACGCAAAATCTGGTGCAACTGTGCATGGTAGCCAATTTAGCTTCTAGCTTCTGCTTGTTCATTTAAGCTTTGCCAAAAAAAAAACACACACACACACACACACACACACACACACACGAAGCCGATTGGTAATGCACAGCTGCACCAGTTTTAGTAAATCTCCCTCTTTATGTACAACATGAAAAACAAACTGCATTGTCTCTAACTGAGAAAGTGACACAAACAGGAGTGGTGCAATAGTCATTACTGTTCTATTTAGGCCTTTAAAGCAGGTATTATAACTGATAAAAAAAAAAAAAAATAATAATAATAATAATAATAATAATAATAATAATAATAATAATAATAATAAATATATATATATATATATATATATATATATATATATATATACACACACAATTTCATACTGAAATCAGTTAAACCTACAAAAACAAGTTTACATAGGTTTAGTTGATCTCTCAGTGATTTTAGCATGAAATTATAGAAAGCGCTTCCTAAAAATTCATGAACTCCTCTGAAGCATATGGTCAGAAAATGATATAATACCATCATTAATATGCAGCACACTCACCTTTCTGCTTGAGGAACTGTATTTGATGCCTACGGCCCTGGAGTTCTGACAACTCCTGCAGGAATCCACATTCAGGGTTACTTCTGCTCAGAAAGGCATCTGATCCAGATGCTTCAGTCGAGCTGTCCACGCTATCCTGATATTGCCAACGACCTGTTCCAAATCCCCCACGGTACGTGTCGTAGAGTTCTGTCAGCAATCCGTTCACTAAGGATGAAGTGCGACTCCGTGCTTCCTGAGGATTGGCACTATCCGCACTGCCTCTGTCACTGGAATTCTCACTGGGCAACACTTCATTTTCACAGTCCTCAGAGGGTGAAATCGGCCAGACAACTGGATAAGCGTTAGGCCACAGGCTCAAATTTTGTGGGAGGCCATGTTCAGTTGTATTGTTGACAAAGGCATCGCCGTCATTGTCTATACATAACTCCTCATACATGGGGTCATCCATGTTTCCATCCGTAGGGCACTGCGAGGACATTTTTCCAATTCCACTAGTGTCACCCATAGCAGTATAAAGTGTAGTAAAACGGTGAAGGCCCCATGCTACTTATACCTGGTTTAGTTCTGGCCAGCTCTCTTCCAGCAACTCCAACTTTGCGACATAGTAAGTGTTCTGAGATTGTTCTGCTCACATCGTGGGGAGTGGAGGCACTTTTCCAGTTTTCTACGTTCAGTGCAATTCTCTTTTATTTGTTTTACCTTTCCTCCCTCTGCCTCGAAGTTGTGCAAACCCGTCCAGTAAGTTTCTCTGCAACTTGTCCAACAGGTGAATAAGAAGTGTGACGTCTCCAGTCATTCCACCTGCAACAGCTTGCAGATATGCTTGTCACATTGCCCAGTTGACTTAGCAGGATGGGTGGGGTGAAAGGGATAATAAAGACACGGACATCCACAACTTTTTACAAAATGCTTCGACGTAGTACGGCACAGGGAGAACACTGCTCCAAAAAAATAAAAAATAAAATAGGGAACGATCCCAAAGAGACAATCTTTCTCCCATACAGCTAATGACTGGAAATAATAATAATAAAAAAAAATACATCAAATGGATTAGAATGAAAGCAGGCAGACCTTTATCTTGCTTTTACAATGACATCTGGTATTTCCTGTGTCCATTACAAGTTTTCTGTGGAAGCTTCATATCCTGTAATAAGAGTAGAAATGAAAACCTTTTTTACAGGGAATGTTCATAAGCATGCATGCACACAGCACTGACGACGAGAAATGTTTTACCTGTCCTGGATCACACTATGAAGGCTAAGTGTAGCAGCTGTAGCCCAGACACCTCCTGCCTTCTCCAGGGCTCCTGTGTCCGCGGTTGTCACATGGAAACTGACCACCCCATGAGAACTTCAGCAGGGTGGAGCCAGGCTCTCCTAGTCAGGGAAATTCAGACAGCTGACACTTGTAGGGATTTGGGAATCCTATACAAAGCCACACAATATCACACACTGACTCCCTTTCATTGTTTACATCTTGGTCCCATGAGCTGGGATGTGAGGCTATGCAGAGCATTTATCAATATTATCAGAGGTTCACCTGACTTTTAATAATAAATTGCTCGAAAGAAAAATCAATTCGAGTGAAAAAGTTGTGAGTCTGACTTTTTTTTAGCCCCCCGTTCACACAGGTCAAATCGCAATGGCAGTGTGTTCAAAATTGGTGCTACAACCGATTTGAAAAAGTAGTTCCTGTCTTCCAAGTTGCACTGACACGCGGCTTTAAAAATCATGCGATTTCCCTTTGTTAAAAAAATAAATAAATCATGCGATTTCAGATGAAGTCACGCGATTTCAAAGTCGCATTCAATGTGAACGAGGGCTTAAGCTGCTTGAATGTTACTGAAACCTGACTTCGGAGTCTTTGTCATGATCTTTGAATATGAATTACGTAAAAAAACCTGCAGCTGCAGAGGTCTCTTGCACAAGGGTTGTTTGTATCCATCTGTTGCGTTTGTGTCCAATTTAGCGTTTTTTGTTTTTTTTTTAACAGACCTGAACACTGTTGTCTATGGGACAAGGCATACAGCTGCGTAAAGATCCGTAACGCAGCGATAAGCTGAAAAAAAAAAAAAAAAAAAAAGAAAATTTTACATTTGAGTGCAGTAATTTATGCATCTACGCCTGTATACACAAACGTATGTGAGTGCATACGTGTACATTGAAGCACTGGCAGATAGAAGAAGATGAAGAAAAATTTTACACGTGCATACACGTATGCACTTGCATGCAACATTTAGGCTGCTTTCACCCTGCATCTGCGGGCGCAATAGCAGTAAAGCGACGCTCGTTTTAGCGGCGCTTTACTGTTACTTTTAGCGGCGCTTTTCGTTTGCGGCGCTTTTAACCCCGCACGTGTTGCGGCGCTTCCGAAGAGCTTTTCAGGCGCTTCGGAAGCGCTGCCCATGCATTCCAATGGGCAGGGGTGGTTTAGGAGCACTGTATACACCGCTCCTACACCGCCCATAAGATGCTGCTTGCAGGACTTTTTGTAACGTCCCGCAAGCACATCACCCCAGGGCCGTCTTTAATATTGATTGGGCCCTGGGCAAAGATTTTATTGGGGCCCCCCCAGCTAGACTCAAAATGAGTTTACTGCAGCAGATCAGGCAACGATTGTGATTGGCTGCCAGAGATTACAACACATCATTACAGCTTACAGATTAGTTGCTAGAGGTTACTACACATCATAACCTCTCAGTGCAAATTGCGGGTGTGGCCAAACTGCACTAGCATTGAGGGGTGCACTATGTACAGAGTGCAGGGTTGGGGGTGCGCTTTGTGCAGAGTGCAGGGGTGAGGTGGGTGCAGAGTGCAGGGGTGAGGTGGGTGCAGAGTGCAGGACTGAGGTGGGTGCAGAGTGAGGTGAGTGCAGAGTGCAGGGGTGAGGTGGGTGCAGATTGCAGGGGTGAGGTGGGTGCAGAGTGCAGGGGTGTGGTGGGTGCAGAGTGCAAGGGTGAGGTGAGTGCAGGACTGAGGTGGGTGCAGAGTGCAGGGCTGAGGTGGGTGCAGAGTGCAAGGCTGAGGTGGGTGCAGAGTGAGGTGAGTGCAGGGGTGAGGTGGGTGCAGAGTGTAGGGGTGTGATGGGTGCAGAGTGCAGGGGTGTGGTGGGTGCATAGTTCAGGGGTGAGGTGGGTGCAGAGTGCAGGGGTGAGGTGGGTGCAGAGTGCAGGGGTGAGGTGGGCGCAGAGTTCAGGACTGAGGTGGGTGCAGGATGCAGGACTGAGGTGGGTGCAGGATGCAGGACTGAGGTGGGTGCAGAGTGCAGGACTGAGGTGGGTGCAGAATGCAGGACTGAGGTGGGTGCAGAATGCAGGACTGAGGTGGGTGCAGAGTGCAGGGGTGAGGTGGGTGCAAAGTGCAGGACTGAGGTGGGTGCAGAGTGCAGTGGTGAGGTGGGTGCAGAGTGAGGTGTCTACAGAGTGCAGGGCTGAGGTGGGTGCAGTGTGAGGTGGGTGCAGAGTGAGGTGGGTGCAGAGTGAGGTGGGTGCAGAGTGCAGTGTGAGGTGGGTGCAGTGTGAGGTGGGTGCAGAGTGAGGTGGGTGCAGAGTGAGGTGGGTGCAGTGTGAGGTGGGTGCAGAGTGCAGTGTGAGGTGGGTGCAGTGTGAGGTGGGTGCAGAGTGAGGTGGGTGCAGAGTGAGGTGGGTGCAGAGTGCAGAGTGAGATGAGTGCAGAGTGAGGTGGGTGCAGAGTGAGGTGGGTGAAGAGTCAGGTGGGTGCGGAGTGCAGAGTGAGGTGGGTGCAGAGTGAGGTAGGTGCAGAGTGAGGTGGGTGCAGAGTGAGGTAGGTGCAGAGTGAGGTGGGTGCAGAGTGAGGTGGGTCCAGAGTGAGGTGGGTGCAGAGTGAGGTGGGTGCAGAGTGAGGTGGGTGCAGAGTGAGGTGGGTGCAGAGTGAGGTAGGTGCAGAGTGAGGTGGGTGCAGAGTGAGGTGGGTGCAGAGTGAGGTAGGTGCAGAGTGAGGTGGGTGCAGAGTGAGGTAGGTGCAGAGTGAGGTGGGTGCAGAGTGAGGTGGGTGCAGAGTGAGGTAGGTGCAGAGTGAGGTGGGTGCAGAGTGAGGTGGGTGCAGAGTGAGGTGGGTGCAGAGTGCAGAGTGAGGTGGGTGCAGAGTGAGGTGGGTGCAGAGTGCAGAGTGAGGTGAGTGCAGAGTGAGGTGGGTGCAGAGTGAGGTGGCTGCAGAGTGCAGAGTGAGGTGGGTGCAGAGTGAGGTGGGTGCAGAGTGAGGTGGGTGCAGAGTGAGGTGGGTGCAGAGTGAGGTAGGTGCAGAGTGAGGTGGGTGCAGAGTGAGGTGGGTGCAGAGTGAGGTGGGTGCAGAGTGCAGAGTGAGGTGGGTGCAGAGTGAGGTAGGTGCAGAGTGAGGTGGGTGCAGAGTGAGGTGGGTGCAGAGTGAGGTGGGTGCAGAGTGCAGAGTGAGGTGGGTGCAGAGTGAGGTGGGTGCAGAGTGAGGTGGCTGCAGAGTGCAGAGTGAGGTGGGTGCAGAGTGCAGAAGTGCACAGCTCTCCTCCCACCCAGATTTCAATACAGAGCTCCACTCTCCCTAAGTACAAGGCTGTCCTCCCACAAAGCCCCCCCCCCCCCCCCCCCCCCCCATTCCAGTACAGAGGAAAACTCTGTGTACTCACAGCATGTTGTCCTCCGATGTCCGTGGAGCCTGCCAGTCCCAGAAGCATAGAGTCTCCGCCCCCTTCCTCCTCTGCTCTCATAGATCGTGTGTGTACCCGAGGGATGAGAACAGCCGCCGGAAGAGAAGCGCTGTCACTTGGAAAAACACAAGCCGTGCTTGTGTATTTCCAAGTGACAGTAGCGAGCAGCCACTATGCGACCAGCACCGGAGGTGGCCGAACTCCGGCGGGCAGTGTGCAGGGTTTAAGGGACGGGCAGCGCAGGGCCCCCAACAATGACAGGGCCCTGGGCAGATGCCCCTTTTGCCCCGCGGTAAAGACGGCCCTGCATCACCCCAGTGTGAAAGCACTCAGGCTTTCACACTGAAGAGGCATTGGAGGCATTTTTCAGGCACTATTTCTAGCGCTAAAATGCCTGAAAACCGCCTTCAGTGTGAAAGGGGTCTTAGACAAGAGTTTGTGTGCAGCTGCTGGCAAGAATCAGTAGATTCTTGGCCACAGTTGTAAACACTGTTGCACGCACTGTGTGCAAAAACCAGGTTTCAGCGGCAGTTGTCAGATAAGTACTCTACACAAATCAATGGCACCTGCCATTGATTTGTACAGAGTACTTATCTGACAGTCACCGCTAAAACCGGAATCTTTTCTGTGGAGTTTTGACAGGTAATTGGCCAGTTTGTATGTGACCATAGCAGAGACTGTTGCTGTGTCCAGAGGCGGCGTTTAGCTGCCTCTAAACGCAGCAAAGTATCCACACACTCCCATGTAAATGTAGCCTCATTCGCCTTACATGTGTTTATGGAACATAGCGTAAATCAGGATCTTTCTGCCAGCCAGATCCTGTATAAACATTAGTAAACTATTACATGGTTGCTGTTTACGATTATGTGTATCATGTCATGCAATGTTTTTGTGTCCATCCTTTTTGTAACTCTGCTGCTGATCTCCTCCAGGCCTTTTTAGCTACTTCCTGTGGACATGCACTCACATGTGGTCACATTTGCATGTTAATGCTCAGTAGAGAAGAGCTAACTTTCCTGATAGTGACAACAGGGACCATTCCTTTGTGTCGGAGGACTTAACAAGGGGTGTATGTTACAGGGTGACAATGAAGGAGCACAACTGGGAATCTTTAAGAGCTTTAAGACCCTTTTCACACTGAGACAGTTTTCAGGCGTTTTAGCGCTAGGAATAGCTCCTGAAAACTGCCTCCCATGCCGCTCGAATGTGAAAGCCTGAGTGCTTTCACACTGGGGCGGTGTGCTTGTGGGACGTTAGAAAAAGTCCTGCAAGCAGCATCTTTGTAGCGGTTTGGGAGCACTGTATACAGCGCTCCCAAAATGGGCAGGGCTTCCAAAGTGCCTGAAAAGCGATTCGGAAGCGCCACAACACGGGCGTTTTAAACCCCTTCTTCGGCCACTAGCTGGGGTTAAAAGCGCCACTTAAACATCGGTAAAGCGCCACTAAAACAAGCGGCCATTTACCACTAACGCGCGGGCGGCCCCAGTGTGAAAGGGGTCTTAATAAAGACCTTCATGGTAAGATCACATCACAATACTGTATATATTTTTAATAAAATGCAGATATTTTTTAAGAATGCTGCAGATAAAAAAAATAAAAAAAAGAGAACTGTTCCAATTACCGTAACATGTTAAAACTTATATAGGATTTTCATACCTCTCAACTTTTTAAAATGGAAGCGAGGGACACCTATTAGAAAAAGTATGTAGGCATGAGACACACCCCACGCCCTCTTAAAGAGCATTATACATAAAAAATGACTGGTTAATCCCACAGGTGCTTTTTTTAGCACTACTATTCCTTTATAATGTACTGGCTTTTACATTTTACAAATGCAGCATTTTGGAAATTGGATAAAAGGTTTAGTACTGGGAATCACCTTTGAACGATAAAAAGTGCATTTTATATACAACTATATAGATCACACCAAAATGAGGGACAAATGAGGAGGAAAGAGGGAAAGACTGACTTTGTTTCAAATCAGGGATAGTTTCTCTAAATCAGGGACAGTTTCTCTAAATCAGGGACAGTTTCTCTAAATCAGGGACAGTTTCTCTAAATCAGGGACATTCGGGAGCTTTGGATTTTAGTAGCGGAGTTAAGATCTACTTAAAGTGATTGTAAAGGTTCTTTTTTTTTTTTTGTAAAATAACAAACATGTTATACTTAGCTCCTCTGTGCAAGGGTTTTACACAGAGCGGCCCTGATCCTCCTTTTCTGAGGTGCCCCGGCGGCGCTCCTGGCTCCTACTCTTCATCGAGTGCCCCCATTGAGAGACGATTTCCCTTGGGGCACACTCACGAGTCCTGCTGCTGCGTTCATTGACACAGACAGCAGGACTCGGCCCGGCCCCCCCGGCCCCGTGTCACTGGATTTGATTGACAGCAGCGGGAGCCAATGACTCCCGCTGCTATCAATCTATCTAATGAGGATCCGAGACAGCAGTATGAGCTGCTGGGCTCGTGCTCATCGCTGGAACGATCGGGTTCAGGTAAGAAAAAGGGGGCTCTGGGGGGGGCAGCTGCAGCACAGAAGGTTTTTCACCTTAATGCAAAGAATGCAATAAGGTGAATAACCATGAGGGTTTACAACTCCTTTTAAAGAGGACCTTCCTTCTCTTAAAAAAACTCAACCTCCTCACAACCCATGTTTACCTTTTATATTTGTTTTACTCCAGCCCGTCCCACACCTAGGGTTGCCACCTCATCCCTTTAAACCCAAGCACACATGAATTACACAGGTTCTGTGGCTGATTAGGGTGGTAATTAAACTCTCTTGGTGCCTTATCTGCAATAAACTAGCCTCAGAACCTGTGTAATTAATATGTGTTCGGCTTTAAAGGGATAAGGTGGCAATCCTACCCACACCCCCCTTTCTTGCCTAGGCAAGAATGACGTGCCCCTGCTCCAGCAGCCTCCTGGGATACCATGTCACATATCCCAGGAGGCTGCAGGAGCAGAGACACACAGTGACCAATGGGTAGACCTGGTGTGAATCCATGGGGCTAGCTGCAAGGGTTAGAACATCTGCCAGGTGTTTATTACTCTCTGTACTCTTGTTGGGGAGATAATTCCTGACTTCCCTTCCCCTTTCTATATTCAGGATAAGAAGAGAAGTGAATCTATCAAACAATGACAGCAATTCTGGGTCTCACTTTTAAAAAAAAGTTGTGGACTACCTGGGTTTTTAACAGCAAAAGGCTGTTAAAGGCAATCACTATAGTTAGCTTTCAGGCCTGCTCTTTAAATATAATATTAAGTATATACTAGATACCCCTCACTGCAAGATGCGGTATAATCAATGAATAAATCAAGACTGAGGACTGCATATGCATTTGCTGTAAGGTAGATTGCAAAGCAACTTCCCTATGATATTATAGGAGATCTATGGAAAGATCACTAAAATAAATAATTGCTGGCCCCTGACTCTTCTCATGTACAGTTTATGTCTTATGATATTTCTGCACACTTACAGCATGTAATGTACAGGTCGCATTAGACCTATGTAGCATAACTATTTCTCTAGTTATAAATCGCTATCTAATTTCCTGCCATTCGTAATGTTGTTTATTTAGAACTTCCTTGCTTTCTTCCTTCCTTCTTCCTTTAAGCCATCATTAGTATCGTTAGGAGGGAATTTGGTTCCCCTATCCACAATGCAATAAAGATAAACATTTTTTTGGTAATACTATTTACCAAAGCAGTCATTACCTCTGAAAATAATATAATATAGCAAGTAATGCATGGAGATGTCTGGCATGCATAGCCTAATGCCTAGTACACACAATTAAAAATTGGCTAAAAATACCGCTTTCAGAACGATCGTCCGATAACCTGATCGTTAGTACACAGCTTTCGAGAGCCGATCATAACAGTTAATGCAAAATTATCTGAAGGGACAAGCACAAAATATTTTCTTGTATGATAATAGAACAAACAATTTTCGCCTAATCAGTACAGTATTTGTCTGCAAAAAATTGAGCGACTAAGGGTGCGCATTTTCAGAAACTAAAGAATACATTACAATACATTACATCAGCGTGGGAAGTTGTATTCTGTCTTGCGAGAATTTTTGTAACTCTAGTAACCTATTCGTTTTCAATATGAGACTAGCAGGCAAAAAGAAAAAAAAAAAACGATTATTTTTCATCCGCTATTCTCATGGTGTAAATGCAGGGCTGCTGTTATAAATCACGGGGACCCCATACAGCCTACCCGACAGGGCCCACCCCCGGGCGGAAGTGACTGAGGACATAGATTTATCAGTCCCTTTCTCTGTAGCCTCAACTGCACAGAATGAATTTTTCTTACTTGTTCACAAACTGAAGCATAGTAAAAACACAGTTTATTTTGACATGGGTGATTGGTACCGATCACTCACTGTGTTCATTTAGGAAAGGAAGGGGCCAATAAATTATATATTTGATGGCCCCTTCCCCAGCTCTCCATCCTGAAACATCCCCCTGTGTGCCTGCTGCAGCTGCCGGCAGGAAAGGAGGGAAGCTAGCAGTGCTGTTGGGTAAAGGGACACACAGGGGGGCCCAAACAGCAGATGAAAGGGGTGCATGTGCTAGAACCGAACCTCCTCCTGCAGTGAAGCCGGAAGGAGAAGTAGGATAAGTTGGCAGCGATGCAAGGGGAGGCAGAAGAGGATTGGTGTCTGCAATAAGACAGTACAGCTGGCCCTCCTGCTTTAACTGATGGGGCCCAGGCCCAGTACAGGAGAGCTGGCTGTACTGCTTTATCAGCGGCCCTGTGTGTACGAGGCTTAAAGTGATTCTAAAGGCAGAAGGTTTTTTTATCCTAATGCATTCTAAACCTTTATTGTGAAGCAGCCCCCCCCCCCCCCCCTCAGCTCCCCTAATACTTACCTGAGCCCCAACTATGACAGGTTCTCCGTCACTTCTGGTTGGACTGCAAGCTGCAATCCCAACCCTACGCTGCTCTCTTGCTTCTGGATAGGCCCTCAGACAGCCTAGCAGCTAGATGTCCCAAAGATAAGCCTCAGGCTCTAGCAGCCCGGGGCAGCACAACACACGTCCACCCAGACAGCCGTCCATGTGGCACAGACCCCTGATCACCTGACCTCACCCAAATAAATAGGCTCTCTCAGCAAGCCAAGGGACTTAAGAAAATCCCTGCCCATTGACTGACATACCCCATTCATTCCTAATCTGCCCTTGCAATGCCCTTGTCTTATCTAATGCCACCAGATACCCGGCCATCTGGTGACAGAAGAGAGAAGTGCAGCAATTCCAGAATTAGGGCGAAATCAATTGACCTATCAATTGGCCAAAGCAGCTATCACTTGGCAAACACATTTACTAACAACCCTGTCTAAATATCAGGGTGCTGCATTCAATTTTGGTCTCATCTGATCAGAGCACCTTCTTCCACATGTTTCTCGCAAACTGCAAACAGGACTTCTTACGAGTTTCTTTCTTGCCAATCTTCCATAAAGGCTGATTTGTGGAGTGGACGACTAATAGTTGTCCTGTGGACAGATTCTCCCACCTGTGGATCTCTGCAGCTCCTCCAGAGTTATCATGGGCCTCTTGGCTGCTTCTCTGATTAATGCTGTCCTTGCCCACCCTGTCAGTTAGGTGGATGGCCATGTCTTGGTAGGTTTGCAGTTGTGCCATACTCTTTCCATTTTCGGGTGATGGAATGAACAGTGTTCCATGAACTGTTTAAGAGCCCTTTCACACTGGGGTGCGGGTCACGTCAGCTATAAAGTGTTGCTAGTTTTAGCTGTGCTTTTCCGACACTGTGAGGGCGGGAGTGGTGCACTTTTAACCCCAAAGAATGAGTTAACAGAGCCTAAAAATCGTCGTTGCCGAATCGCTTTGCAGACGCTTTGGCAGCGCTGCCCATTGATTTCAATGGCAGGGCGGTTTAGCAGCGGTGTATACACGGCTCCCGCACTGCCCCAAAGATGCTGCTTGCAGGACTTTTTTTCCCATCCTGCAAGCGCACCGCCCCAGTGTGAAAGCACTCGGGCTTCCACACGGGGGAGGGTGGAGAGGCGCTTTTCAGGCACTTTACTTGTGCTATTTTTAGCTCTAAAAAGCCTGAAAATCGCCTTCAGTTTGAAAGGGGTCTTAAGCTTGGAATATTTTTTTCTAACCTAACCCTGCTTTAAACTTCTCCATAACTTTAACCCTGATGTGTCTGGTGTGTTCCTTGGCCTTCATGATGCTGTTTGTTCACTAAAGCCTCATACACATGATCGGACTTTGTACAAACTTTCCCGTGGATTTTTGTACAAAGGGCGTTGGCCGTAAACTAATTAAGCCTACACACGGCAGGACTTTTTCAGCCAACTTTCACCAAATCTCGTGGTTTTTCAGCTCTTTACCGCCACTCTTTGGTCAACTTCTGTATTGTTGTTGATCTTTTGCATTGGTTCTGAGCATGCGTGTTTTTACTTTGGACTAAAGTCCTATGGACTTGTGTACACACGATAGGATTTTGCACCATAGGACTTTTGTTGCCGGAAAGTTTGTCTGTTTGCACAGCCAATATTTGTCCGATGAAAACCGTAAAAGTTTGCCCGATGGAGTGTACACACGGTAGGATGTTGCCTTAAAACAGCAAATTTGCATGTTTGTTGTCAAAAAGTCCTATCGTGTGTATGGGCCTTTAGATTCTCTAAAAAACCTCTGAGGGCTTCACAGAACAGCTGTTTTTATACTGAGATTAAATTGCACACAGGTGGACTCTATTTACTAATTAGTTGACTTCTGAAGGCAATTGGTTCCACTAGATTTTAGTTAGGGGTACCAGAGTGAAGGGGGCTGAATACAAATGCACGCCACATTCTTTTCATATAATTATTTGTAAAAAAAATTGAAAACCATTCATCATCTTTCTTCCACTTCACAATTATGTGCCACTTTGTGTTGGTCTATCACATAATATCCCAATAAAATACATTTACGATTTTGGTTGTAACATGACAAAATGTGGAACATTTCAAGGGGTATGAATACTTTTTCAAGGCACTGTAAGAGCCAAAACACAGGATATCAGTGAGTGATTGAACCCAACAGTATCCACTCAGTACTAAAATATCAGTTTTGGATGGAGAGGACCTTTAACAATAATATGATGTCCTCTGAAGACAATTGTATTATCCAGATTTTTTTCTCAATGCCACTTGGTGAAGGGATGTGATGGATAACAATGCAGGTTTGTTTCCAGCTCACATGTAACAGTACACTGTGGGGTTCCTGGAGAATCAACATCCTATTCATTGAAGAAGAAAGCTGCAACATTAGACAGGGACTTCAATTGGCAACCATTGTTACAGCCATGGCATTTGAAGTGCATAGGTCAATTCCATTTTAATTAGAAAATTCTTATACCTTGTGTCATCATCATACATTGCAAAGTAAAACACATGGGGACTAACACAATAACAGTACCATAAAATAACAAGGAAAAAAAGTACAGCAAGGAATAACCCACAGTAACTAATCAGAGTTTACTAAAGCTAGACTAGTGCAGGACAGATTCCTATTCACTGCTATGGGTACTACGCATTGGGGGTTATTTTCTAAAACTGGAGCGTACACAATCTGCAGTTGTACATGGTAGTCAATCAGCTTCTAACTTCAACTTAAAGAGGAAGTAAACTCCGTCGTCCCCCCCCCCTTTTTTTATCCCTGCAAAGTAAAAGCATAATGTGCTAGTATGCAGGGGCGGACTCACCATTGAGCCACTCGGGCACTGCCCGAGGGCCCTGGGCCACTAGGGGGCCCCATCAGGGTTGCCAGCCTCAGTAAAACCAGGGACAGTATGTATAAATCTGTGTTTTATTTACATTTGTCTGTGTATACTGTGTGTACATGTATGTGTATACTGTATGATTGTATACTGTGTGTGTGTATACTGTGTGGCCCCATAATCTCTGATTGCCTGGGGGCCCCATAATCTCATAATGAGTTATCAGTCCGCCCCTGCTAGTATGCATTCATAACAGCACATTATGTGACACTTACCTGCAAAGGAAGCCCGCGTCTCCCCCCGCTGCAGGCCGCATCCATCTTCACCCATCTTCCTTCCGGGGCCATGGACTCGGGGATGCGCCAGGGAGCCACCGGTCACGGCACTGTCTTATGAAGAAACGGCATGGGTGGCTGTTTCTTCAGAGCTCATGTGCCGATGACGTCATTGGCACAGTACACAGTATATATACCTCCCTGTATGATTTGTATCTATAGGTAAGCCTAGAATAAGGCTTACTATAGGTACTGTAAATATCTCCTAAACTTGCGCTGTTTAGGAGATATTTACAGTACCTATAGTAAGCCTTATTCTAGGCTTACCTATAGATACAAATCATACAGGGAGGTTTACAACCTCTTTAAGCTTTGCCAAAAAAAAAAAAAAACCTGGAAGCTGATTGGTCCCTTTGCACAGCTGCACCAGATTTTGCACTCTCCAGTTTCAGTAAGGCCTGATTCACACCTACGCATTTTTAGTGTTTTTTCATTTTGCAGATTTGCACTACAGAACGTGTTACATAAGAAACCATGTTAAATGGACTATAGTGCGAATCTGCAAAATGCAAAAAACACTCAGACTTGCTTCACACCTATGCATTTTTGAGTGCATTTTCAGTTTTGCAGAAACACACTACAGTCCATTTAACATGGTTTCCTATGGATGTAGTTCACAGCATTTTATGGAAAGGGCCAGGGTTTTTTTTTCTGGTTTTAGGTTCCATAGACTTCAATGGTTTAAAGATGTGTATTGAAAAACTCAAAATGCACCTGCAATATGCAAACTGCAGCTTGCACAAATCAGGCCTTCCCCGTGGCGTCATGGGGGGGGGGGGGGGTCACCCGTTTACGTCAACTATATAACAGCTGTCATTGAGAAGAAGCGTCACTCGGCGGGAGCCTCCCATGGAGGCGGAACTGTTGCGGCTTTTTCTTCTTTTTCGGTCCGTCGGGTGGCGTGGATTTACATCGCTGGACATTTTTATATTTTTTTAATAAAGGATTTTTCCCAAGCTGTCTCTTGTCTTTTTCACAATTTTTGACACTTTTTTTGTGAATTGGTAGGGGTACAATGTACCCCTACCAATTCACATGGGGGGGCGGGGTCTGGGGGTCCCCTTGTTAAAGGGGGCTTCCAGATTCCGATAAACCCCCCGCCCGCAGACCCCCACAACCACCGGCAAGGGCTTTTGGGATGAGGCCCTGGTCCCCATCAACATGGGGACAAGGTGCTTTGGGGTCAGACCCCAAAGCACCCTCCCCATGTTGAGGGCATGTGGCCTGGTATGGTTCAGGAGGTACGGTCCTGAAGGGTCTGGTATGGATTTTGGGGGGGACCCCTATGCCATTTTTTTTATTTGGTGCAGGGGTTCCCCTTAATTTTCATTCCAGACCCAAAGGGACTGGTAATGGCCTGGATAGGGGAACCCATGCCGTTTTTTTCAATAAGTTTTTTATCTATATTGCCAAGACTCGACAATTCATTACAGCCGCGATCAGTTTTAAATTACTTTTTTCCTTTAGAAATGTCAATTTGCTCTCTGACTCCATCCATCCCCTCATCTGAGGGGATGGATGGAGCTGGGATAGATGGAGCCGGGATGGGATCGGAGGGGGTGGATGGAGCTGGGACGGATGGAGCCGGGATGGGATCAGAGGGGGTGGATGGAGCCGGGATGGGATCGGAGGGGTTGATGGAACCAGGATAGGATCAGAGGGGATGGATGGAGTCGGGATGGGATTAGAGGGGAATATATGGAGCCGGGATGGGGTTGGAGGGGGTGAATGGAGCTGGGATGGGATTGGAGGGGTGGATGGAGCCAGGATAGGATCGGAGGGGATGGATGGAGCTGGGATGGAATCGGAGGGGAATGGATGGAGCTGGGATAGGATCAGAGGGGATGGATGGAGCTGGGTTGGTATCGGAGGGGATAGATGGAGCCGGGATGGGATTGGAGGGGATGGATGGAGCCGGGATAGGATCAGAGGGGATGGATGGAGCCAGGATGGATGGAGCCAGGATGGGATCGGTGGGGGTGGATGGAGCCGGGATGGGATCAGAGGGGGTGGATGGAGCTGGGGTAGGATCGGAGGGGTGGATGGAGCCAGGATAGGATCGGAGGAGATGGATGGAGCCAGGATGGGATTGGAGGGGATAAATGGAGCCGGGATGAGATCGGAGGAGGTGGATAGAGCCGGAATGGGATCAGAGGGGGTGGATGGAGCCAGAATAGGATCGGAGGGGATGGATGGAGCCAGGATGGGATCAGAGGGGATGGATGGAGCCGGGATGGGATCAGAGGGGATGGATGGAGCTGGGATGGGATCGGAGGAGGTGGATGGAGCTGGGATGGGATTAGAGGATATGTACTAGGGGGTGCTTTGGGAAGGAAGAGGAATTGTGCTGGGGGGTCAAACTTCAAATCTGCCCCCTCCTTCTACTTCTAGCATGAGTTCTAACCCAAATCAAAGCCCCCTAGCACATATCCTCTAGCCCCCACCCCCTCCCTAAAATCACTCCTAGCAGCATAGATGTTACCTGTCAATTCCTCACCTCCCAATCGCCATGTTCCCCTCCCCTGCAATATTCCTGTTACTTTACTTACAGTACCTTAGCGCCGGGCAGATGCTGTAGAGCAGTGTCCCTCCTCCTCCCGGTCTGTGTACTTGTAAGGAGGAGGAGGAGGAGGCGGCGGCTATAGTCCAGTCTGCAGTGAATGTTATGGAGCCAGCGGGGAGAGATGACTGTAGCGTGCGGGACAGTGGGATCCCGGGCACCTTGTCTCTCTGCCTCACTCCCTCCTCCCACACTCTAACTGCACATCGCGTGCAGCTGAAGAGGTTCCCCCTCCCCCACCATGCCAGCACTTGGCATACACCAGGATTATCTATATTTATCTTGTACTCCTTTCTTGTATATATTAAACTACATTACTGAAGCCCCGGCCCTAAAACGAAGGGGGGCCACATCTCCCTTTTTATCTAATAAAGGGTTTCCCGAGGGGGTGGTCAATATGGATGGCGAAGCAGCTTGAGACAAGTCACCCTGACCTTACCAAACATGAACAGATCAGTGAAATGGGCCATTTATTGATACCTAGGGGACATCAAAGCCTAAGTTTAGTTACATTGTTTAAAAACCAAAAAAACAATCAGCACAAGGGATGATATTTACATTCCACAAGCAGTGTCCCTTGTACTGGTTGCTGCTGTATATGTGAAGTCTTCCATCTTCTGCCCTCACCTCCCCCCTTGTGTCAGTAAATGTCCAGCAGGGTTGCAGGGGTTAATACAGCCACTGGACTGGTCATAAGCCCTTATCAAGAGTGCCGACTATGCTTGCCCTTCCCTACCCCCCTCCTCCACTCATACAAGCTCTACTATAGATTCCATGAATAAAAAGTGCTCTATGAATGGAAGGAGAGGATGAAGGAATGAAAGATCTATCTCCTCCATTCATAGAGCATTTTCATTGATGGAAGCTATGGTAGCACTTTTATGAATGGAGATGGGGGGGGGGGGGGCAGAAAGGGTGGGCAGTCCTGAGGAGAGATTATGGCGGGTCCAGTGGCTGGAGAGCAGAGGATGGAAGATTTCCATAAAGACAGCAGACACCAGCACAAGGGACACTTCCCACTGAATGGGAGTACCGTCCCTTGTGCTGATTAAAAGAGAAGTAAAGGTTTAGGGTTCTTTCCATATTTATACTTACCTAGGTGGATGAAGCATCGGTCCCCCCAGAGCCTCTACACTGAGAACTGAGCAATCGAACACCACCGATGGCTCAGTTCTCACAGCTCCCCGAGCAGAGAGCTGCTGACTGTCAATCATCAGCTCTCCACTAGGGATGAGCTTCGAGTTCGAGTCGAACTCATGGCACCTGGCGGATCCAGACTTTATTGTCGTGACGACGCAGTGCCTGGACTGATTCCTGTGACGTCACAGGAGTGCAAAGCGAATTGCACTTCTGTGATCCATAAGAGAAGTCCAGCCAAACGAGCTCAGGCAGGTATGCCTGGAGGGAGCCCACCCCTCCTCAAATGTACAGGGATGCACAGGACATCCTGCAGGGGCACAAGAAGAGCTGGGGTAAACTGGGGTGCCTTGGTGTGGCCACTGCGGCTTACACATACAATGCATCCGGAAAGTATTTTGTTATGTTGCAGCCTTATTCCAAAATGGATTAAATTCATTATTTTCCTCAAAACTCTACAAACAATCCCCCATAATGACAATGTGAAAGAAGTTTGTACATAAGTATCACAGACTCCTCCCATGTACATAAGTATCACAGACTCCTCCCATGCACATAAGTATCACAGGCTCCTCCCATGTACATAAGTATCAAAACCTTTGCCATGACACTCAGAATTGAGCTCAGGTGCATCCTGTTTACACTGATCATCCTTGAGATGATTCAACTTGATTGGAGTCCACCTGTGGTAAATTCCGTTGATTGGACATGATTTGGAAAGGCACACACCTGTCTATATAAGGTCCCACAGGTAACAGTGCATGTCAGAGCACGAACCAAGCCATGAAGTCCAAGGATTGCATGGAGGCACAGATCTGGGGAAGGGTACAGAAACACTTCTGCAGAATTGAAGGTCCCAATTAGTACAGTGGCCTCCATCATCCATAAAAGAAGTTTGGAACCACCAGGACTCCTCCTAGGGTGGGCCACCCGGCCAAACTGAGCAATTGGAGGAGAAGGGCCTTAGTCAGGGAGGTGACCAAGAACCCGATGGTCACTCTGACAGAGCTCCAGTGTTTCTCTGTGTAGAGAGGAGAACCTTCCAGAAGAACAACCATCTCTGCAGCACTCCACCAATCAGTCCTGCAGTGGCGGCTTGTGTGAATGTCCTTAAGTGGCCCAGCCAGAGCCCATACTTGAACCTGAACTCTGAATATCCTTGATTAACCCAGCCAGAGCCCAGACTTGAGCCCGATTGAACATCTCTGGTGAGATCTTAAAATGGCTGTGCACCAACGTTCCCCATCCAACCTGATGGAGCTTGAGAGGTCCTGCAAAGAAGAATGGGAGAAACTGCCCAAAAGCTTGTATCATCATACTCAAAAAGACTTGAGGCCGTAATTGGTGCCAAAGGAGCTTCACCAAAGTATTGAGCAAAGGTTGTGATACTTATGTACATGGGATGAGTCTGTGATACTTATGTACACGGGAGGAGTCGGTGATACTTATGTACATGGGAGGAGTCTGTGATACTTATGTACATGGGATGAGTCTGTGATACTTATGTACATGAGAGGAGTCTGTGATACTTATGTACACGGGAGGAATCTGTGATACTTATGTACATGGGAGGAGTCTGTGATACTTATGTACATGAGAGGAGTCTGTGATACTTATGTACACGGGAGGAATCTGTGATACTTATGTACATGGGAGGAGCCTGTGATACTTATATACATGGGAGGAGCCTGTGAAACTTATGTACATGGGAGAAGTCTGTGATAATTATGTATATGGGAAGAGTCTGTGATACTTATGTACATGTGAGGAGCCTGTGATACTTATGTACATGTGAGGAGCCTGTGATACTTATGTACATGGGAGGAGCCTGTGATACTTATGTACATGGGAGGAGCCTGTGATACTTATGTACATGGGAGGAGTCTGTGATACTTATGTACATGGGAGGAGCCTGTGATACTTATGTACATGGGAGGAGCCTGTGATACTTATGTACATGGGAGGAGCCTGTGATACTTATGTAAATGGGAGGAGCCTGTGATACTTATGTACATGTTAGGAGTCTGTGATAATTATGTACATGGGAAGAGTCGGTGATACCAGTGGCGGAACTACCGCCATAGCGACACACGCGGCCGCTATGGGGCCCGCAGCTGTTAGGGGCCCCCCGGACCGGTGACAGGCGGCTCCGCGGGTGACAGCGGGTGGCTTTGCGGGCCCGCGGGTGAGAGCGGGCGGCTCCGCGGGTGAGAGCGGGCGGCTTTGCGGCTCCGCGGGTGAGAGCGGGCGGCTCCGCGGGTGAGAGCGGGCGGCTTTGCGGGCCCCCGGGTGAGAGTGGGCGGCTCTGCGGGTCCGCGGTGAGAGCGTGGGCGGCTCCGAGGGCTGTCAGGCGGTGAGTCAGCTGGGCGGCTCGTGTGTGAGCAGGCTGGCCAATCAGGGAGCTGGCAGCCGGGGGTGCATAGAGATGACATCATCTCTCACCGCCCGGCGCCCTCCCTGCATCCCTGCAGTGCAGTTTTCCCCCCTCACTGTGCAGGCAGCCTCGGGAAGCAGAGAGATGACCTTATCTCTCTGCTGCCTGACTCTGGGACACAGCATGAAAGTGACACAGGCAGCAAGTGACAAGGTGAAGTGGCAAGTGACAATCCAGGACGTGTGGCAGGTGACGTGGCAAGTGACTATCCGTAATGTGTGGCAGGTGACGTGGCAAGTGACTATCCGTAATGTGTGGCAGGTGACGTGGCAAGTGACTATCCGTAATGTGTGGCAGGTGAGGTGGCAAGTGACAATCTGTAATGTATGGCAGGTGACGTGGCAAGTGACTATCTGTAATGTGTGGCAGGTGATGTGGCAAGTGACTATCCGTAATGTGTGGCAGGTGATGTGGCAAGCGACTATCCGTAATGTGTGGCAGGTGACGTGGCAAGTGACTATCCGTAATGTGTGGCAGATGAGGTGGCAAGTGACAATCTGTAATGTATGGCAGGTGACGTGGCAAGTGACAATCTGTAACATGTGGCAGGCGACGTGGCAAGTGACAATCCGTAATGTGTGGCAAGTGACAATCCGGGACGTGGCAAGTGACAATCCGTAATGTGTGGCAGGTGACGTGGCAAGTGACAATCCGTAATGTGTGGCAAGTGACAATCCGGGACGTGGCAAGTGACAATCCGTAATGTGTGGCAGGTGACGTGGCAAGTGACAATCCATAACATGTGGCAGGCGACGTGGCAAGTGACAATCCGTAATGTGTAGCAAGTGACAATCCAGAAAGTGGCAAGTGACAATCCGTAATGTGTGGCAGGTGACGTGGCAAGTGACAATCTAATGTGTGGCAAGTGACAATCTGGGACGTGGCAAGTGACAATCAGTAATGTGTGGCAGGTGACGTGGCAAGTGACAATCCGGGACGTGGCAAGTGGACAATCGGCAACATGTGGCAGGTGACATTCTGCAACGTGTGACAAGTGACAATCTACATCTGGTGGCAGGCGACGTGGCAAGTGGACAATCCGCAATGTGTGGCGGGTGATGTGACAAGTGACATTCCGTGACAAGTTGCATCTGGTGGCAGGCGACGGTGTCAAGTGACACGCTCAGGGCTCCCACTGATTCTGCATTATGGTGAGTTGAACTAGTTCATTTTATATAACAGAACAGAAATTGGTTAGAAGGCATGGAGGTCAGCAATGTGTGTCCTTTAGGGGCTGCATACAGTATACTGCATACTTTGTTGTTCATAATTAATATAAGCTGTTGCCTGGGTACTGTGCCACATGGGTGCGGTAATCTGTTGTTCAATGGCATTAGTTATTTTTTTTGTGGAGGGGGTGGTTTGCAGGGGGGGGGGCGGTTTGCAGGGGGGGGGGCCCATACAACATTTTGCTATGGGGCCCTGTGATTTCTAGTTACGCCCCTGGGTGATACTTATGTACATGTGAGGAACCTGTGATACTTATGTACATGGGAGGAGCCTGTGATAATTATGTACATGGGAGGAGCCTGTGATACTTATGTACATGGGAGGAGTCTGTGATAATTTTGTACATGGGAAGAGTCTGTGATACTTATGTACATGGGAGGAGCCTGTGATACTTATGTACATGGTAGGAGTCTGTGATACTTATGTACATGGGAGGCGCCTGTGATACTTATGTACATGGAAGGAGCCTGTGATACTTATGTACATAGGAGGAGTCTGTGATACTGATGTACATGGGAGGAGTCTGTGATACCTATGTATATGGGAGGAGTCTGTGATACTGATGTACATGGGAGGAGTCTGTGATACTTATGTACATGGGAGGAGCCTGTGATACTTATATACATGGGAGGAGCCTGTGAAACTTATGTACATGGGAGAAGTCTGTGATAATTATGTATATGGGAAGAGTCTGTGATACTTATGTACATGTGAGGAGCCTGTGATACTTATGTACATGTGAGGAGCCTGTGATACTTATGTACATGGGAGGAGCCTGTGATACTTATGTACATGGGAGGAGCCTGTGATACTTATGTAAATGGGAGGAGCCTGTGATACTTATGTACATGTTAGGAGTCTGTGATAATTATGTACATGGGAAGAGTCGGTGATACTTATGTACATGTGAGGAACCTGTGATACTTATGTACATGGGAGGAGCCTGTGATAATTATGTACATGGGAAGAGTCTGTGATACTTATGTACATGGGAGGAGCCTGTGATACTTATGTACATGGGAGGAGTCTGTGATAATTTTGTACATGGGAAGAGTCTGTGATACTTATGTACATGGGAGGAGCCTGTGATACTTATGTACATGGTAGGAGTCTGTGATACTTATGTACATGGGAGGCGCCTGTGATACTTATGTACATGGAAGGAGCCTGTGATACTTATGTACATAGGAGGAGTCTGTGATACTGATGTACATGGGAGGAGTCTGTGATACCTATGTATATGGGAGGAGTCTGTGATACTGATGTACATGGGAGGAGTCTGTGATACTTATGTACATGGGAGGAGCCTGTGATACTTATATACATGGGAGGAGCCTGTGAAACTTATGTACATGGGAGAAGTCTGTGATAATTATGTATATGGGAAGAGTCTGTGATACTTATGTACATGTGAGGAGCCTGTGATACTTATGTACATGTGAGGAGCCTGTGATACTTATGTACATGGGAGGAGCCTGTGATACTTATGTACATGGGAGGAGCCTGTGATACTTATGTAAATGGGAGGAGCCTGTGATACTTATGTACATGTTAGGAGTCTGTGATAATTATGTACATGGGAAGAGTCGGTGATACTTATGTACATGTGAGGAACCTGTGATACTTATGTACATGGGAGGAGCCTGTGATAATTATGTACATGGGAAGAGTCTGTGATACTTATGTACATGGGAGGAGCCTGTGATACTTATGTACATGGGAGGAGTCTGTGATAATTTTGTACATGGGAAGAGTCTGTGATACTTATGTACATGGGAGGAGCCTGTGATACTTATGTACATGGTAGGAGTCTGTGGTACTTATGTACATGGGAGGCGCCTGTGATACTTATGTACATGGAAGGAGCCTGTGATACTTATGTACATAGGAGGAGTCTGTGATACTGATGTACATGGGAGGAGTCTGTGATACCTATGTATATGGGAGGAGTCTGTGATACTGATGTACATGGGAGGAGTCTGTGATACTTATGTACATGGGAGGAGCCTGTGATACTTATATACATGGGAGGAGCCTGTGAAACTTATGTACATGGGAGAAGTCTGTGATAATTATGTATATGGGAAGAGTCTGTGATACTTATGTACATGTGAGGAGCCTGTGATACTTATGTACATGTGAGGAGCCTGTGATACTTATGTACATGGGAGGAGCCTGTGATACTTATGTACATGGGAGGAGCCTGTGATACTTATGTAAATGGGAGGAGCCTGTGATACTTATGTACATGTTAGGAGTCTGTGATAATTATGTACATGGGAAGAGTCGGTGATACTTATGTACATGTGAGGAACCTGTGATACTTATGTACATGGGAGGAGCCTGTGATAATTATGTACATGGGAAGAGTCTGTGATACTTATGTACATGGGAGGAGCCTGTGATACTTATGTACATGGGAGGAGTCTGTGATAATTTTGTACATGGGAAGAGTCTGTGATACTTATGTACATGGGAGGAGCCTGTGATACTTATGTACATGGTAGGAGTCTGTGATACTTATGTACATGGGAGGCGCCTGTGATACTTATGTACATGGAAGGAGCCTGTGATACTTATGTACATAGGAGGAGTCTGTGATACTGATGTACATGGGAGGAGTCTGTGATACCTATGTATATGGGAGGAGTCTGTGATACTGATGTACATGGGAGGAGTCTGTGATACTTATGTACATGGGAGGAGCCTGTGATACTTATATACATGGGAGGAGCCTGTGAAACTTATGTACATGGGAGAAGTCTGTGATAATTATGTATATGGGAAGAGTCTGTGATACTTATGTACATGTGAGGAGCCTGTGATACTTATGTACATGTGAGGAGCCTGTGATACTTATGTACATGGGAGGAGCCTGTGATACTTATGTACATGGGAGGAGCCTGTGATACTTATGTAAATGGGAGGAGCCTGTGATACTTATGTACATGTTAGGAGTCTGTGATAATTATGTACATGGGAAGAGTCGGTGATACTTATGTACATGTGAGGAACCTGTGATACTTATGTACATGGGAGGAGCCTGTGATAATTATGTACATGGGAAGAGTCTGTGATACTTATGTACATGGGAGGAGCCTGTGATACTTATGTACATGGGAGGAGTCTGTGATAATTTTGTACATGGGAAGAGTCTGTGATACTTATGTACATGGGAGGAGCCTGTGATACTTATGTACATGGTAGGAGTCTGTGATACTTATGTACATGGGAGGCGCCTGTGATACTTATGTACATGGAAGGAGCCTGTGATACTTATGTACATAGGAGGAGTCTGTGATACTGATGTACATGGGAGGAGTCTGTGATACCTATGTATATGGGAGGAGTCTGTGATACTGATGTACATGGGAGGAGTCTGTGATACTTATGTACATGGGAGGAGCCTGTGATACTTATGTACATGGGAGGAGTCTGTGATACTTATGTATATGGGAGGATTATGTGATACTTATGTAAATGGAAGGAGTCTGTGATACTGATGTACATGGGAGGAGTCTGTGATACTTATGTACATGGGAGGAGCCTGTGATACTTATGTACATGGGAGGAGTCTGTGATACTTATGTATATGGGAGGATTATGTGATACTTATGTAAATGGGAGGAGTCTGTGATAGTGATGTACATGTGAGGAGTCTGTGATACTTATGTACATGGGAGGAGTCTGTGATACGTATGTATATGGGAGGAGTCTGTGACACTGATGTACATGGGAGGAGTCTGTGATACTTATGTACATGGGAGGAGCCTGTGATACCTATGTACATGGGAGGAGCCTGTGATACTTATGTACATGGGAGGAGTCTGTGATACTTATGTATATGGGAGGATTCTGTGATACTTATGTACATGGGAGGAGTCCGTGATACTTATGTACATGAGAGGAGTCTGTGATACTTATGTACATGGGAGGAGTCTGTGATACTTATGTACATGGGAGGAGTCTGTGATACTTATGTATATGGGAGGATTCTGTGATACTTATGTACATGGGAGGAGTTCGTGATACTTATGTACATGAGAGGAGTCCATGATACTTATGTACATGAGAGGAGTCTGTGATACTTATGTACATGGGAGGAGTCCGTGATACTTATGTACATGAGAGGAGTCTGTGATACTTATGTACATGAGAGGAGTCTGTGATACTTATGTACATGGGAGGAGTCTGTGATACTTATGTATATGGGAGGAGTCTGTGATACTTATGTACATGAGAGGAGTCTGTGATACTTATGTACATGGGAGGATTCTGTAATACTTATGTACATGGGAGGAGTCTGTGATACTTATGTACATGGGAGAAGTCTGTGATACTTATGTATATGGGAGGAGTCTGTGATACTTATGTACATGGGAGGAGCCTGTGATACTTATGTACATGGGAGGAGTCTGTGATACTTATGCCACGTACACACGGTCGGACTTTTCGTCTACAAAAGTCAGACAGCCTGTCCGACAGACTTCCGGCAGACTTTCGGCGGACTTTCGACGGACTTGCGGCGGACTTTCTAACGAACAGACTTGCCTACACACGATCACACAAAAGTCCATCGAATTCTTACGTGATGACGTACACCGGACTAAAATAAGGAAGTTCATAGCCAGTAGCCAATAGGTGCCCTAGCGTGGCTTTTTGTCCGTCGGACTTGCACACAGACGAGCGGATTTCGGGGTCCGTCGTAGTTACGAAGTAAAGATTTGAAGCATGTTTCAAATCTAAAGTACGTCGGATTTGAGGCTAAAAAAGTATGTTGAAAGTCCGGAGAAGCCCACACACGATCGGATTACCAGCCAGCTTTAGTCCGTCAGCGTCCGTTGGACTTTTGTAGACGAAAAGTCCGACCGTGTGTACGCGGCATTATGTATATGGGAGGAGTCTGTGATACTTATGTACATGAGAGGAGTCTGTGATACTTATGTACATGGGAGGAGTCCGTGATACTTATGTACATGAGAGGAGTCTGTGATACTTATGTACATGGGAGGAGTCTGTGATACTTATGTATATGGGAGGAGTCTGTGATACTTATGTACATGAGAGGAGTCTGTGATACTTATGTACATGGGAGGAGTCCGTGATACTTATGTACATGATACGAGTCTGTGATACTTATGTACATGGGAGGAGTCTGTGATACTTATGTATATGGGAGGAGTCTGTGATACTTATGTACATGGGAGGATTCTGTAATACTTATGTACATGGGAGGATTCTGTAATACTTATGTACATGGGAGGAGTCTGTGATACTTATGTACATGGGAGGAGCCTGTGATACTTATGTATATGGGAGGAGTCTGTGATACTTATGTACATGGGAGGAGTCTGTGATACTTATTTACATGGGAGGAGTCTGTAACCTATTATATATTATATTATTCTATTTAGTTCAACTTTTTTTTTGCTAGAAAATTACTTAGAACCCCCAAACATTATATATATATATATATACAGTGGGGACAGAAAGTATTCAGACCCCCTTAAATTTTTCACTCTTTGTTATATGTTATTGCAGCCATTTGCTAAAATCATTTAAGTTCATTTTTTACCTCATTAATGTACACACAGCACCCCATATTGACAGAAAAACACAGAATTGTTGACATTTTTGCAGATTTATTAAAAAAGGAAAACTGAAATATCACATGAAATATCACATGGTCCTAAGTATTCAGACCCTTTGCTCAGTATTTAGTAGAAGCACCCTTTTGATCTAATACAGCCATGAGTCTTTTTGGGAAAGATGCAACAAGTTTTTCACACCTGGATTTGGGGATCCTCTGCCATTCCTCCTTGCAGATCCTCTCCAGTTCTGTCAGGATGGATGATAAACGTTGGTGGACAGCCATTTTTAGGTCTCTCCAGAGATGCTCAATTGGGTTTAAGTAAGGGGGCTCTGGCTGGGCCATTCAAGAACAGTCACGGAGTTGTTGTGAAGCCACTCCTTCGTTATTTGAGCTGTGTGCTTAGGGTCATTGTCTTGTTGGAAGGTAAACCTTCGGCCCAGTCTGAGGTCCTGAGCACTCTGGAGAAGGTTTTCGTCCTGGATATCCCTGTACTTGGCCGCATTCATCTTTCTCTCGATTGCAACCAGTCGTCCTGTCCCTGCAGCTTAAAAACACCCCCACAGCATGATGCTGCCACCACCATGCTTCACTGTTGGGACTGTATTGGACAGGTGATGAGCAGTGCCTGGTTTTCTCCACACATACTGCTTAGAATTAAGGCCAAAAAGTTCTAGCTTGGTCTCATCAGACCAAAAAATCTTATTTCTCACCATCTTGGAGTCCTTCAGGTGTTTTTTATCAAACACCATGTGGGCTTTCATGTGTCTTGCACTGAGGAGAGGCTTCCGTCGGGCCACTCTGCCATAAAGCCCCGACTGGTGGAGGGCTGCAGTGATGGTTGACTTTCTACAACTTTCTCCCATCTCCCACAGGCATCTCTGGAGCTCAGCCAAAGTGATCTTTGGGTTATTCTTTACCTCTCTCACCAAGGCTCTTCTCCCCCGATAGCTCAGTTTGGCCGGATGGCCAGCTCTAGGAAGGATTCTGGTCGTCCCAAACGTCTTCCATTTAAGGATTATGGAGGCCACTGTGTTCTTAGGAACCTTAAATGCAGCAGAAATTTTTTTTGTACCCTTGGCCAGATCTGTGCCTTGCCACAATTCTGTCTCTGAGCTCATCAGGCAGTTCCTTTGACCTCATGGTTCTCATTTGCTCTGACATGCACTGTGAGCTGTAAGGTCTTATATAGACAGTTGTGTGGCTTTCCTAATCAGATCCAATTAGTATAATCAAACACAGCTGGACTCAAATGAAGGTGTAGAACCATCTCAAGGATGATCAGAAGAAATGGACAGCACCTGAGTTAAATATATGAGTGTCACAGCAAAGGGTCTGAATACTTAGGACCATGTGATATTTCAGTTTTTCTTATCTTCAAAAATGTCAATAATTCTGTGTTTTTCTGTCAATATGGGGTGCTGTGTGTACATTAATGAGGAAAAAAAATGAACTTAAATGATTTTAGCAAATGGCTGCAATATAACAAAGAGTGAAAAATGTAAGGGGGTCTGAATACTTCCCATCCTCACTGTGTATATAGATATATAGATATATAAATATATATCTTTTTCTAACACCCTAGAGAATAAAATGGTGGTCGTTGCAATACTCTCTGGCACATCGTATTTGCGCAGCGGTCTTTTTTTTACAAAAAATAACTTTTTTGAATTAAAAAATAACACACCATTAAAGTTAGCCCAATTTTTTTTATATTGTAAAAGATAAAGTTACACCGAGTAAATTGATACCCAACATGTCACGCTTCAAAATTGCGCCTACTCGTGGAATGGCGACAAACTTTTACCCTTAAAAATCTCCATAGGCGATATTTAAAAATGTCTATAGGTTACCAGTTTTGAGTTACAGAGGAGGTCTAGGGCTAGAATTATTGCTCTGGCTCTAAAAATCGCGGTGATACCTCACATGTGTGGTTTGAACACCGTTTTCATATGTCGGCGCTACTCACGTATTGGACGGGGCGCTTTAAATTTATATTTTTTATTTTTCTTATTTATTTTACTTTTCTTTTTATTTGACACTGTCCTTTAAAAAAATGTTTTGGGTCACTTTTATTCCTATTACAAGGAATGTAAACATCCCTTGTAATATTTCCCTCACTCGGCATCCAGGCAGTGAGGGGACAGGAACCGGTCAGCACCGCCACTACCGACGGCTCCGGTAAGCGGCGGAGACGACCGTAGTGTGACGGGAGGGGGGGTCTCTCCCGCCACCGATAAAAGTGATCTCGCGGTGAATCTCGTGCTGAGACCACTTTTATCTAAAAGAGGACAGTCCGCCGTTTTTAAAAATACCGGGTTATGGCAGATAGCTGCTGCAATAACAACAGTATTTAACGTCAAATTAGCGACATATAACGATGGTGGCTGGTCCGTATGTAGTTAATAAATTTGCAAAGATTTCAAGCGAACTTCTCTCATTGTCATAATGGGGGATTGTTTGTATAATTTTGAGGAAAATAATGAATTTATTCCATTTTGGAATAAGGCTGTAACATAACAAAATGTTATGACATGGATCTATGCCTTCCCCTAGTACAAGCACCCCCCCCCCCCACACACACACACACACACACACACACACAGTAAAAAAAACACCAGATAGGCAGATAGGCACACAGGTAACCCTTTGATCGCCCCTGATGTTAACCCCTTCCCTGCCAGTGTCATTAGTACAGTGACAGTGCATATTTTTAGCACTGATCACAGTATTGGTGTCACTGGTCCCCAAAAAGTGTCAAAGGTGTCACCTAGTGTCTAATTTGTCCGCCGCAATGTCGCAGTCACACAGATCAGCACCATTACTAGTAAAAAAATAAATAAATAAATAAATAAATTATCCTATATTTGTAGACGTTATAACTTTTGTGAACCAAACTCAATATACACTTATTGGGATTTTCTTTACCAAAAATATGTAGCAGAATACATATTAACTTAAATTGATGAATTTTTTATTGGATGTTTTAAAGCAAAAAGTGAAAAAAAAATTTCTAAATTTTTTTTTTTTGTTTATAGGCGATCAAATACCACCAAAAGAAAGTTCTATTTTTGGGGTAAAAAAAGGACATCAATTTTATTTGGGTACAACATGGCACGACCGCGCAATTGTCAGTTAAAGTAACGCACTGCCATATCACAAAAAATGGCCTGGTCATGAAGGGGGGTAAAACCTTCCAGAGCTGAAGAGGTTAAACCCTAATGGTGGTGATAATCACATAATCTGATTGATCTACTTCAATAAGAATAATCGATCTATAGATGACAACCCATTCAATCAATATGATACATCTGGGGAAGTGGATTTCAATGGAAAGGATACAATCATAATGGATAATAAATGTATTTCTGTTTCCATGGTGTAATCCCATAATCTGATTAGATCTTTATCACTGTCTGGGGTCCCCATAGTGGAGATTTAGCCTTCACTTCCTCCGGGGTCAGAAAGGCAGGAAGTGAGCAGAATATCTCCCATAGCAATAAATAAGGGGAGGAGCATCTACTGTACACACAGCGGCCATCTTGGATTGCAGAGTCTCTTTCTAGGGATAAATGTTTTCGGGGACCACTAGGATTCCCCCAAATGGTTACAAGGGAACCCATACTGAGAGAAATATGTAGGCTGCCATTGCTGATCATCTTTTGAAAATGCTATACTCCTGGCTGGCTCTGGCTTCCATGCTTTCTGCATCACTGCATGTTCATTTAGAACTTGTTCCCAATCAGTGATGGAGAACAGACAGAAAGCAATCGATCAGACTGACAGCCAGGCAACGAGTAGATTCAGTCTCTGTATTCTCCCATAATAAACAATCCAGGGGCTTTACAAGACACCCCCCACTACCCTCATAGCAAACACTCATTTATTTCAGGGACTTAGGGGCTATATTAAAGAAAATGTCCCCCAAGGCAATATTTTCAGAAATACTGCCGGTACCTCGATCCACACCAGAGAGGCAACTGGAGCTTAGGGTACTTAACAAGTGGCTGAGGAACTGGCACACGGAGGAGGGGTTTGGCTTCATGAAAAACTGGGCTGACTTTTCAGGCGGTTACCATCTTTATAGTAGTGACGGATTGCACTTAAATGGGAGGGGTGCAGATTTTTTGGGATTGAAGATGGCCAAAATGTTGGAAGAAAATTTTAACTAGGTGATGAGGAGGAGGGATTAGAGGCTGATTTGCTAGTAAATATGAGGGAGAGAATCTTCCATTTAACGCCATCACCAGAATCCACTACATCATCAATCTCAAGTAATTGATTATGTTGTGAAGTTTGGAGGCCGGTAGGCTTTTGAGGCGTGTGTTGGACCAGCTATAAGAGAAGGTTGGAGGCCTGTATGTTTTTGAGGCGTGTTTTGGACTGGCTATGAGGGGAGGTTGGAGACCGGTATGTTTTTGAGGCGTGTATTGGTCCAGCTATGAGGGGAGGTTGAAGGCCGGTATGTTTTTAAGGTGTGTGTTGGACCGGCTATGAGGGGAGGTTGGAGGCCGGTATGTTTTTGAGGCGTGTGTTGGACCGGCTATGAGGGGAGGTTGGAGGCTAGTATGTTTTTGAGGCGTGTGTTGGACCAGCTATATGGGGAGGTTGAAGGCTGGTATGTTTTTGAGGCGTGTGTTGGACCGGCTATGGGGGGAGGTTGGAACTCTTTTTGTCTTCAGAGGCGGGAGGAGTCTTTCCAGCTTTCTTTAGGCTTTCTCTGCTGGAGAAATGAGAACTCTTCCCACCAGTGAGGTCCTTAATGGAGAAGTCCAAGGCCTTACTCACACGGGGTGTATGAATCTGTAACCTGTGTGGGGGCGGCTGAGTTGATCCCAAAAAGGACATCCATGCGGGTGCAGTTGCGTGGACGCACCATGTGAATGAGGCCTAAGGGTGAATGGAATATTTAGCTCCATTGTGTTGCTAATTTGGGGGACCACTGTACCCCTCTTTATTGTTATTTGGGCGTGTTTCATTATAGGAGTGTTATATATTGTAGATTAGGATAAGTTTGTATATGTTGTGGAGGTATGCGTTATTCTTTGGGTGTGTGTTGGAGTGTTAAATATATAGATTGTAGTTCAGGATAAGTTTGGATTTCTTCTGGAGGTGCTTTAAGTGGACAGAACTGATTTACTCTGCTGAGTGGGGGTAGGCCTTGGAGAACAGAGGCCGCATATGGGCAGCAAAGAGGCTTAGGGGTTAGCCTTTCAGCACTGGGGTCCTTGTTTCAGATTCTGACCAGGACACTATCTGCATGGAGTTTGCATGTTCTCCCTGTGCTTGTGTGGGTTTCCTCCGGGTACTCCGGTTTCCTCCCACACTACAAAGACATGCTACCTTGCGTTGGTGGTGCAGTAGTGAGCATAGCTGCCTTCCCAGCAGCTGACCCTACATAGACATGATACCTTGAGTTGGTGGTGCAGTGGTGAGCATAGCTGCCTTCCCAGAAACTGAGCGGGTTCGATTCCCTCGTGTTTTGGGTGAGGGGGATGGGCCCTCAGGTGTTTGGGGTGACGGGGTGTGCCCTCGGGGTGTTCGGGATGAGGGGGGTGGGCCCTTGGGGTGCTATGGATCAGGACAGTGAGCACCACGCTTGGCTGGGATGAGGGTGGCCCGTGGTTTGCTGAGTTGAATGGTGTCATGTTCTCCTCTCACATGTTGCCCCGTCACCCCATCGATAGGAGAAGGTCAGACTTGTTCCTGTCTGGGGGTTGTATCTATAATGTCACACTATGGGGGAAGGGGGCTTTCTATTATACCCGGGGTACACGGGTACTGTGACTTATGGGAATATCTTGCTACTTATGCTGTGTATTACTTCTGTAATGGGGGTCGTGTATATCTGGTGAGTAGACTGGGTGATCCTATGCTGACAATCCCTGTACAGCACACCTGACCTCTGCCCCCTCGGGGGGGGGGTTCCAGTGTTGGTTCCTCCACTCTTCTCAGTGCTGGGAGACACCACAATCTCATCTCTGGTATCCTATTAGGACAGAGCTGATTGGCCCAGTGCTGTCACCTGACCAGGTCATACACTCCTCCATCCCTTCCATGAGAAGGTATTCCTTTCAGCTACACACTGGAGGGGGTGAGGGGGGAGGGGTGAGTGAAGGAAAGGGGAGTGTACATTGGGGTGTAGGGAGGTAAAGGTGAACTCCGCTGTTGAAGTGAAGAATGTCTTTGTAAGGTAATGTAACTTTTTACTTCCATTCTATTGCAGGTTCCATTATGTCTGTGCAGTTCACCGTCCCTCTGGCCTTCAGAGACCTCCTGAAGAGTGGTGGTGTGGGGCAGTATGTGGTCCAGGAAGTCCAGCTGCCGACCCAGCTCAGTGGTCCTTCTTCTGTGGTCTGTGCCCATCTCCTTTGATCCGTGTCCCTTCTTCTCTGATCCGTGCCCTTCTTCTCTGGTCCTTGACCTTCTTCTCTGGTTCCTGCCCTTCTTCTCTGGTTCCTGCCCTTCTTCTCTGGTCCTCGCCCTTCTCCTCTGGTCCCTGCCCTTCTTCTCTGGTCCTTGACCTTCTTCTCTGTTCTCTGTCCTCTGTTCCTCGCCTTTCTCTGGGTCTCATCCTTCTTCTGGTGTTATCGGTGTCACTGGTAAACACAGAATGTGTATAATGAATGGCAGGACACCACACACCCCCTCAACTGTCTAGATTTACAATAAAGTTTCAAATACAAAAATCCTTCATTGCTGCAGACCTCAGCACAAGCCAATATATACAGTATCTCACAAAAGTGACTAGACCCCTAACATTTTTGTAAATATTTTATTCTATCTTTTCATGTGACAACACTGAAGAAATTACATTTTGCTACAATGTAAAGTAGTGAGTGTACAGCTTGTATAACAGTGTAAATTTGCTGTCCCCTCAAAATAACTCAACACACAGCCATTAATGTCTAAACCACTGGCAACAAAAGTGAGTACACCCCTAAGTGAAAATGTCCAAATTGGGCCCAAAGTGTCAATATTTTCTGTGGCCGCCATTATTTCCCAGCACTGCCTTAACCCTCTTGGCCATAGCGTTCACCAGAGCTTCACAGGTTACCAATGAAATGCTCTTCCACTCCTCAATGACATCACGGAGCTGGTGGATGTTAGAGAACTTGCGCTCTTCCACCTTCCATTTGAAGATGCCCCACAGATGCTCAATAGGGTTTAGGTCTGGAGACATGCTTGGCCAGTTCATCACCTTTACCCTCAGCTTCTTTAGCAAGGCAGTGGTCTTCTTGGAGGAGTGTTTGGGGTAATTATGTTGGAATACTGCCCTGTGGCCCAGCCCCTGAAGGGAGGGAATCATGCTCGGCTTCAGTATGTCACAGTACATGTTAGCATTCATGGTTCCCTAAATTAATTGTAGCTCCCCAGTGCCGGCATCACTCATGCAGCCCCAGACCATGACACTCCCACCACCATGCTTGACTGTAGACAAGACACACTTGTTTTTGTACTCCTCACCTGGTTGCCGCACACATGCTTGACACCATATGAACCAAATAAGATTATCTTGGTCTAATCAGACCACAGGACATGGTTCCAGTAATCCATGTCCTTAGTCTGCTTGGCTTCAGCAAACTGTTTGCAGGCTTTCTTGTGCATTATTTTTAGAAAAGGCTTCCTTCTGGGACGATAGCCATGCAGACCAATTTGATGCAGTGTGCGGCGTATGATCTGAGCACTGACAGGCTGACCCCCCCACCCCTTCAACCTTTGCAGCAATGCTGGCAGCACTCATATGTCTATTTCCCAAAAACAACCTCTGGATATGACGCTGAGCACCTGTACTCAATTTCTTTGGTCGACCATGGCGAGGCCTGTTCTGAGTGGAACCTGTCCTGTTAAAACAATGTATGGTCTTGGCCACCGTGCTGCAGCTCAGTTTCAGGGTCTTGGCAATCTTCTTATCGCCTAGGACATCTTCATGTAGAGCAACATTTCTTTTTTTTAGATCCTCAGAGAGTCCTTTGCCATGAGGTGCCATGTTGAACTTCCAGTGACCAGTATGAGAGAGTGAGAGCGATAACACCAAATGTAACAGAACTGCTCCCAATTCACACCTGAGACCTTGTAACACTAACTAGTCAGATGACATTGGGGAGGGAAAATGGCTAATTGGGCCCAATTTGGACACACCCTTAGGGGTGTGCTCCCTTTTGTTGCCAGCGGTTTAGACATTAATGGCTGTGTGTTGAGTTATTTTGAGGGGACAGCAAATTTACACTGTTATACAAGCTGTACACTCACTACTTTACATTGTAGCAAAGTGTAATTTCTTCAGTGTTGTCACATGAAAAGATACAATCAAATATTTACAAAAATGTGAGGGGTGTACTCACTTCTGTGAGTTACTGTACAGCACACTGCATCTGTTAGGGCTCATTTACACTATTGGATGGGGTGCAGTAAAACATCCCCCCCCCCCCCCCATTGCTACCCCTTTTGGATGCAGGGGCAATGGCCAGGGGTATACACATGTCACTGCCATGTTGCTTTGCAGGAATTATACCCCCTGTCGCTTTCATTTAAGTGAATGGGATCATTTTTCAACCGCCCCTCAACTATGCGCAATGCGTGCCGTTGTGGTGTGCTGGTTTGGGGGTAAAGCAGGCGGTGAAGAGGTAAGTAAATAGCAAGCTGGTCCAAACTGACTATTTAACCGCTTCCATAAATTGCGGCAGGGCGGCCGCTCTGTGCCAGATTTCATACCTAGTACATGAACTCTGCTGAACTATGTGACATTGCTGAATCATATTTGGTAAATGTCTTCTGCTGCCATATTTTTAAACTTCTATATTTAATGCTAGCTATATAACAACCACACTGCAATAGCAACATTACTGGTGATTGATTCTCAACCCCATTCAGCTTGGGTGATCAAGAGAGGTAATTAGCTTTACGACCCTAGCATGTGTCTGGTCGGGTATTGGCCATCTCCTCTCCCATATTCAGATGTCTCAAATCAGATCCTATAATGACCAATAGAGAAATGCATGCCTGCTCAGTCTCCCTATAAATTTAAAGCAGCCTACGGGGTGGCGCTGACAGGGGCAAGGCACATACACCATGGCTCTTTTCTGAGTGGCTCTGTCACGAGTGATGTGTAGTTTCTCCGCCGTAGTTTAAGGAAAGCAGGATAACTAAAGCTGGATGAAAATACAACAAAAACTTTGCTCCACTCTGCAAGACGACAAGCAAACCAGCATTTGACATTTATTTTATATCAAGTCAGATTCCCACTCTCTATCCACTAACATGCTCCTCATTCTCTTCCTTCTCACATCAATGTCTTCTAACCTCAAATTATCCTTACTCTACCCCTACTCCAACTGCAAGCCACATATCCAATTCCCCTCCTCCTCTGGCAACCACTGCAATCCACTCAGTTATCTTTTTGGCGGTTCCTGTGAGCTCTGACTTACCGCTCCACCCTTTCGAGGGTCCAGCTCACCTGTCTCTCCAAGTTATGACCTGACGCATATCCCATCCATTTTACACCCAAGCGGGCAGTAAAAAGTTAATCCCACTTGGGTTACCCCAACTTGGCAATTCAACTTAGTGGACTTCTGGATGTGGGAGCTTATCTATCCTCAATATAGCTGTGTATCTTTGTCAATGCAGAGGAACATGCATTTTCTAAACACAACAGCACGCTCTATTTGAATCCCTGAAGAAGGAAATATTGTGTCATGAAAGGAAATTTATCTTTTTATGCTCTCCGAAACATGTTGGGTCCTAATGCAGCCACTTTTGGTCTCTGTCCCGCAGTTTTCAGAAGTGTTTTCTGCTGCAGCGTGTAGTATTTTGTAACACTCCTGTTCCTCATTTGTCATTCAATGTTTTTAGGAATGTTATTTGCTACTTTTGTATACTGAATAAAATGTATATTATTATATATCATTATTATATTATTATATATTTTTTTTATCTGTTTTTGCATTTACCATACTTTGATCCTGTGTTGGTTTTCTTTCTAACCCAATGGACATGTACTTCCACTCACTCCAATATTAATACCCTTGACCTTGTATTCTCCCATCTCTGCAAACCTGGCAACCTCACAAACACCCCCTTTCCTCTCTCTGATCACAACCTCATTAGTTTCACTGTATCCTTGCCTCCAACCACCCATCCCTCCAAGCAGCAAACAATTACTTGCAGTGGCGTCTCCAGCTTTCATATTTAGGGGGGGCACATGGGGGGACAGGGACAAAAATAGGGGGGCAATATAAAATGCAAATATACATATATATATATAGATAGATAGATATAGATATATATATATACAGTGGCTTGCGAAAGTATTCGGCCCCCTTGAACTTTTCAACCTTTTGCCACATTTCAGGCTTCAAACATAAAGATATAAAATTTTAATTTTTTGTGAAGAATCACCAACAAGTGGGACACAATTGTGAAGTGGAACGAAATCTTTTGGATTTTTGAAACTTTTTTAACTAATAAAAAAATGAAAAGTGGGGCGTGCAAAATTATTCGGCCCCCTTGCGTTAATACTTTGTAGAGCCACCTTTTGCTGCGATTACAGCTGCAAGTCGCTTGGGGTATGTCTCTATCAGTTTTGCACATCGAGAGACTGAAATTCTTGCCCATTCTTCCTTGCAAAACAGCTCGAGCTCAGTGAGGTTGGATGGAGAGCGTTTGTGAACAGCAGTTTTCAGCTCTTTCCACATATTCTCGATTGGATTCAGGTCTGGACTTTGACTTGGCCATTCTAGCACCTGGATACGTTTATTTGTGAACCATTCCTTTGTAGATTTTGCTGTATGTTTGGGATCATTGTCTTGTTGGAAGATAAATCTCCGTCCCAGTTTCAGGTCTTTTGCAGACTCCAACAGGTTTTCATCCAGAATGGTCCTGTATTTGGCTGCATCCATCTTCCCCTCAATTTTAACCATCTTCCCTGTCCCTGCTGAAGAAAATCAGGCCCAAACCATGATGCTGCCACCACCATGTTTGACAGTGGGGATGGTGTGTTGAGTGTGATGAGCTGTGTTGCTTTTACGCCAAACGTATCGTTTTGCATTGTGGCCAAAAAGTTCGATTTTGGTTTCATCGGACCAGAGCACCTTCTTCCACATGTTTGGTGTGTCTCCCAGGTGGCTTGTGGCAAACTTTAGACAAGACTTTTTATGGATATCTTTGAGAAATGGCTTTCTTCTTGCCACTCTTCCATAAAGGCCAGATTTGTGCAGTGTACGACTGATTGTTGTCCTATGGACAGACTCTCCCACCTCAGCTGTAGTTCTCTGCAGTTCATCCAGAGTGATCATGGGCCTCTTGGCTGCATCTCTGATCAGTCTTCTCCTTGTCTGAGCTGAAAGTTTAGAGGGACAGCCAGGTCTTGGTAGATTTGCAGTGGTCTGATACTCCTTCCATTTCAAAATGATCGCTTGCACAGTGCTCCTTGGGATGTTTAAAGCTTGGGAAATCTTTTTGTATCCAAATCCGGCTTTAAACTTCTCCACAACAGTATTACGGACCTGCCTGGTGTGTTCCTTGGTCTTCATGATGCTCTCTGCGCTTTCAACAGAACCCTGAGACTATCACAGAGCAGGTGCATTTATACAGAGACTTGATTACACACAGGTGGATTCTATTTATCACCATCAGTCATTTAGGACAACATTGGATCATTCAGAGATTCTCGCTGAACTTCTGGAGTGAGTTTGCTGCACTGAAAGTAAAGGGGCCGAATAATTTTGCACGCACCACTTTTCAGTTTTTTAATTGCTAAAAAAGTTTAAAATATCCAAAAGATTTCGTTCCACTTCACAATTGTGTCCCACTTGTTGGTGATTCTTCACAAAAAATTAAAATTTTATATCTTTATGTTTGAAGCCTGAAATGTGGCAAAAGGTTGAAAAGTTCAAGGGGACCGAATACTTTCGCAAGCCACTGTATATATATATATCTATATATATCTATCTATCTATATATATTTTATCTATCCTGGGGCTCTTTACCCCTTTACTACGATCCCACAATGCCCCTTTACATGTTCTGCAGTGAGCTCCCGTCCTACTGTATTGGGGCCCCCCAGGGTGACAGAGAACAAGAGATATATGTCACCAGCATACCAAGAAAATATAAGGGTCCAAAGCAGTGGGAGAACTGTCAGGGTTGCAAAGGTTGTCTTGCCACCGGGCCCTGGTGTTCTGCCACTGTGGGGTTCCCCAGCCTCCTCTTGCTGTCCTGCCCCTGCTATTGACAGAGCTGGTCTGGCATCTCTTGGAATTTACAGGCTCGTTCTCCTGTCCTAAGGACGGGAGAAATCAGTCTGTTTTTTCAGTAACTGAGAGTCCTGGTGGAGTCCTTCCTGCAACTCACTCTTCTCCCTGCCAATGAGGATGCAGGGGAAGGAGCAGATCGGGCGGCCGTAGTTGTTTGAGCGCTTTCATTATGCAGTGTCAGCGAGCAAAGGGAGGGGGGAGGAATCACCCGCAGGAGCTGACTGGGGATGTTCTCCCTCTCAATAGAGACTGTGTTACCCCAGCGGTGGCCCGAGTAAGATGCGGAACATCCGATATGAATACAAACAAAAAGAAATTGCCTTTTTGTAAAAAAAAATAAATAAAAAAAAAAAAAAAAAAATTTTTTTTTTGGGGGGGCACATGGTGGGGCCCAGCATAATGTTGGGGGGGTCAGGGCCCCCTCTGGCCCCCCCTAGGGTCGCCATTGATTACTTGTAGGAACCTTCGCCACTTTAACCCTTCTCTTCTCTATTCTGCTACTGACCACCTATATGACATAATCTCTCCCCTGTCCTGTCCTGGCCACCTCTGTCTACAACAGTTCGCTCTCATCATCACTAGATGCACTTGCTCCTCTAACCACACGCAGAATCAGGCACTGACTGTTACAACCCTGGCAAACTGACACCACTAGAAATCTCAAGAGACATTGTCGTGCTCTTGAACGACTGTGGTGTAAAACCATATGCCTGCAAGACTTCACCCTATATAAATCTGCCCTTCTAAAATATAATTCCTGCCTCCATGCTGCCAAACAAGCCTACTTTGTCTCTCTTATTAATATTTCATCACCCAGTCCTCGCCGGCTCTTCTCAACTTTTAACTCTCTGCTTCGTCCCCCACCTACCCACATACCTACTAACTCACTCACTGCCCAAGAGATTGCCAATCACTTCAAAGACAAGATTGATGCAATTCGTGAGGACACATCCACTGTGCGTACATCTTCCCCACCCAACATACCTTGCCTAACACCACATTCAACACTCTCCTCTTTTGAATTGGCTACTACTGAAGAGGTTACAAAACTTTTCTCAGATGCCCACCTAACCAAATGTTCCTTGGATCCGGTTCCCTCATAACTACTATGGTCACCCTCTTCTTCTATCCTATGCTCCCTCACTCACATCTTCAACCTCTCCCTCTCTAGTGGCATCTTCCCCTCCCCTCTAAAACATGCGCAGATCACTCCCATGCTTAAAAAGCCCTCACTGGACCCTACCAACCTTAACAACTTAAGACCCATCTCATTGCTCCCATTCACCTCTAAACTTCTAGATTGCTTAGTCTACAACCGTCTTAGCTCCTACCTCAGTGAAAATAACCTTCTTGACCCCTTACAGTCTGTATTTCGCTCGCAGCACTCCACGGAAATTGCCTTACTAAAACTCACGATTTACTAACTGCTAGAACCAACAGCCAGTACTTCATACTCCTACTACTTGACCTCTCTGCGGCCTTTGATACTGTTGATCACTTCTCGATAAACTACATTCCCTCCTCCTCATTCACTCCCTTATTATCTCTCGCCTTGACTATTGCAACTCCCTTCTCATTGGCCTGCTTCTCCATAGGCTCCTCCCCTCTTCAGTCTATCATGAATGCTGCTGCCAGACTTATCCACCTTACCAACCGCTCAGTGTCTGCCAACCCTCTCCTCCAATCCCTACACTGGCTCCCAATCACCAAGCAAATTCAATTCATAATACTAACCACAACATACAAAGCCATTCACAACTCTCCACCGAGCTACATCACCAATCTTGTCTGCAATGATCACCCAAATCATCCTCTCCGCTCTTCTCAAGACCTCCTACTCTCAAGCTCTCTCGTCTCCTCCTCCCATGCTCGTCTCCAGGAATCCTCCAGAGCCTCTCCCATCCCCTGGAACTCACTACCTCTTCCGGTCCGGCTATCCCCTACTCTTGCTACCTTCAGGCGATCCCTGAAAACTCATCTCTTCAGGAAAGCCTTTCACGTCTCCAACTAATCTTCTACCACTTCCATCAGCTCATTCCCCACAGTTACAACCTTTTGTACCACCTGCTCCACCCTATTAGATTGTAAGCTCTTCTGAGCAGGTCCCTCTTAATCCTCTTGTATTTTATTGTATTATAACTGTATTGTCTCCTTTTTATATTGTAAAGCACTGCGTAAACTGTTGGCGCTATATAAATCCTATATAATAATAATGATCTGACACCTCCGGGTCTGGGGATTGCTCACGCTGCCAGTGACCCATGTCTGCTGCCACCTGCTGATTATACAGTACACGCAGAATGGCGATCTCCCTATGTAAACAAAGCCGATCGCTGTAATGTTAGAAGGGAAGGTATTGATCCTGTGTGTCTGCAAAGCAGGAAAATTGATCAATGCCTTCCCCTAGTCAAAGTACCTCCCCCACAGTGAGAAAGCACAGGCTAGGAACACATTTAACCCTTTGATCACCCCTGATGTTAACCCCTTCCCTGCCAGTGTCATTAGTACAGTGACAGTGCATATTTTTAGTACTGATGACTGTATTAGTGTCACTGGTCCCCAAAAAGTGTTAAAAGTGTCGGTTAGTGTCTGATTTGTCTGTCATAATATTGCAGTCAAGTCACTGAACGCCGCCATTAGTTGTAAAAATAAATATATCCTATAGCTTGTATAATCTATAACTTTTGCGCAAACCAATCAATGTACATTTATTGGGATTTTTTTTTTTTTTACCAAAGTCATGTAGCAGAATACATATTGGAATAAAATGATGAAGAAATTAATTTTTTTACATTTTTTATTGGATGTTTTATAGCAGAAAGTAAAAAATATAGTTTTTTTTTCAAAATTATCAGTCTTTTTGTTTGTTTATAGCTCAAAAAATAAAAACTGCAGAAGTGCTCAAATACCACCCTAAAAAAAGGGAAAAAAAGGACATCAATTTTATTTGGGAACAGCGTCACATGACTGCGCAATTGTCAGTTAAAGAAACGCAGTGCCATATAGTAAAAAATGGCCTGGTCATGAAGGTGGGTAAATCATCCAGAGGTGGTTAAACGTCACAAAAAAAAACTTCACATAATGAGCTAGCATACTTTCTCATTATGAATTACTTACCTTAGATCGAAGCTCCCGCAGCGGTCCTCGTACACCGCTGCGGCCAGCGATATTGCTCCCAGAGTTACTCTCTCTCGTCCCCCCTCTTTTCCTGCGGCCTGCCAGGTTGCGTGCTCGGATAAGGGTCTGGTATGGATTTTGGGGGGGACATCTATGCCAATTTTTTTTAAATTTTGGCGCAGGGTTCCCCTAAATTTCCATACCAGACCCTTGGTATAGATTTGGGGGGGACCCCCACGCAATTTTTTTTATTTTTGGTTCGGGGTTCCCCTTAATATTCATACCAGACCCAAAGGACCTGGTAATGGACTGGGGGGAACCCATGCCGTTTTTTTCAATGAGTTTTATCTATATTGCCGAGACCCGACAATTCATCACAGCAGCAATCAGTTTTAAATTACTTTTTTCCTTTAGAAATGTCATTTTGCTGCGGTACTGTTCTAAACACGGGAAAACTGCGTCACTTTAAAGGCATACTATAGACACCCCCCGGGCACAATATTTAAAGATATATTTCATTTTTATTGTTTCACTTTAAGCATTATTAAAATCACTGCTCCCGAAAAAACAGAAGTTTTTTAAAGCTTTTTTTGCATTGATACATATCCCCAGGGGCAGGACCCAGGCCCCCAAACACTTTTTATGGCAATAACTTGCATATAAGTCTTTAAAATGAGCACTTTTGGTTTTTCATGTTAGTGTCCCATAGACTTTAACGGTGTTCTGCAGCTTTCAAATTTGCCGCGAACACTGCATAATGTTCGTTGTTCGCCGAACGGCCGAACAACCAAAGTTTGGCCCGAACGTATGCTCGGGCCGAACCGTTCGCCCATCCCTAGTGGTCAGCAAGAGGTTTAAAAAACTGTAATGCCGCGTACACACGGTCGGACTTTTCGTCTACAAAAGTCAGACGGACGCCGACGGACTAAAGCTGGCTGACAATCCGATCGTGTGTGGGCTTCCCCGGACTTTCAGCGGACTTTTGCAGCCTCAAATCTGACGGACTTTAGATTTGAAACATGCTTCAAATCTTTACGTCGTAACTACGCCGGACCCAGAAATCCGCTCGTCTGTGTGCTAGTCCGACGGACAAAAACCCACGCTGGGGCAGCTATTGGCTACTGGCTATCAACTTCCTTATTTTAGTCCGGTGTACGTCATCACGTACGAATCCGTCGGACTTTTGTGTGATCGTATGTAGGCAAGTCCATTCGTAAGAAAGTCCGCCGCAAGTCCGCCAAAAGTCTGCCAAAAGTCCGTCGAAAGTCTGTCGGACAGGCTGTCGGACTTTTGTAGCCGAAAAGTCCGACCGTGTGTACGCGGCATTACTGCAACTGCTCAAGCAGTACTCAGAATACAATATTATTCACATTAGAATTCATTGAAGCTGGCCATTTGAGATTCTTGATAGTTGAAAGTTTTATATATGCATGTTTTATAAGTTTCTATTGATTTTGAGTGAAAAATACAATTGACAAACCGTGGGTTTAGTATGGCAGACTGCTGAATCAATTTGTTTACAATGGACTGCATGTAAAGTGATCAGATATACATTCTTATACAAAATTGATACATGTATGACCACCATTAGACCAGTGAAATGTAGACTCCCTCACTCCATAGCTGTTAATTTTACTTAGCTAAAGCTGGCCATAGATGGTCCAAATCTCAGGCCGGTTCAGCAGGGACCGGCAGAGATTCAAGCCATGTATGGGCAGGCCATGTATTGCAGGGCTGCTATTAGAGATCACAGTGATCCCCTATACCTTGCACCAGCCGGCGGGAGCGAGAGATGAAGCCGTCAGTGCAGCTGGAGGGGTACGCAGGGGTGGCCCGGAAGCAGGGGGAAGGAAATTATTTACAGAAGAGATGATCAGTGTGGTGGGGGGGAATTTACTAGGACAGATCCCCTTTAATTCCCCCCTGCAGCAGCTGAAAGCTGGTGGGAGGGAGAGAAGATGAAGCCAGCCTTCAGCTGCTGCAGGGAAAGCCATACAGGGGATCAACTCCTGTAATTCCCCCCTCAATACCGGTTACCCCCTCCTGACCATGATCTCATTCCTCATGCTGCCCTAGCCCCCCTGCTGAACTGATGGGGCCTGGGCCCCAAACAGAAGGACCGGTGGTACCCCATTATTAGCAGCCCTGACTTGACTTGTGTATAACCAGCGTGTTAGATTTTTCATGCTGCTAGCAATAATTGCTGTGTTCTCCTGGCAGGGATGGCCCCCCGCGCCCCCGTCCTCCCGCTGGGAGAACACAAATAGCTCTGCGGGAGGGATTCCCCCCATCAACACTGACTGTGTTGATGGTGGAATTGAGCGATTTTTTTTTGTTGCAGGAAAGAAAATCACATCATCTATGATCAGCTTCAGAGAACAACTGTAAGAAAAATGTAACTTGTGAACCATTGGCTTTATTGACTTTTATTTATGGGGCTATTTAATACTTGTGTATAGAAGTAAACACCCGCCTACATAAGCTTCCTATATGTTTTGTAAAATAGATAACAGCATTAGATCTCCTGCGGTGCTTAGCAGCTGAATCAACACACGAGGCTCCACTGAGGGAATAGTTGTATAAATCACCTGACATTACTGTGTTTGCAATTCCATTATACTCACACGTTGAATCATCAGTCTTTAGACATATATGTGAGAAAGATAGAAAATATGTCAAAATTTCTTGTATGTTATTTTTGCCCTATTTGCTGATTCACCACTGATTTGGCACTTTAAATTTGCTGATTTAAAGTGCCAAACAACATATATATTGTCACTGTTGGATTACCATATTTTTTTTTTTTGCACAGTTATATAGTATAAAGGCCATTATTATGGAAAAGTAGCATATTGCCTTTTAAATGTTGCTTTATGCATTGACATACCTCCTGAGATTGAGTCTGTCTGGACAGTATGGTCACCCACTGACTTAGCATCATCCACAGGCAGCTTAACTCTTCGGTAAGACACAGTAAGTATAATCAAACAAATTTTACTTCAGCTTATTGCAGTACAGAGGATGCTTTCCCAGTCTTTTGAAGCTTAAGAAGACAATGACCTTCTTAAACCTTTTCTCTGTGAAGTACTAACACTGACTGAGGAGACATGGAAGAAATGGGAAGGGTCTAGCTAGGACTGAATTAACTAGCATCAAACGGGAGGGGAGGACAGAGGGAGAAACCAAAATCCCATAGTATACAAGTTTTAGTGACCCAAAACTGCCACTAGATGTCAGCATACTACTGAACAATAACAACTTGATGTGGTTCAATAACTACATAAAAGTGGTTTCAGAACAAATGATTTGTTTTGCTCAGCCACAAAGCAGGGAAAATGTATCTTGGGCTACATCCCATGCCTAACCACGCTGAAAACCGGTCTGGGTCTGACATATATATATATATATATATATATATATATATATATATATATATATATATATATAAATCATCCTGTTAAGGAGTAACATTCATCATTGTTTAGGTATGGCAATTTTTACATAGTTACATGTAAGTATGTATGTACCATACCTGTGGGAAGCTGGAAATCACTGTACTAAGCACCAAATAATACAGTGATTGCTTCTAGCTTCCGGGTGCTGTTCCTAGCGGCTGCCCTGCTGCTTACCGAACACAGGAGGTCACTTGCTTGGCATAGGCACCATTCAGAAAACACTTTGCATTTTCTCAGGTGATTGGATGAGTTGGAGATTGTGACATCATCGCCCTGCCTCTCCACCCAATAAAAGAACGCTTTGCATTTTTTGAGAAGATGCAAAGAATTCCCTGATTGGGGTACCTGTGCCGAGTAAGATACCTCCTGTGATTACTATGCATCAGGGTAGCGGGCATGGGACCCAGAAACTAGTGGAGATCACTGTAGTAGGGATGTCTATTACAGTGATTTCCAGCTTCTACAGGGATCCCACAGGTATGGCACATACAGTATCTCACAAAAGTAAGTACACCCCTCACATTTTTGTAAATATTTTATTATATCTTTTCATGTGACAACACTGAAGAAAGAACACTTTGCTACAATGTAAAGCAGTGAGTGTACAGCTTGTATAACAGTGTAAATTTGCTGTCCCCCTCAAAATAACTCAACACACAGCCATTAATGTCTAAACCGCTGGCAACAAAAGTGAGCACACCCTTAAGTGAAAATGTCCAAATTGGGCCCAATTAGCCATTTTCCCTCCCCGGTGTCATGTGACTCATTAGTGTTACAAGGTCTCAGGTGTGAATGGGGAGAAGGTGTGTTAAATTTGGTGTTATCGCTCTCACTCTCTCATACTGGTCACTGGAAGTTCAACATGGCACCTGATGGCAAAGAACTCTCTGAGGATCTGGAAAAAAGAATTGTTGCTGTACATAAAGATGGCCTAGGCCAGTGATGTCAAACCTTGGCACCCCAGATGTTTTGGAACTACATTTCCCATGATGCTCAACTACACTGCAGAGTGCATAAGCATCATGGGAAATGTAGTTTAAAAAAATCTGGGGTGCTAAGGTTTGCCATCACTGGCCTAGGCTATAAGAAGATTGCCAAGACCCTGAAACTAAGCTGCAGCATGGTGGCCAAGACCATACATCGGTTTAACAGGACAGGTTCCACTCAGAACAGGCCTCGCCATGGTCGACCAAAGAAGTTGAGTGCACGTGCTCAGAATCATATCCAGAGGTTGTCTTTGGGAAATAGACGTATGAGTGCTGACAGCATTGCTGCAGAGGTTGAAGGGGTGGGGGGTTAGCTTGTCAGTGCTCAGACCATACGCCGCACACTGCATCAAATTGGTCTACATGGCTGTCATCCCAGAAGGAAGCATCTTCTAAAGATGATGCACAAGAAAGCCGCAGTGTGCCCAACTGCCCATCAAACGCTGCCAATGTGGCCATTAAATTCTGCCAGTGTGCCCCCCGCCCGCTCGCAGTCTGCCCGGCACTTACCCTGTGTCTGTGGGGCAGCGGGTGACAGCAACGAGCAGTGTCCTCCATGCGTCTCCTGCCTCCTGGCGTCCAGTAGCAGGGCCTGTCATTTCAGCCAATCAGGTGACAGGTAACAGACCTGAGTACCTGATTGGCAGAGAGGCGGTTCAGTGTTAGGAAAGCTAATATTCATTCGCTTTCCTAACACAGCTGAGTGGACTGCGAGCACTAAGCATGGTGCTTGCTATTCACCTATTTTGCAGCCTTACAGCCATACTTACCAGCTCCGCTCGTGCCGTGCGTTCCACGGAGCTCCTGACGTCTTAACCTAAAGAACAAAGCACGGATGTTGCTCGGCGCTTTGGAATGCGCCACAAAGCAGTTAAAAATCCTGCAAATGAAGAGCCTCGTCTGCAATCTCGTTATTCCATTTACAAGGCGCTTCCCATAGTGCACTGTGTCCGGAGCCCGAACACAGCGCACTTTTGACACTTTGGGCCCAATTTGGACATTTTCACTTAGGGGTGTACTCACTTTTGTTGCCAGCGGTTTAGACATTAATGGTTGTGTGTTGAGTTATTTTGAGAGGAAGTAAATTTACATTGTTATACAAGCTGTGCACTCACTACTTTACATTGTAGCAAAGTGTCATTTCTTCAGTGTTGTCACAGGAAAAGATATAATAAAATGTTTACAAAAATGTGAGGGGTGTACTCACTTTTGTGAGATACTGTACACACTTACATTGTTCTAAGCTGGTCTAATGTAACTATGCAAAAATTGCCATATCTAAACTTCAGCTTTAACAAGAGTTAAATGTATTTTAAGTTTCCTCGTGTTCTCAGCACTTTTCTGTTCTGCTTTCTCTTCTTCTTTTTATTTGGGCCAATTTAATAGTTCACTGAACAATCTATTATGCCCAATGCTTATGCAAAGCAGTGCACTCATCTCTAGAAGAAACTATTTTTGGACTTGTGACTGGATGACATGTTTGCCCGCTTGCCTTTGTGTCCCTCTGTCCCTTGTTCTCTTAGTTTTTTAATTTCACTGTTTATTGAACACAAATGGTGTACAAAGCTATACAAGTTTGTACATATTCCCAGTTACTATGAGTGAGGTCTTCTGATTCTGAATACAGATATGCAGCATAAAAATAAAGGCATAGATGGAGTGACAGACTCTTGTGAGTTTTTAATACATATGTTGGCAGGTGTTAATGCCCTTTTTGGCCCCTCTTGTAGTGATGTCATGAGTGAAGCTAGTGCCCATATAATGGCAGCTGTGGGTGGGGCGTAGAGAGAGCGGAGTATGGGAACAAGAGACCCCAGTGCTGCACCATGTAGAGCTTAGTCCAATAATAAGTGTGAGTGCCTGGCTGGGCAGGACTGAGAATGGGACATTTTGAGATCATGCAGGAGGCTAATGGAAGGACCTTCCCATCCCTGATTCGCAGCTTGCAAAGTGCACAGTCTATTTGCCTTTAGTAAATCAACCCTAGAACATCAACTATTATTTAGATTGTAAGAAGCTGCTAAATGCAGTAAAGTGTTGAAAACGTAAATGGAGTAGACATTCCTTTATTTCAAACAATGGGCCTCTGGCAAAGAATGTAGTGAGAGGGCCTATGGGCGGGAGAAATGTGTCCAACATGGTAGACCAAAGACTGATATGCGAATGCTCTGTCCCAAGAAGTGGCACGGGACCTAGCTATTATTTAGACCTGAATGCGTATATGTGTGATTAATACAAAATCAATACAAAAATAACAAATGCTCAATATCTGTGATCACCTATAAAATTCAAATATCAAAGTTCATAATAATAAAAAGTGCTCTGTGCTTATAAATAAATCAATTGCAACTGTAATATCTCAAAAAGTGTTATATAGTAAAGTCCTTAGTCTGTGATATTTTTTAAAGTTTTTAGTGCTTCAGACTTAATAATATTCAGGGATCTGTATGAAAACACTTCATGCTCCCCACCTTTGTTTCCACACTCACCAGAACATGATGATACAAGCGCTTTATAAGCGAAACCAATGATCTTTCTTGTGCTGTCCCCATTGTCTTCTTTTTGAATAAATGGATGGATCCTCCTTTCTTACTCCATCATGCATGTATGTATGTGAAGACAAAAAACAAGCAGTCCTCCATAGCGTGATACCGTTTATTAAATAAAAACTATTCACATATTACAAATGCTCGCATTGTACAAGCAGCGATCGCATACAATGGTGTGTCCGGCATATAGCAATCATCTACGTTCCATTGACCAGAAGTGGTAAGTAGAAGTGCTGCCAACAAGCCCCGCCCAATGTGTTTCATCACAATGACGTCATCAGGAGCAGCACCATGATGCTTATCCACCCTGGGCTTCATTAACCCTTTTATGATCTTGCGTGCTAATATTAGACTCTATTTACCACTTCCTAATAAAGGAGAACTCTGGTTCCTTGCAAGTACAGCCCGGGCGTTTGGTGAGGCTTGCTGGCGTCACCTCCGTTTACCACTTACGGCCAATGGAATGCAAATGATGGTTGATTGTCCCTCTCTGAACTCTGCTGTACAGACTGGGCTGATGCTACTCCTAGTGAATAATAATGCCTTCAGGAAGAAGAACACACACAATACATCTATTCACAAATAATGCATAGGAAGAGTTTATCTTGACTTTGCAATGTTGTAACTGTTTAAAATAGCACTTAATTCTCTGACTCATGACTAATCTGGTCTTGTTCAAATACTTACTTTGAGCAGCAAGGCTGTACACAGTTTCACTTGTTACAGTAATCAAGCCATTTCTCTTCCACAGCTGTGACCCTGGAACACAATGAAAAATAACGATACAGAGCGAAGACGTTCTACATCCATTTATTGGGTGTTCTGTTCATTCTTTTAGTATAGTTATCCATTAGTCTAAAGTAAATAGAGTTGTACACATTTTATCAAAACTGTACATGTTTCTTGTTACTGCAGTGTTCATCCTTTGTTTCCTGATTGATGACACAATGTATTACTAGGAAGGCAGTTGCATTGTTCGTGTTTTGATCAAGCGGCGTCATTAGTAGGTTTTTAGTAGGTGATTTAAGAGAAACCCTGACACACAAAGTTCTAACAAACCAAATATTTACTAAATATACACCACTTCCATTATTTATTAAAATTTTGTTAGTATATAAAGTATCATTACTGAAATGTTTTAGGTTTTAGGTTTATTAGCCACTTGCCTTCTGGAATATTTACCCTCCTTCAGGCCAGGCCATTTTTTACAATGCGGTACTGCATTACTTTAACTGACAATTGTGCGGTCATGCAACACTGTGCCTAAATAAAAAGTATGTCCTTTTTTTCCCACAAATAGATTTTTTTTTTACGGTATTTGATCACCTCTACGGTTTTTATTTTTTGCACTATAAACAAAAAACAAGTGACAATTTAAAAAAAAAATACATTTTTTGATTTATTTTGCTATAAAACATATTCAATTAAAAAATGTTTTTAAAAATTTAATTTCTTCGTCAATTTAGTCCAATATGTATTCTGCTAGATATTTTTGGTAAAAAAAAAATCCCAATAAGCATATATTGATTGGTTTGTGCAAAAGTTATAGCATCTACAAACTATGGGATATTGTTATTTTTTAATTTTTTTATTAGTAATGCCAGCCATCAGCAACTTATAGCGGGACTACGATATTGCGGCGGATAAATCAGACACTAACTTACACTTTTGACACTTTTCGGAGACCAGTGACACTAATACAGTGATCAGTACCAAAAAATATGCACTGTCACTGTATTAATGACACTGGCTGGGAAGGGGTTATCATCAGGGGCGATCAAAGGGTTAACTGTTTGCCTAGCTGGGGTTTTCTTACTGTGGGGGAGGTGCTTGTACTAGGGAAAGGCATGGATCAGTGCCCCTGTTTTGCAGGGACACAGGATCTATGCCTTCTGTATTGACAGAACAGCATTCTGCCTTGTTTACATAGGCAGATCGCCATTCTCTCTCTCTCTGTACTGAAGCATCGGCAGGTGCTGGTAGGCATCGAGTCAGCCATACCTACCGATCAGGTCCCACTGTGTATAATCACAGCGGGAGCGGGCCAACGGCGGCGCACCCCATACCCGGAAGTGTCAGATCACCTACTAGGTACGTGATCTGGCGCAGAGCAGCTGCCCTGCCGCAGTATATCTACGGTGGGCAGTCCACAAGTGGTTATTAATTGTAAACTACATTTTCTGTTTAAACTTTTCTTCAGTCTTTTGTTGCTCTGAAAATAGCACTTAAGACAATTGTAGGACCAAGCCTGATTTTATTAGTATAAGTGTATTTTCCTTAGAAGTTAATGTGACCTTACACAATCGGTATTACAAGGCAGGCTATGCATGAGCGATTCTTGCACAATACAGATTAGATCAATGAAATCCAACAGCAATCTTACTGCATATTAGGAGGGGAAATGCAGTAGTCCTCCCAAGGTGGTACTGAGTCAAAATGGGAAGCAGCCCTGGGCCCGCAAGTCCAGGATGCCCACTAGAGTCAGAATATGTTCCAGTGGTCCACTTGCTACCTAAGCAATGTGCTTGCCTTTCAGGGAAGTAAAGTTGCAGGTGCAACAAAAAAAATGATGAAATAAATAATTAAAAGAAAATACCAGCCCTCTCTGCAGACAGGGACAAGGCACACTCTTCCCTAGTGTTCTAATAATGTGATCATATGATATGTGACGTGACTGGGAATATTGAGGGATTTTCCTGCCTTCCCTGTTGAGTACTATAAACCAATAAATGTGCCTGACCATTCCGAACCAAATTAATTACAGGCTACAGAGTGGGAATCACAACTGATAAATCAATGAGAGAGCTGTGCATCAATCTCTCTACGCCCTAAAACATAACTTTTATTCATACACAGCTGAAATAACATATGTTGGCAAAAATGTAAAAATCATGAACCTGCAGGTGGATGCAGGGGATAAAAAAAATCTGGTAGGAGTAGGTTTTCCATGAAGGGAAACATTCCCTTACTTATGTACAAAAACTGATCATACTAATGAGTGCCTCTCACGCCAGACTATTTTTAAATTTTACTCTGCATCCCCTGATAATATAAAGCACATCAAAAAGTGAGCACCCCAACCACAAAACGCAGCATGTTTCACCTATAAAAGGCTTCGTCAGGAGTGAAAAAAGTGTAATTTTAAATAAAACTTGCTCAAACATAAAACAACATGTGCAATGAAGGTGGCTGCCATTTATAACTCTTATGTCGCGTACACACGGTCGGACTTTTCAGCTACAAAAGTTGGACAGCCTGTCCGACAGACTTTCGACGGACTTTTGGCGGACTTTCGACGGACTTGCGGCGGACTTTCTAACGAACAGACTTGCCTACACACGATCACACAAAAGTCCGTTGAATTCTTACGTGATGACGTACACCGGACTAAAATAAGGAAGTTCATAGCCAGTAGATCTTTACGCACAGTAGCCAATAGCTGCCCTAGCGTGGGTTTTTGTCCGTCGGACTAGCATACAGACGAGCGGATTTTTCGACCGGACTCGAGTCCGTCGGAAAGATTTGAAGCATGTTTCAAATCTAAAGTACGTCGGATTTGAGGCTAAAAAAGTCAGTTGAAAGTCCGGAGAAGCCCACACACGATTGGATTACCAGCCAGCTTTAGTCCGTCAGCGTCCGTTGGACTTTTGTAGACGAAAAGTCCGACCGTGTGTACGCGGCATAATTTATATATTTTAGTCACCACTAGGGGGAAAACAGGAATCTAGTTCAGACAGGAGCTTCATCATACTAAGAGAGCTCCTCCCTGTGGTCAATTGGCAAACTATTATCGAATGTACCAATTGTACCATACATGTTCAGATTCATACCGCCAATTTTCTTTGCACATCATTACCAACTTTTAACCATTTCAAGAATATAACTTTATTTTTTTAGGGAGTCACCAAAACAGAAGCACACAGAAAAAAACAACAGCAAGTATAATCAGTTTATTCATGTATAAAACGTTAATGTCTGAAGAGGCCCTAGATCCCAATCCATCTAGCTTCAGCACTCCGCGGCATTCTATCCAAATCGCCCTTTTTCTGTCCTAATTTAATGTCCTGCACAACCCAAAATGTTAGACCATCGGATTTACCCCTATTTATCCCAGAAATGCCTCGCTACTGGTCTATCCTTCTTCGAGATTCTATATGTATCTTTTCTCAGTTTTTTGGGTTTGTAAATTCAATCACTGTAGGAACAAAAGGACACGTGTTAAAATGGCCACAATGGAAGGAGCCATTCGGTTTTTTTGGCAGCCACCTCTTAATATCTTTGCTTGCCGATAGGTGACAGATGGAGTAGGTGATAAGCAGTCTTATCTGAGTCTTGTCTTGACTGCTTATGACCTACTCCATCTGTCACCTATTGGCGAGCAAAGAATGTAAGAGATATACCTGTACTGGTGCATAGTCATTTTGAACAGGATAGAGGGGGTAAGCATTTATCAACATGGCTGGCACTGAAAGCGAATGTCTCCTTCTATTGCGACCATTGTAAAGCACATCCTTGTGTTCCCACAGTGAAGGAATTCACAAACCCAAAAAATGGTGAAAAAATACAGATACAATCTTTTTTTTACAACAGTAGTTCCAATGGGCTTATACAGTATATATACAGTACCTTGCAAAAGTATTCACCCCCCCCCCCTTGGCATTTTTCGTGTTTTGTTGCCTCACAACCTGGAATTAACATGGATTGTTTTAGGATTTGCAACATTTAATTTACAGAACATGCCCGCAACTTTGAAGATGTTTTTTTTTTTATTGTGAAGCAAACAACAAATAGGACAAAATAACAGAAAAATCAATGTGCATAACTATTCACCCCCCTAAAGTCAATACTTTGTAGAGCCACCTTTTGCGGCTATTACAGCTCCAAGTAGCTTTGGATAAGTCTCTATGAGCTTGCCACATCTTACCACTGGGATTTTTGCCCATTCCACCTTGCAAAACTGCTCCAGCTCCTTCAAGTTGGATGGTTTGCGCTTGTGAACAGCAATCTTTAAGTCTGCCCACAGATTTTCTATTGGATTGAGGTCTGGGCTTTGACTAGGCCTTTCCAACACATTTATATGTTTCTCCTTAAACCACTCAAGTGTTGCTTTAGCAGTATGTTTGGGGTCATTGTCCTGCTGGAAGGTAAACCTCCATCCTAGCCTCAAATTACACACAGAGTGGTACAGATTTTGCTCAAAAATATCCCTGTATTTAGCACCATCCATCTTTCTCTCAACTCTGACCAGTTTCCCAGTCCCGACTGCTGAAAAACATCCTCACAGCATGATGCTGCCACCACCATGTTTCACTGTGGGGATGATGTTCTTTGGGTGATGTGTTGGGTTGGGTTTGCGCCAGATATAGCGTTTTCTTTGATGGCCAAAAAGTTCAATTTTAGTCTCATCAGACCAGAGCATCTTCCTCCATACATTCTTGGAGTCTCCCACATGCCTTTTCTCAAACTCAAAACATGGTATTTTGGTTTTTTTACTGAAAGTAATGGCTTTCTTCTGGCCACTCTGCCATTAAGCCCAACTCTATGGAGCGTATGGCTTATTGTCGTCCTACCCTGTTTCCCCGAAAATAAGACCTAGCGTGATTGTCGGTGATGGCTGCAATATAAGCCCTACCCCCCAAATAAGCCCTAGTTAAAGTCCTTGTAGGTCTTATTTTCAGGATAGGGATTATTTTCAGGGAAACAGGGTAGGGCTTATTTGGGGGGTAGGGCTTATATTGCAGCCATCACTGACAATCACGCTAGGTCTTAATTTCGGGGAAACAGGGTATGTACAGATGCTCCAGTCTCTGCTGGTTTTACGTATACATTCTTCTAATTTTACTTCACCAACTTAGACTATTGTGTTCTGATCCATCACATATAATTCAGATTAAAAAAACATTGAACTAAAGGCTGTAATGTAACAAAATAGGTAAAATGCCAAAGGGGTGAATACTTTTGCAAGGCACTGTATATGTCGCCAGTTGTCCTTGCCCACTACTTTAAGTTCGGAAAACAATCGGACAACTAAGACGACGTGCCCTAGAACATGTAAATGATATACTCTTGAAGAAGGATAGACCAGTAGCGAGGCATTTCTGGGATAAACATAAGGGTAACCCTGATGGTCTACAATTTTGGGTTGTGCAGGGCATTACATTAGGACAGAGAAAGGGTGATTTGGATAGAATGCTGCTGAGAGCTGAAGCTAGATGAATTTTTAGATTGGGATCTAGGGCCCCTTTAGGCCATAACAAAGTTTTCACATTCCTGCCATTTATACATAAGTAAACTGATTATGCTTTCTGCAGTGTTATGTTTCTCTCTGTGTGCATCTGTTTTGGTGATTCCCTAAAAAAAAAAAATGATATGCTTGAAATGGTTAAAAGTTGGTAATAGCGTGCAAAGAAAATTGGCGGTATGAATTTAGACATGTATGGTACAATTGATACAATCAATAGTAGTTTTCCAATTGACCACGGGGGGGAGCTCTCTTAGTATGATGGAGCTCCTGTCTGAACTGGATTCCTGTTTGCCTCCTAGTGGGGACTAAAATATATAAATAAGAGTTATAAATGGAAGCCGCTTTATTTAGAAGCACAAAGAGTTATGTGAATATAAGTGTAGAGCATCCCTGTAGGAGCCGCTGGTGAATATAGTCCTATTTCCCCACTTAGGGCACACACAGCAATTTCTTCATTCTTCCACTGGCTCAGAAAACAGTCTAGGGCAGTGGTTCTCAACCTGGGGGTCAAATGATGATTTGCCAGGGGTCACTGAATCCTGGGCTGTTCCTGAAGCCTGCACCGCTCTCCCCGTCTTTTTGCGGCCGCCCAGCAGGGCTGTTCCTGGAGTCTGTGGTCGCCCACTCAGCCTCTTCACAGCCGCCCATTCAATTCACAGCATGGCTGGGGAGGGGGGGGCAGAGACTAGAGGTCAGCTGACTGGTGAGGAATGTGAAGTGGAAGGGGCTGGAGGAGACCCTATCTCCTGATTTCGGCATAGGTGTCACTGCTACAAGACATTACAAAGTCGGAGACACAGTGAGTAACACTACCTGTGATTATAGTTGCCATTAAAAGTCCACACTACAATTCTCAGATCAGCAGATGACCTTGATCAAGAACACCTAAGTTGGCTGATCAAAACTTCCCCCAGCACTGCCACTGATCCCACCCCCCACCAGCACTGCCACTCATCCCATTCCCCCACCAATGAGTAAGGGAAGGTATAAAAATAGAGAATACATGTAAGGAAGAGGAAAAGAGGGGGAGGAACAAAGAAAAAGGGAGAGAAAGCATAAGAGAAAGAACATGAAAAACGGCTAGAGAGAGGGATGGGGAAAGAAAAACAAGAAATTAGGATAGCGAGAGATAAAAGGAAAAGAAAGGAGAACAAAGAGAAGGAGTGGTACATCCTAAAATGTACCATAAGGGGTTTTAATACTGTACGAGTGGAAGGGACTCGGGGAGCGCTAAATGTCTGTGGCTTAGGGGCGCAAATTACTTGTCTTGCTTTGGGTGCTGACAACCCACGCTACGAAAATAATTTTACTGTTAGGAGTCCCCACAACTTGGGAAATTTTATCAAGGGGTCACGGCACTAGAAAGGTTGAGAACCACTGGTCTAGGGGATCTTTTTAGGGTTTTTATTGGGAATGATGAACAGGGATAGGGAGAGGGAACATGGGACACCGTGTAAACCGTAGACCTGGATAACTGGAGGATTCCTCAGTTTTTCCTTCAGCACCGTGGATCATCTGCTCATTCAGCCACAGGATCATCGGTTGCCTCCTTCAAGAATCCACTAGGGAGATGTAGATTTAAAACATCATAGGACAGCTGGACCCTTTCCCCACCAACTTCCTCCTGGCTCTCTCCATTAAGCTTCCCCAGACCCAACTTGTTTTCTGGACTTGAATTTGTGAATAGGCCCCCAAGCTAAGCCTAGATGTCTTATAACTGGTCTTGACCAGGAGATTGGTAAACACGAGTGTAGCACCCTCCTAGGTAGGTGCTAGGATTAGATAAGTTAGTATTAGTTGTGCTTTTATAGGTAAATGGAGTTGCCACACTGTTGTGTCCTTCCTTTGGACACAGTTGATCACAGGTTGGGGTAAAGGGACAATCATAATGGCCCTTTACCATGGGATCAGCTGTGTCCAATCACAGCTGAACACATAATTACAGACTTGTTGGTTATCAGCAGTCCTGCCTCAGGTGCTGTGTCTGTGTGAGTAAGGCTGGATTCACACCTATGCAGTTTTAGTGCTTTTTGCATTTTGCAGATTTGCACTAGAGTCCATTTAACATTGTTTCCTATGGAACACGTTCTGTAGTCCAAATCTGCAAAAAGCACAAAAAATGCATAGGTGTGAATCAGGTCTAAAGGAGTGCTGATAACCAGCAAGGCTGTCAGCACAGTGTTTACACTGATAATCAGTGTTCATCAGTGCAGCCTCATCAGTGCACATCAGTGAAGAAGGAAAATTACTTACCGTATTTGCTCAATTTTATAACAGAAACTAAGATAAACATTATTTTCAAAATTGTTGGTCTTTTTTCTTTTTTTTTAGCAAATAAAAAAACCCAGTGGTGATTAAATACCACCAAAAGAAAACTCTATCTGTCTGAAAAAAATTGAAAAACTTTCATATGGGTACAGTGTTGCATGACTGCGCATTTATCAATCAAAGTGCGACAGCGCTGAAGCTGAAAGTTGCCCTAGGCAGGAAGGGGGTGAAAGTGACCAGTATTGAATAAATAGAATATTACTGCAACTGACAATGTACTGTAGATGTTTATCATTATTAGTCAAAAGAGCAGGTCCCGTCGAGATTAACCATCACAGTCCTCATTATTAGGCTCAAATTCCCCGTAGCTTTTTCTTATTGATTTATAATCAGCAAAATCTGTAAAAAATGGCCTTATCATATTTTTCCTTACTCTGAGTTATATATATATATATATATCATAAATCTCCACCCTAGCTGATCAGCTCAGTTTGATTGAATCTGATGTAAATAGATTTGGAAGGAAAGATATGATTATTTAGTTATTTGCTGATCAAATCACACATTGATTGGATAACAAAGTTGAATCGTGTATGGCCTCCATGAATCAGAACACAGGCAATTTGCATTCCACAGCCCTTGGTTTGATAAAAAAAAATCCTTGTTGTAATCAAACATTTCTTTCAACTTTACAAATCTCTGCAGTTAGGATGTATGTTTTTGTTTGAATAAAACCCCTTTGATTTTATATATTGCAGTGTGACAGCTATTACACAGTAGATATTACTGCTTCAAGAGCTTTCACAATTACCCACATATTGTGCTAGAATACAGCGGGAATCTACATTTCTACATATTATCTTAATGATTTATTGTAACAAAGCAGAGGCTTTTGTCAAAAAAACAAATCAGAAAATTGCTGAAACTGCTGCATAATAATAGATACATGACAATAGTTTTTTGGAACTCTATTGGCATCTACTTTCTTACTTTGTACAGGTACAAAATTATACAGCATATTCATAACATGGTAAAGGCCAACTATGCCCAAAATAAATATGACTGTTTATTATTACTGGTAGTTATCACACTGACTATTTGCGAAATGTACTTTACATACACATATTGTATATTCACATCAGTCCCTGCCCTCAAGCAGCTTACAATCTAAGGTCCCTAACTCACATTGTTAAGTATACTAGGGCCATTTTAGACATGAGTCAATTATTATACAGGAATATTATACAGGATTTATATAGTGCCTAAAGTTTATGCAGCGCTTTACAATGTAGAGGGGGGACAGTACAATTACAATATAAAACGAGGAAAATCTTGCGAGCCACAATAATCCAATGCTCAATGTGCATCAATGTGAAATGTGAAACTCAGAAAATGAAACATAAAAAATTATATAAAAAATTATATAAAAAATATATATAAATATCTAGCCGCAAACGCAGTTCACGCATTCATAATCGTGCAAAGATATAGATAGGAAATGTTTGCGCTGCGCTTGATACTCTTATAAAATGGTGTCAAAGATCCCTAATATAGAAATATCAAATAAACAAACAAATAACAACTTAAGAACTTCCTATATATAGTGTGTACATTAACTTCTACAATGTGCTTAAATATCGAACAATTAAAGTGCATGTACAATAACGCCAAATCAAAATTGATCAAGTGATGTATCAAACAACATGCAATATCTCACGTCTAGTGCAGCATGCAAAAAAAATAAAAAAATTTATATATAAAAAAATGAAATAGCATGAAAAGTGCTCAGTGCTTTTTTAACCGCAGTCACTAAAACCTGCGTTTAGTGATCTCCATATTATAGTGTCCTTAAAATGTCCAAAAACAAGTGCGTCTGTGTTCAGCGAAATCCACAACATCCAGTGCAATGAATTCAGGTGTTGCAAACAACCGTGATGTATTCTTGTAACCCCCCAAAGTGATTGCGCTCACCTCAGAGCGTGTGACACAGTGGTTAGCTATGTCAAATCACGCTTGGTAGCCACTCATTGGGCTCTGCTAGGTACAATAGATGCGATCTCCACTCACTTTGGGTTGAAAAGGCTCCATAGACATCCAATCATAAAAGTAAGAGAGACTACGTAGTGTAATACTATCAAACACTATTTTATTAAAATATAAGATCACTTCCCACAAAGGGGTACTCACATTCTCCTGGTGCTGCTGTGCACCAGACAATAAACGCTGTATAAAACTGCTAGTTGGTAAGCCGCAGGGTATGTATTTTCTCCCAGCTCAGCTGTGTGCTTTTTCGTCCGTCCTGGCCCCTCCCCTACGCGTGTTCGACACAGGGTCACGTGTCTTCATCAGGGAACGTGAGATATTGCATGTTGTTTGATACATCACTTGATCAATTTTGATTTGGCGTTATTGTACATGCACTTTAATTGTTCGATATTTAAGCACATTGTAGAAGTTAATGTACACACTATATAGGAAGTTCTTAAGTTGTTATTTGTTTGTTTATTTGATATTTCTATATTAGGGATCTTTGACACCATTTTATAAGAGTATCAAGCGCAGCGCAAACATTTCCTATCTATACAATTACAATATAGTTCCATACAGAAGGAATTGGACGGCCCTGCTCATGGAGCTTACAATCAAAAGGAGCAATTAACCTACAAGCTCTTTGGAGTGTGGGAGGAAACCCATGCAAGCACAGGGAGCACGTGTGAACCCCATGCAAACTGGAGAACCGACAACCCCAGTGCTGCCAGGCAGGAATGCTAACAACTAATTCACTGTGCTGAGTGGTTACTGGCTGGTTTGGCCATATGCTGGCTTTTTATATCTCTGGGGGTCTCCAATGATGAGATATCTCATATTCCCAACCAGAATCCCAACCAGAATGCATATAAAATCAAAGGAGAAGTCCTTCAAAAAATACAAGGCAGAGGGATCATCATCAGCATTCCAACTTTACAAGAATGCAACAAGAAATGTAAGGGTGCAATCAAGGCGGCTAAGATAGAACACAAAAGGCACATAGCGGAGGAGAGTAAAAAACAATCCCAAGAAATTCTTTAAGTACATAAATAGTGTAACAAAGGGAGATAAGATCATATTGGTCCCATAAAGAATGATGAAGGGAATCTGGTTACTAAGGATGGAGAGATGGCAAAGGTATTGAATTTTTTCTTCTCCTCAGTCTTCACAAGGGAATCAGGGGGCTTCAGTAACCAAAACTGCAAAGTTTATCCTCATGACACGTCACAGGAAGCACCCTCATGGGTAACAGAGGACAGAATTAGAAATAGAACTGAAAAACTTAACATTAATAAGTCACCAGGACCAGATGGCTTGCACCCGAGAGTCCTTAAAGTGGTGTTCCGGCCGAAATTATACTTTTAAATAAAAATACCCCTATAATACACAAGCTTAATGTATTCTAGTAAAGTTAGTCTGTAAACTAAGATCTGTTTTGTTAGTTTATAGCAGTAGTTTGTTATTTTATAAACTTACAGCAGGCCGTGGCCATCTTAAGTGTGGGCATCTGAAGCCAGACTGTATTTCTTCCTGGATCTCATCCTTTCAGATCTCGCACATGCTCAGTGCAGCACAAGCAGTGTAATAGGTTTCAGGTCAGGTTTCCATAGCAACGGCAGTGTCAGAGGAAGTTGCCGCCCCTTCCCAGAAGGCATTGCAAACAGGAAATGATGCGATGGGCCACGGCCAGGGAGGAGGAAGTGAAAAATGAATACAGCAGATATACAGTAGGTGCTGAGAAAAAAAATGTAAAAATATCCAATTTGTTTACAGTGCACAGTTTAGTGAGGGATGCTAAAGAGTTGTAAAAGTGGGTGGAACTCCACTTTAAGGAACTCGGTCAAGTAATTGCCAGACCATCGTTCCTAATTTTTACGAACAGTCTACTGACTGGAATGATGCCAGCCGATTGAAGAAAAGCCAATGTAGCAATGTTTAAAAAAGGGCCAAGATACATCCCTGGGAATTACAGACCAGTTAGCCTAACATCAATTGTATTCAAGCTCTTGGAGGGGATGATAAGGGACTATATACAAGAGTTTAGTAATGACAACTATCATTTGCAGTAATCAGCATTGATTCATGAAGAATCGTTCTTGCCAAACCAATCTATTAACCTTCTATGAGGAGGTGAGCGGCCATCTAGATAAAGGAAGGCCGTAGACGTGGTGTATCTGGATTTTGCAAAAGCCTTTGATACAGTTCCCCATAAACGTTTACCTCAAAAGTAAGTTCCGTTGGCATGGAAATACACAAAGACCTGGAGTCTCTGGAACATGTTTATCCTCTCCGATGAGGGGAAGATCCTTTTTGGAACATAGATCTCTCATGAGATCTAAGCAGCTGCTTGCTTCTGTTGACCTGAGTCATAGTCGTTGCATTACCTGTCTCCCTCCCATCCCCCCTCCCTCCTTCCCCTCCCTCCTTCCGAGCGGAAGTGGAGTGTCACGTTCGTTACGTCCGACCGGTTTCGTCAGTGCGTTCTGGCGTGACGTCAGAACGCACTGACGAAACCGGTCAGACGTAATGAACGTGACACGCCACTTCCGCTCGCAACTTGGTTTTCCTGCTTTTTTGTTTGTTTGCCTGCACGAACCCATCTGTGGGTAATGCGGTTTTTGCCTGTTTTTAGCCTATTAAATATTTTGGCTTACTTCACCATGGGAGTTTTTTATCCATTTTCCTCCCATTTATGACATCTATGGTCTTTATGACCCATCTTGGGAAGTCTGGTTGCATGCATCCAAGTAGCCACAGTGTTACGTAAGGGACCTGAGTTCCAGCACCTGAGTCCCAGCACCTGCACTTAACCGTGACTGTGAGAAGCTCCGTTCATTCTTGAAGCGCGTTTGACTCCTGTAATGGGAGTCACCTCAATCTGGTGAGTAGGCTGTGTGGCTGGTGATGGTGGTGGAATATTGTTATGCGATGCTTTGCTGAACCCAGGGAAGCTTTACCCAGAAGCTTATTTATTCAGAAGTTCTGATCTACCAATATTTGAACATTTTGATCCATTATTGTTTGAAACAATTTTTGAACACATTGATATTTTGGAAATTATCTTTGGACTTTATTGCACTATTTTTTACTTTGTAAATTTTTTTTTTTTTTAATTTTCACAATTTAAATGTTTCTACTATGATGATTTAATGCTTTTCTTAAATGGTAGTTATCATCACTGATATTATTTTACCATTTATATGGTCTTGATTCACAATAGAGTGTGATTTTGTATCTGCACTTCAAAAGGAGCGCAGTTTGTAATTAACTTGTTAATTATTTTCTTATTTTCTCATTATTGTTATAATGTGCTGCTCCCTAATTAATTGATTTATTTAATTTAATTTTCCATATGCGCGAGTAGATAGTTGTTACCACTTTCAATTTTGTTCTGACTGTGGACCAAAAGTGAGATAGCTTCGGACAGGACCAAAATACGTGCAGTAGCATGCCCCTGTCCCCCTGGCATCTCCAGCAAAGTGTGGACGTGTCTGGGTAACATTTATGTAAAATGTAGGGTGTAAGGTACCATCTTGTTAAGAGCTTCTAATTGGTCTCCTGTACTTTTGTACAAATAGAGGATATGTGGAAGTTAGGCGGAGGTGAACGTACAGTTCAGGTCCCTTTCCCATTTGCTTATGAAAGGCAGGTTCAGTTGTTCTGCGGGGTGGTCAGGAGGTTATATGTTGTGGATAAAACCCGTGGAAGGGTACCGTCTGCCAAGCAGTGTTCCTTGAATGTCGTTAAGGGTTTGCTAAAGTGTTGCGGTTTTGGTATGGATGTGATGTCCTAATTGGAGGGCGGTCCAAAAGGGCACCTTAAATAGCTTAAATGGACCCGTGTCGCTTGTTAGTGTCTCCAGAGAGGGTCACAAACTGTTTGTCAGGAAGTTTATCAGCTAACTTGGGGGTCTAGCCCAGGAGGAAACTGTGGATTTCCTATAATGGGAAACAACGATGAATCAGCCGTGAACAGAGATTGTTTAAAGCAAGTTTGTGAGCCTGTGCAGAGCGTCGTACCTAGTAGGGGAAATTTTTTTAGCAATGCTGGTAGGTGATAGTAACAACAGATAGCTCCCTTTAACGGCAGGTGTGTTTGGGCCTGTTCCAAATGCGTCCAGAGCTTAGAGTCATGATGACGGCACCAGTCAATGACTCTACCCAGATGGGTTGCTTGGTAGTATTTCCGCACAATCGGAATCGCCAAGCCACCTCTGAGCTTGGGAAGGGAAAGAAGGGGGCGGGGTAAGCGAGGTGTCTTGTTTGCCCAGATAAATCCATTGAACAGAGTGTGCAACTGTCTAAAAAACTGAAGTGGGATTCGAATTGTAAGTGCCTGGAGTAGTTAGAGGAACTTGGGCAGAATACACATCTTAATAAGGTTACAGCTACCGAACCAGGAGTGCAGGCCCTTGTGCCAGGATTCCAACAGGGTCCTGGTTTTAGTCAGCAGGGGTGGAAAGTTTAGTACAAAGGTACGGGACAGGTCAGCTGGGACAAAAGTGCCCAGGTATTTCAGGGCGGTAGATGTCCATTTGAAATTGAAATTAGAGCGAAGCATTGACATAAGGGCAGGGGACATCTCAACACCCATAGCCTCCGATTTGTTGTAATTGATTTTTAGGTTGGATATAGCTCCATACAGGGCCGTCTTTAATTTTAATTGGGCCCTGGGCAAACTTTTTCTTGGGGCCCCCCCTCCATTCTGAGACATACAAAAAATAGCAGGTAGACTCAAAATCAGTTTACTGCAGCAGATCACGCAGCGATTGCAATTGTTTGCCAGAGGTTACAGCCTATCATTACTGCTCAATGGCTGGTTTCTAGAGGTTACAACACATAATTTCTGCTTGCCGATTGGTTGCTAGAGGTTGATGTATATTATTAGCGCTCACTAATTGGTTGCTAGGGGTTACAGCACATTATTAGCACTTACTGATTGGTTGCTAGAGATTAAAGCAGATCACTACTGTTTGCTGATTGGTTGCTAGAGGTTCATGCACATCGTTACCTCTCACTGAGCAGTGGAGCAATCCCAAATAATTGAGCAAGTAAAGGGGCACATTAATACACATACTACAGGAGAGGTTCAGAGACTGCGGACATACTGCAGAAGACAATCAGAGACTGCAGACATACTGCAGAAGACAATCAGAGACTGCGGACATACTGCAGAAGACAATCAGAGACTGCGGACATACTGCAGAAGACAATCAGAGACTGCGGACATACTGCAGAAGACAATCAGAGACTACGGACATACTGCAGAAGACAATCAGACTGCGGACATACTGCAGGAGACAATCAGAGACTGCGGACATACTGCAGGAGACAATCAGAGACTGCGGACATACGGCAGGAGACAATCAGAGACTGCGGACATACTGCAGGAGACAATCAGAGACTGCGGACATACTGCAGGAGACAATCAGAGACTGCGGACATACCGCAGGAGACACTCAGAGACTGCGGACATACTGCAGGAGACAATCAGAGACTGCGGACATACTGCAGGAGACAATCAGAGACTGCGGACATACTGCAGGAGACACTCAGAGACTGTGGAAATACTGCAGGAGACAATTAGAGACTGCGGACATACTGCAGGAGACAATCCGAGACTGCGGACATACTGCAGGAGACAATCCGAGACTGCGGACATACTGCAGGAGACAATCAGAGACTGCGGACATACTGCAGGAGACACTCAGAGACTGCGGACATACCGCAGGAGACACTCAGAGACTGCGGACATACTGCAGGAGACACTCAGACTGCGGACATACTGCAGGAGACAATCAGAGACTGCGGAAATACTGCAGGAGACACTCAGACTGCAGACATACTGCAGGAGATTACCAGAGACTGCGGACATACTTCAGGAGACAATCAGAGACTGCGGACATACTGCAGGAGACACTCAGAGACTGCGGACATACTGCAGGAGACACTCAGAGACTGCGGACATACTGCAGGAGACAATCAGAGACTGCGGGCATACTGCAGGAGACAATCAGAGACTGCGGACATTATACAGGAGACAATCAGAGACTGCGGACATACTGCAGGAGACAATCAGAGACTGCGGACATTATACAGGAGACAATCAGAGACTGCGGACATACTGCAGGAGACAATCAGAGACTGCGGACATACTGCAGGAGACAATCAGAGACTGCGGACATACTGCAGGAGACAATCAGAGACTGCGGACATACTGCAGGAGACAATCATAGACTGCGGACATACTGCAGGAGACAATCAGAGACTGCGAACATACTGCAGGAGACAATCAGAGACTGCGGACATAATGCAGGAGACAATCAGAGACTGCGGACATAATGCAGGAGACAATCAGAGACTGCGGACATACTGCAGGAGACAATCAGAGACTGCGGACATACGGCAGGAGACAATCAGAGACTGCGGACATACTGCAGGAGACAGAGACTGCAGACATTATACAGGGGATGGTCAGAGGACTTTGAGCAATGCACAGCTTTACATTTAAATAACACAGCTCAGGGTTTAAACAGTCAGGCATTTTATGGTTGTAAGGACATACCTGGCCAGCCAAACTCACCACATACATTCAAGACTGTGAGCGGGGCTTCCACTCTCTGCTCTCACTAAAGCAGCTGGGAGCTCCACTGATGCTTTGTTGGGTGGGCCCTGGGCCCACATCACCCGTGAATTGTCGCCCCGATGACAGCTTTGCAGAGCGCACAGAGGACATGGGAGGATGTATTCCGCGCTAGCCAGCTGAGAGGGGCGGGGCCGGGAGCTCCACTGACCCACGTGCAGCCTGTATACTGTGAATAGAGCGCCTGTAGTGAGAGCCAGTGATCGGAGTGGGAGTGTCATTGGAGCTCCCGGCCCCGCCCCCGGACCTCTGTATTCACCAGCCAGTATAGAGGGGGCGGGGCCGGAAGCTCCACTGACACTCCCACTCCGATCACTGGCTGTCACTACAGAAGCTCTTTTCCGAGTACACACAGGCTGCACGTAGGCGGGGTCAGAGCGTCAGTGGAGCTCCCGGCCCCGCCCCCTCTCAGCTGGCTAGCGAGGAATACATCCTCCCGTGTCCTCTGTGCGCTCTGCAAATCTGTGATCGGGGCCCTAATTCACGGCTAGCGCGGGCCCCCTAACAAAGATTGGGCCCAGGGCAAGTGCCCCGTTTGCCCTGCGCTAAAGACGGCCCTGGCTCCATAGAGTTCAAATTCCCAGAGGAGGTTTGGGAGTGAGATGGAGGGATTTGTTAGGGAGAAAAGTAATTCGTCTGCGTATGCTGAGACTTTATATTGGGTGTCTCCGATTGTGAGGCCTTTGATGTCTGGGTTCATTCTAACTTTACAAAGGACCAGCTCCAGGGATAGGGCAAATAAAAGAGGCACCTCATCAGTGCTCATCAGTGAAGAAGAAAAATTACTTATTTACAACATTTTCTGACAGAGACTAAGATAAAATTCTTTTTTTTTCAAAATTTTTCGGTCTTTTTTCATTTTCTTAACAAGAAATGAAAAACCGAACAGTGATTAAATACCACCAAAAAAAAGCTCTATTTGTGGGAAGAAAGCTATAAAAAATTTATTTGGATACAGCGTTGCATGACTGCGCAATTCCCATTCAAAATGTGACAGCGCTGAAAGCTAAAAATTGGCCTGGGCAGGTAGGAGGTGAAAGTGCCCAGTATTAAGGTGGTTAAAACGGTTCTTCAAACTTTTTGGAAAAAATGTAATAAATAAATAAAAGTCAGCAGCTACAAATACTGTAGCTGTTGACTTTTAATAAAAGGACACTCACCTGTGCAGGTGTCCAGCGCCGTGCTCACCGGAACCGCCTCTCTGCTGGTCTTCAGGTCCCCAGTTCTGGAATATTTACTGCGGGCAGCCGACTGTGATTCCTTTCCACTTCACAGCCGGCTGTCCACTGCTCATGAGCAAACTGCGCTGCACTTTGTGAATTACCATATAATTAATTGGTTATGGACAGGTACTTCCTATCGCTGCTAGCTGGGTTAAAAACCATGATTTGAGAACTGTGTTGTTATATATATTTTCCAGGAAGTAGTTTCCAGGAAGTAGACACAGAAAACTGAGCCACATGACCTTATATATATACCTTATATATACAGTAACTGCTGTATTTCATCCAGGCCAGAAGCAAAAACTATTAGGCAAGTATTCCTATGTTCTAAGTCCTCATGCACACGGACGTTTTTACAGCTGCTTTTTTGAGCTTTTTTTGCAGCTTAAAAAGGCCTGTCTATGTTAGTCTATGGCTTCATGTCCACCTAGGCGTTTTTGAGCTGCAAGTGGCATAGGCGTTTTTAAGCTGTAAAAAAAACCCAGGACCAGTGGATTCTGAAAGACGTTTTTCAGCTGTAAAAACGCTCTAACGCTGAAAAACGCTGAAAAACGCTCAAAAACGTCATTCACCAACGTTTTTTAGCGTTTTTGATCCATTGAAAAAAAAAAAAAAAAAAAAATTTGAAAAAAAAAAAAAACGCTCAAAAACGTTAGAGCGGAAAAACGCTCAAAAACGCTCAAAAACGCTAAAAAACGCTATTGCAAAAACGCTGAAAAAAGCTGAAAAAAGTCACTGCAAAGATACTGGCGTTTTCATAACTTTTTTTAACAGCCTGTGTGCATGAGGGCTAATAGTTTAACTGCAGCTGTCCAGCTTCTTGAGTGTGTATCAAAATTCTTGTGACAGACTTGTCTCTGTCCATTGGTTATTCTCTCACATGCACAGTGCCAGATAGCAAGGTCTGTGCTACTGTATGTGCGCAGCGGTCACCTTCCATTATATTAGTAGGTGAACCTGTTTATTGCAATATAGTTTGTGTTCAGCAACTGTTATTTTAGTTAACCCTGTCCCTTCTGGTCTGGGATTATATAGCTAATTTTAGCTCAGGGCTCAATAACCAGTATAGGCTAGAGCCAGGTTAGGCATCCAACACTTCTACTGCTTCTTGTAGTTAGAGGTCTGGTTGCATGGCAAATTAGAAACTACTTGGGGCTATGAGGTAGAATAGTCAGACTCTGAATTCCAGTGCAAACAAAAATTATGCAAGGCATTCCAGGCTGGTTGGACAATGTTTGGAAGATCTCCCCATTATCGTTGATCTTGATCTTGTCTTCAGGTCTCCGACACAAAGACGAACTCTGCAACTCAATCATTCTCAGGGTCATTTGCCACTAAACATTTGCTACAACAATTACCGTTAATCTTGATTTTTTTCTTCAGGTCTCCGACACAAAGACAGACTCTGCATCTCAATCATCCTCGGAGTCATCTCCCACTAAACATTTGCTGCATACCTGGAGGTATCTTTATTAATAACTATAGTGTATATACCAAGGTATACAGTATGTGGACAATTTCACCAGGACTCCTACCGGGCCCTTGGCAATAATACCTGTTTGCATATTCAATGTATGTACTAGTATTAATCTTTTCTTATATAAAGCTTATATTATTTCTATACTCATATGCATCTACTGTATATACTTATGGTTAATGTTATATGCTGATTGCACTAATTCCTCTACTCCATTTACTTACTTAATTACTGATTAGATTACTGGTTATTCATTTTCCAGGAAGGGAATCCCATCTGTTCACAGAGGCCCTGTCCTGGGTGAAGGCACTGCTAACTTTATTATCAAACCCACTCTTCCACTTAGCAAAGGTTCTGGTTCTCGTTTGCCTACAGGTTTAGTACACTATCGTGCTTGGGGAGGGTAATTTCTCATTACCACCACTAAAAGAGGGCCACACAATCTTTTTAAAGTTACACAGTGAGTAGCACTAATAATATTCACTAGGTACAACTTTTGCTTATGTGAAATACAACCTGTTTGCAACCATGCTGCTTATAAACAGCTTCTGCATTCCGTGCAGCACTGAAATTTTTAGTTGTAATTGTAAGAAAAAAGCACAAGTAATTACAGAACAGTCAAAAAATCTGGACAAACATCCTGTTGGCATTCAGAAGAGCATGAATGTGTAAACATAAAATCACAAAGCCGAGGCTTTGTGTCGTCACTGACTGGCAAACTTTAAAAACTATGTTTTGAATACCCTGGACAAAAGGATAGATTTTAATAACAAAATCAGTTTCAGTATGGTTCATACATGATGTAGTACCAGGTTGTATAATCCCTTGGTAAAACATTGGTATAGCAATGTTTAATCAATGTTACTAAAGTGTGCCTACTAATGTGATAATGGCATTCATTTTTGAAGGGCATGCCGTTTTACATTTCATTCTGGTTTATGGGTAAGATCTTGAGTACAGTGTTTGCTAAAGTGATAAGTATTAAACATTCTGTCCCCACTTATTCATTAGTCTGTCAATTATTCAAAATATTTAAGCAAGCTATTGACCTAAAAGGGTGGTGCATGAGAATAAGGCAAAGTTTTAACAAGAAAACACTGTTCCTTTTGAGTGCCTTAAGTAAATATAGATAATTATATTGGCAATTATTATTAATCACTGCTGTTTTAGACAATGTTTTCCTTGCTCCTGAATCGATGATACAGTTTTGCATAGTTCTTGTTCAAATGTATTCCCTGGTTTTTTATATTACCGGTATATATAATTTAAATTCATATTCAGGAAAATTGACAAATACTTATCGTATGTTTTCCTTTTCTGGATCCTCATATCAGCCTACCATGGATCAACTCTGTTCCTCTGACCCTCTTAGGATCACCCCTATCTAGCCCATAAATCTTAGCCTTGACCCCCACAGATGTACACATCACAATCTTTGCGCAGTAAACCAGGACGGAAATCATAGGCTGACAGGGGGACAATCTGATGAAGAAAAACGAGAAAGGTAAGTATTTGTTAACACTTTTCCTGATTCTTGGACCTCCTCTTGTCAGCCTGTCATTGATGTATTAACAAGCAATGCCAAACAAGGAGGGATCAGCCAAACCCCTATATACGACATGCAAGTACTGCATATAAAAGGTTCAATGGGCAGCAGCTGAAGATATGACCATAATACCAAATTCATCCAAGGATCCCATCAAAACATTTAACCTGTAATTGCTGGCATATGAAAGTGATAATAGAACTCCAGCTTGATGCCTTGCAGATGACCTTGTTTAAATGAGGGAAATAGTTCTGATGCAACAGGTCTAGGGGGTATGGAAGGGGAATTAGAGGTTCCAGGTTCATTTGTCACAATAGCAGAAATCATGGTCGACTGTGCAAAAATGGGAGAATTGCAAAGGCCTGTACTGAAAACCTGGTGCCATGATTGATCATAACTGCAGTACCATCGCAACAGCAGATCAAACAGAGACTAAGATGACAGTTTTCTTGTTAGGTTAGGAGGGTTTAGTTGTGTTTTTAAGGGGTACCAGTAAATAAAACCAAACTGTGCTGCTATGAACACTATTGGATAATGTAACTGCTATTGCTCCTACAAAAGCCTTCTAGAAAAACTCCCACAGAAGGTATTCCTTCTCTCTGCCATGTTGTTACAGCCTTGTTATAATGCTTCAGCTGATGCTCTAGCCATTGATGCTCACCTCCACGATCTTGTGTTCAAAACACCATGCATGCACTCTCTCATCCATCACAGTAGCTCTGAGCTCAGCACTGCCGCCACAGGTTAGATAGCGCACCCGGCATGTGCGAGGTTTGAATCTGATAGAACATGCTTTTGTTGCAGAGGCAAGCATAAAAGGCTGGAGTATTAGCTAAAGCATCATAGCAATATCCTAGTAATAGGGCAGGGCATGAGAATGTTGGTGTGATCACTGTGATAACCAATCACAGCGATCACTAGTGTTAGAATCCTTCCTGTACTGTTTCCCCTGTGTGAAGATATATTGGGGACATTTATCTAGTAAATTAGCTAGTTAGTCACCATCGGGCTGCCTCTCGTTCGGCAATTTCTCGGTGACCGGTTTAAAGTCCTGTGTATCTGTATTCCTGGGCAGCAAGGTATGACAGTTTGCAAAATACAAAGGTAGCTTTATTACCAAAAAAAAAGATGACTAAGGTCTGACGGCTGAAACGCGTTAGTGTCCTTGTACTGCTTTTGATCACATAGCCAATAAAGTCATTCAGATTTAGATGTTACCGAGTTGCTGACTTGATTTCACTTTTGAGATTTATTACTGAATATAAAACAGATTTCCACTTGAACCACTTAAATACTGGATACTTTCACCTCATTCCTGCCCAAGCCAATTTTTAGCTTTCAACGCTGTCACGCTTTGGCAATTGCGCGGTCATGCAGCACTATGCCCATGTGTGATTTTTATCATATTTTTTCAGACAAATAGAGCTTTCTTTTGGAGGTATTTAATCACCACTGGGTTTTTTATTGTTTGCTAAATGAATGAAAAAAGATTGAAAACTTTCAAAAAAGAAATTATTTTCTTTGTTTCTATTCTAAAACTTTGCAAAAAAATAATCTTTCTTCATAAATTTAGGCCAAAATGTATACTGCTAGATTACTTTGGTGAAAACAAACCACATCAGTGTATATTATTTAGTCTGTAGGACAGTATGTAAAAAAAAAAAAATGATAATTATTTTTTTTTCAATGTTTTTAAATATTTTCTCTTCCTTATTACATTTTTATCTACATACTGTGACTAGGGCAACACAGTGTTACCATAGTAAAACTGTACTATTCTGAGGAGGTAATTAGGATTTTATTTTTACACACAATGATTGCTTATAGCAGTGAATATCACTATTATAAACAACCATTTTTTTCTGAATGAAATCCATTCATTCGGTGTGTACTATTGTGATTAGCTATGATTGGCCACAGCTAATCACATAGTACCGATGGGCTATGATTGGCCCTGTCTGTACCATGAGATTTTTGTGACCAATCACAGAGATCATCGCAATAGTAAACAATGAATGGCATGGATGGAACCCATCCATTGTGTACCATTGTCATGTGATCTAATACCGACAGAGGCCCAGTACACTGATCTGTCATCCGCTGTGCCCTAGGGACACAGCAGATGACAGATTGCGCTGCGTGCAAGGCGCGATTCTTGGAGGATGTCATATGACATCCACTCAGGACGGGAGAGCTCACACCCAGCCTATGAAGTAGCTAAACAGACACATAATTAAAGCAGAACTAAATCCACTGATTTAACCGTTACCCAAAATGTTACATTATGTCAGTTCTCAGATGGCTGTCATCATTACTGATCACATGTGCAGCACCATGGCAATTTCTAGTTAAAAAAAAAAACTTAGATGTGGCATCTTGAGCTATAATGGATAGAAGGGTTTAGTATTTCTGCTTTAAAGCAATCTTAGCCTCTGTTTACATCTGTGGTTGACATGACACCAGCCATTTGAGGACTTGCTGGATTGGTGCTAACATAACTATATTTTAGGATCTAGGGCTGAGGTATGACAGAACTGATTAAGCTTAGGTTCACCCTAGTGCTACTGCATAATCATGCACCTTTCAGTGCTTTTTATAGCACAGTTTTGCACATGCGTCTCCCTGCTTTATGCATTTCTGTTTTTGCCAAAGAGTAGAAATATCTGCTGTGACATCATTGTTGCTAGAAGGAAGGGACTCCACCAAAACTGCAACAAAATCTCACCAAAAATGCATGTACATGTTGAGTTATAGGAAGCCAAAAACGCACTGTTTAGCACCAAAAGAAGCACATGCACCTTTAAAAAAATCACAGTGCACCATGTTGCATTGATGTGAACAAACACTAATGCGCCTCATTGTATCTTTTTCCATACCAGAGGAGAAGCGTGTGTAAAATTCAATAAAATAAAGATAAAATGGTTAGATGCGGGCTTGATCTAGGTTAGTGTCAGTGTGCTCTGGATATAAAAAAATAAAAAGGTTTTGTACTTAGTGTCATTGCAATCTGTATCAATATGTTCAGGTAGGATGAAAAAACAAGCAAAATGCTTACTATTGTTTCTTGGCCCTGCTACGGGCACAAACAACAAACTTACGTGGTTTCCTCTTGCACGTCAGGAGTAAGAGAAATGATTTTGTTTTATTGTTTGTTTGTTTTTTGCATCGGGTCATGGTAATGGAATTAAATTATACTACTAAACTTGGGGCCAGTTTTATAATAATGTAGTGATCTGCTGCCCTCTACTGTGTGCATTTGTAAGTGGCTGTGCTGCTAATGTTCTGTGGCTGTTCTGCTAAGAGTTATTTATGATTATGTATCGGCACTTCATGTTTTTGGGAGGTTGGCTTGAAAACCCCAGATGAAGTGGTGAGAGAGAGTGACAACAGGAAGTGAAAGGAAATACCTCCAAATCAAGGGAATCCCTGAATGCCACCAGGGTCACCAGAACCAGTGTCCCCATTGAAAGATTTCACCTCTACTCCTTTTCTGGAGACACCTCAAAATTTGGCATTTTCTTATACTTTCACTTTCACTTGAATCTCCCTAACGGGGACATAGACAGCAATAAACACCATATAAATATATCAACAGATCCGCGCTTACAGACTAATTTACACCTGCAGCCCCCCATTTTTTCACTTAATACGGTGTTTTCACTAAAATAAGGACAGAATTTTTTGTAGAAATTTCTGGATCATACCAAAATATAATTTTCTCAATTTTAAATAGTCATTATTTTATGCACTTGAACATTTGTTTAATTTTCAGTCACACTCCTAGTTCTAACACAGCGCCATTCCCTATACTTTGATTTTCAGCAATAAACACCAGACAGGTGTTCTTATTCTGTTCCACTCTGTCCATAACAAAAAAAATCACCCTTGATGAAGTCAAGTGGTCTGTGACGCAACTAGTCAAGAAGGAGTTGGGTACATCACTTCCGGTTTTCGGCTGATCCTGGAATTTCATGGTTTCTGATGCTGTTGTAATCAATTTTAAATGTGAGTTACTACAATTTTTTTATAATAAATTTTAATTGGAATACTACACAATGAGGATTAGCTTCCTTGTATAACCATATCACCCACTGGGGGAGAGGAGAGTGGCTAGTGGGAGAGAGTGAGGACAGACCCATATACCATTGCATTGCTGATTGGAAGAAAGGATATGATATAGCCACCCATGGAGAGGAATTGCTTACACACTAAATGCTTTTAGACCTTCTGGTCTAGGGAATGAGGTGAGCTGCTAGCACACGGGGGGGGGGGTGATTTACGAAAGCCGTGCGCCATCAGTAGAGGCGCACGGCGAGGCGCAACCCACATTTCTTTATTTACAAAATGGTGCGCCGATAACAGAGCGCAAATCCCCCATTTACTATAGCGATCTCGGCGCATGGGAGAATGCAATCTGTGCGCCACTATAGACATGGCGCACAGCATCTCCAAATCAATATTGACAGAAAATGAAGGTGGCAATATTATGGGGTGATGTGGGGTGATGTGAGGAAGTTTAGTAACAACTGCCCCAGTAACAAATATGCCCAAAATAGAATGGGAAAATAACTTTTTCAGAGAAAGCCTGCTGTGCCTGCAAGTACGTTTAGAACTGCGTGAGATCAATGTAAGCAGTGCGCATGCACAAGCAAGCGGCTCTTGCTCTCATTCACATGCGTTTGTTCACTGTGCGGCCAAATTCTTAGTAAATGTTAAGCAACGTACGTGCATTTACACGGGTTGAACGTGTGCACCTCTAAACTTGACAATTTTTTTTTTTACGCTGGTTCACCTTTATGTATTTTTTTAAGGAGATTTGCACACAGGTCATGTTAGCATGTTACGTTGTCAACATGTGACATGCACCTTGTAAAATTATGTAAAAACACTCTCGCTCCTCTAGCTCCTCCTAAAAGGGCATTTAACCTTCCCCCTCTAATGCATATGATTTCCTTGGGCTAGCTTTTGCTTTTAAAGGGGAACTCCACACTACATTCTCCAATGCTCTTGTCTCCCCCCTTTAATCCGTTGGATTTCCATGAGCAAACTTTTGCTTATAAAGGGGAACTCCACACTCCATTCTCCAATGCTCTTGTCTCCCCCCTCTAATCCCTTGGATTTCCATGGGCTAAGTTTTGCTTTTAAAAGGGAACTCCACACTCCATTCTCCAATGTTCTTGTCCTCCCCTCTAATCCCTTGGATTTCCATGGGCTAACTTTTGCTTTTAAAGGGGAGCAAATTTGCATTTTTAAAGGCACTTCTCCTTGTTTTGTTTTTGGGGTTGTCCAAATTGGTGACATTGATATATGTCCCTCAGGGTGGGACCTGAGGGTGGGACCCATACCCATTTTAAGGCCAATAACTAGAATATAAGCCAGCCAAGTGGGGACTAGCGAAATTAACAAGTAATAGACTGCACTGGTATTTGTTGTATAACTTTTGCCCATGTTAGGCTCTTTGTTTGCCCCCCCGGGGGGTGTTTGTCCCATCTGTAATTTTGTAGCATGGTGGATGATGTGCCTAATTTTGGACAGGGGGTGGCTTATTTTGTGCTAGCTAAATCTTCCTCAAGATGTTGTGACTAAAATGTTTAAATCCTTAAGAGACTGTCCATTTGTGGGTGCAGTCCTTTTAACGCCTGTTTATTTCCTGTGCAAAATGGTCAGACCTCAAAACCATATTCTGTTAGTGTCTCAAATTAACATACATGTGTTTTTTTGCTTTCCTTGCTCTTTTCCAAGTCCTGTTTTGTTGAACAATAAAATTTATAGCAAATTTTTATGTTTTATGTGTTTTGTTAATAATTTGTTTTGCAGATGCATGCTCAATCCAAGTAATGCATTTTACACCCCCTCTCCCCTAAACAATTTCCATGCAACAGATTTCCCAGCTGCAGCTTAACTAGGCTGATTGGCATGGCAAAACAAAAACAAAAAAAAAAACCCAAAAAAGTGTGATTTATCTAAAAGCTACTTTCCTGGTGCCTTTGGGGTAGTATATGCATGGATTGTGTGTATGCTGCCATGGATAGGCACCAGGAAAGGAAAATTACAGAGAGGTAAGTATTCAATTTTTCATTTTAGCGCAGTGGTTCTAAGCCTCAGTCTTCAAGTACCCCCGACAGGACATGTTTTGGGAATTTATTTTCGCTTAAACAGCTGTCCAAAATACCAAGCCATTGACTGTGATTTAAAGCACCTGTGCAAGATGAAGGAAAACCTGCAATCATGGCCTGTTGGGGGTCCTTGAGGACAGGGTTGAAAACCACTGATTTAGAGCACTGAGCTAAAATCTAGCTTAAGACAATCCTTTTTTAATTGTGGGCATTTGAAGGAAACCAAGTGAGTGTTATCATCCAATCATGTAGAAGCAAAGACGTTGTTTTTTTATTTTCCTTGCATGTCCCCCTCAGATCTCAAGCAACTGCACTTCCAAGTGCACTTGTAGTGCAAAGTGGATTTGCCTTTAGTAAATAAACCCCAAACTCCAAGATACCTAACAATTTGGGGTGTACAGAGCAAAATGCCAGAGTGCAATTTACCTAATGGGGAAACTATTTAAATTGACCTGTGTCCACAAGGAAAGACATTGGTAGGGTTTTATCCTCACTTCCTGTTTGGCTATGTGACAGGAAGTGAATAAATTTGAAGGAGAAATTGGCAAAATTTGTGAGGTGTTTTCACCCTATCAAAACTGACAAGATTTCTAATCCCTCTGCACTCTATCCCCAAGCAAAAATAAGAAAGGATTTTATTTAGCTTAACTTTGCAAAGACACATTCCTAAGTTCAACTGTGATGCATGTCAATGGTCCATTTAGACCTTGTTTAATAGAAAACACCACTATAAACATTTGTTAGTCCAGTCCTGGAAATCTGCATCTGCTTTACTATTAATTTCCATAAAAATTGGGTTCCTGCAGCTAGATGCGCCAAATGCATCTAGATGAGCAACTGCTGTGTATGTGAAATGCGCAACTGCTGTGTGTGTGGAGGTATGTACCCGTGGCACGTATCTGGTTCCCAGGAGAACGACATCACGCCCCTCCAGGAAGTTACTTGTGCTGCTGCTAATTTCTTCCTACCACCATGCCCCGCTCACTGTTCTCTGAGGAAGAGATGATCCTTATTTGCAAATTAAGAATTATTTGCAAATTAAGAATTAAGTTTTTTATTTATTTTTACATGGGGTGGTGTTTGTGTGGGTCATGTGTGTATGTCTAAATGATTTGGCCTCAAAACACACACCTTCTTCCTGTGTACAGATTCACTTCCGGGCCAATGTATATTGCTTCCTGCTTCAGTGTGTGTATGTGTGTGTGTATATGTATATATATATGTATATGTATATGTATGTATGTATATATATATATGTATGTATGTATATATATATATATATATATATATATATATATATATATGTACTTGTGTCAACCAGCAGAGAGAAGTTGGGTAGATGCCACACTCCCAATTCTGGAGGCATAATAATGGTCTAGCACAGGGGTCTTTAAACTACGGCCCTCCAGTTGTTCAGGAACTACAATTCCCATCATGCCTAGTCATGTCTGTGAATGTCAGAGTTTTACAATGCCTCATGGGATGTGTAGTTCCGCAACAGCTGGAGAGCCATAGTTTGAAGATTCCTGATCACCCTAGCATGTCTTGAAAAAAGTGTTTTTTCATGTGCCTTGTATAATGCCCAAGAAATATTGTTTGGAAAATACAAGTGGGTCATGGCACATCTACATTCCAAATTTGGCACTTAAGATGGTCATGCACTATGTAATCTGATTGGCCAATCTCTGTACAACTCGATATTTAGTCAAAATAGGTAATAGGAAGACGCGCATGAACAATTAATTCGAATTATAGGAAATCAAACAGGCTCTTGCACTAAATCTAATTTATTTAAGATCTAACTGATTGCAGTGTATGGTCACCTTTAAAGATCAAGATCAGAAAAAAATAATTTATTGGGTTTAGAACTATTTCTCTGTTCTTTGTAATGAATTGAAAGATTTGGGTAAAAAAAGAAAAAAACACGTTTCAAAGATATATTAGAAGTGAGCATCAAAAGGGTTAATTAACTGAGAACACCTACTAATTGCCTAACAAGACACAGCCAATGAGATGAAATTAACCATTTGTATTGGGCGTGCGCTATTATCAATGAGAAAACCCCCGTTACCCCAGTTACCCTAGCGCCAGTTGCAGTTTACATATGGGGGTATTTATTATCGCTATTTGCGCTTCAATGTGCGCTGGTTCGCATGTTCAATGAATGACTTTTCCGCCACACCAATAAATGTATGAACTGGTGCATTGCCTGGTGCATTGCCTATTTCTTAGTAAATCACCCCCACAGTGTGGATTGAGGTGCAAGGGAAAGTGATCACATCACTGAGGAATTTGATGACATTTGCACAACGGATATCACTAGACACACTGGATAAGATTTATCTTAACTTAAATAAACATCTCAGAATACTAGCTGACTCCTTCCATAAGGCTTCATGCACACTAGAAAGCTAAAAAACTGCTTTGGCAACACTGGACAAAAAATGAATAAACGGAAAAAAACAAAAAAAGCCCCCCCCCCCCCCCCATTTGTCGTCCCCAAACCCAAACTACCATATAAATAAATAGACAAAACAAGAAATGGCTGCACCTAACGTTGGCTCCAAGTAAAGTTTATTGGAATATGAAAATATCCAAAATTACACCAGAGGACACCAGCAGTGGTCAAGGTAGACGCGTTTCACACAACAGAAATTATTAAGCATATTTCTGTTGTGTGAAACACGTCTACCTTGACCACTGCTGGTGTCCTCTGGTGTCATTTTGGATATTTTCATATTCCAATAAACTTTACTTGGAGCCCACATGAGGTGCAGCCGTTTCTTATTTTGACTATTTACCACGGAGCGAGCCGGGGCTAGCACTCAGGTGTGTGTTCCAGTGGGTGAAACAGTTACACCTGGAATGGTGAGTTCTTTTCATTTAAATAAATAGACACACAACCAGAATGTGGGAAAAAGTAGGTTGTGTCCCCTTTACTGAGTTTTAGAAATATTAATAATAACTTTATCTTATTTAAAACTAAAACTTACAAATAACCAAATGACAAGTTCAAGCCATAATACCAAACTAGTAAATAAACAAAGGATAGCATAGCCTGATGAAGAAGCACGCATGCCCCGAACGCGAAGCACCGCCCGCCTCACCCCGCTCCCGGAAGTGAAGACGCAGGTCAGCACGGCGCTCCACGGAGGATCCATGACCGACATCCTGGCCGCCCCGAGGCTCTGAGGACCCTCGGCACCACCGGAACTGCTACCAGGACCCAGGTCCCAGGAACCCCCCCACTGGCCCGTGACACCCACATCCCCTGAGAGCACGCGGATGAAACTACTTTACATGCTGGTTTTTAGCAACTCAAATGTTAGGGACCCATCCCAGGACAACTGAGGACTGACCATTGCAGATGAGATCCAGCGTAGCTGTTCACCATTTATTTACTCAGGCCTGTTTGACCCCCTGTAATTAAGGGGTCCACCTTTTCCGGTAAGCGCACCCTTATGATTAAGCATATTACATCTGATGCGTTATGAAAAGGGATCAGCCTGCCCGTGACAAGAGGAATTGAATACATGTTTTATTATATGGACTTTTAATTGTCTTTTTCTTTTTGCGCTGCACTTGTATTTGTCTATTACATAATACCAAACTTAGACTTTAAAGGCATAGTTTACCTTCATCAAAAAACTGCCTATGCAGATAAGGGATGTCTGTACATAAAAACAAAGTGGGCAGCTTTGGCTAAAGTTAAATATTGCCCTTGCAATAGGTATAGGCCAGAGTTTGGCTGCTGAGACCACACCTATACGGTGACTTGGCGTATAATCTTCTACTAACCTAGTATCTGCCTTTTCTTGTTTTTGTAGGCTATTTACATACCTCATGAAGCTGGACTGAAAAAGTCCCAAGATGTTGCTAAGATAGGCCCAGCTGTGAGTTCTGAGAGGGTTCTGAAATCTCAGAGCTACTGCATTAAGGGAAGAAAGCGTATTTGTGTGTGTGTGTGTGGGGGGGGGGGGGGGGGGGGGTTGAATCAGTGACAGAGCTCACTCCTGTGATAATGAACAGTAATAGCTAGGCATTTCTTAGCAATGAACATCCTCAGAGTTTGCCAGTCAGGCTTCATGAGGTACATACAGTAAATGGCCTACAACTAGCAAGGGCATTATTCAATTATTCAACTGTTGGTGTACTCTGGTGTCATTTTGGTTATTTTCATATTCCAATAAACTTTACTTTGTCTGCATAGGCATTTTTTGGTAAAGGTGAACTATGACTTTAAGATTCAAGCTGACCAAATCTAACTATATTGTTGCAGACAATGTCCACCCACAAAGTGGGTGACATTACTCCATAAAGTTTGACCGTGACAAAGAAAATAAGCAAAAAGGAAGGTGTTTGGCAGGGGAAGCAGTCCAGTGGTCAGATGAAGCAGTAGGAAGATCCTGGGGTAACTGCTAATAGCTGCCTTAGAGACAAGACCTAAAGGGTGAGGTCACAGCGACTGGACAGCTGTTTTCCCTCAAAAACATGAATCACCAATCCACTGGTCAGCTGAGTATCAGCTCCGCTCTGTGATAGCCCAAAATCTGCCCCGCGACAGCAATCCTGCTAAGTTATTTAATAAGGAGTTGCCCCCCCCCCAAAAAAAAAAATTAAAAGTGAGCAGCTACAAATACTGTAGCTGTTGACTTTTACTATTAGGGCACTTGCTTGTCCAGGCATCCAGCGGTGTCCTCACCCCAGCTGATTCTTGAATTAGCTCTTGGGTGCTGGCACCGCCATCTTGGCTAAGGGAAACCAGCAGTGAAGCCTTGCGCCTTCACAGACGGTTTCCTACTGCACATGCACAAATTGCGCTGCACTTTGCGAATAGGCTGGCTGCGGGGGGAAGGAGGGGGGCTGAACTCCTGGCTCACTTTGTCATGGCGAACTGAGCAACTATCAAAACCAGGTACCCGCTCCCCCCCAAAAGGTGCCAAATGTGGCAGCAGAGGGGGGGGGAGGAGGCAGACAAGCAGATCTTCCCCTTTTGGGTGGAGCTCCGCTTTAAATAACTTGGTACCTGAAAGAACCAAGGGGATTTCATCAAAACCAAATATATAATATAGTTATCAGGCTATAATCCGTGATTGACTAATAAATGAAACAAAAAGGAGTGACAATACCACTGGGCCACTTCCCCTGTTCCTTCTGTAGCCCCAACATTCACACCTAGTAGGCTCTTATACAGGCATTTTTGCACATGTATATGTGTGCTTAAGTGTTTTGTAAGTGTTTGTTCCCGTGTGCAAGCTCCTGGGTGGGGGGAGAGCAAAGAACAGTTGTTGAGCTGCCAAAACCTGTGTGAAAACATTCCCTTCATGTGTCTGGAGGCACTTCCATTGAAGTATGTGGGACAAACTGCTCGACACAGCTCAGAAAAAAAAACGATCTACCTTTTCGAGCTTTGAAGGAATGGGTGTAGAGATGTGAACAGCCTGTATTAAAAAGAATAGAACTGTTATTGCTGAGCATTGTCACATGTAGACTTTGGCCAGCTATAGGTTGTTCGAATCCACGCATGGGCAGGCTGAATGTACCAAGTTACAACCAGCCTGCCGGATTAACTAGGAGATAGCCGCTAGTAATAATTACCATTTTCTCTCGGCTTCCCCTGCTCCCCCACCACCATCGTCTGTGTTGGTGGGGGAATCGTGCAAATTTTATTCAGTGGTTGCAGGAAAGAAATTCACACTGTCTATGGCCAACCTTTAGTGCAAAAACATGAGCAAAGGGTGAGGTGTGAACAGGGGCTTAAAGACATAGTTCACTTTTACCAAAAAAATTGCCAATGAAGGTAGGAAGTGTCTGTAGATAAAAACAAACGGTGCAGCTTTGACCAAAATTAAATAATGCCTGGGCTATAGATGTAGGCCATTTAGGTACCTCCTAAAATCTCACCCAAAAAACTCCCAGAGATGGCATCATCTTGTCCTGCCTTGTTGCTAGGACATTGCTAAGACACAGCCAGCTGTTACTGTTCACCTCCACCATCACAAGAGTGAGCTCCTCTTTGGGTTGGTTCAGATTCAGTCCAGTGCATTTTAAAGAGGAGGGCCACTAAAAAAAAAAAAAAAATAAAAGTCAGCAGCTACAAATACTGCAGCTGCTGACTTTAATTGGACACTTACCTGTCCCTGAGTCCAGCGATGCGGGGGATCGAAGCCCCGCTCGTCTCCCCCTCCGTTCGGCGGCGCCGGCATTGCAACTGTGGGCGCCGGGCTGTGGCTTCACGAGCGCAGTGATTGGCCGCTCAGTCACCTGGGACCTGTAATGGGTCCCAGATGATTGACAGGAGGGAGGGAGCAGAGCTGAGCCCTTCCTGTGCCGCAAGGAAGTGATGTCACCAGCCCAGGCACTGAAAGAGGCAGACTACGAGGGACCCCCCTGCAACAGGCATTTAGAGGTGAGTAAAAAAAAAATATCCAAATGTTTTTTTGTATTTTTTTTAGGATTTTCCATGTAGTTTTTTTTTTTTTTGGGTGGAACACCACTTTAAGTTCTGCATCAAAAATGCATGGACATTGTTTAACGTTCCAATGGCTCTAGTGCACACTAGAGCAGCTCGTTCCAGTGCAGTGAAAACAATTAGAACACGTTGCATTTTTTTCTTTAAAAAATCACAAACGCACTGGAATACACATGTCCTTAAATGAGAAGAAAAACGCGCATGCAGAAACACATCCGGAATGCAGAAATGGTGGTTTGGACCAGCCTTTCGTCCTGATTCGAACCCTTGTACATACGCTTTCTCCAATGTAATTTCTGGGAGTTTTATAGTCAGGCTTCAGGAGGTATGTAAAAAGCCTACACCTATAACAAGAGCAGTATTCAACTTTAGTCAAAGCTGCACGGTTTGTTTTCATCTAGACATCCTTTACCTGTGTAGCAAAGTCCCGGGCCCCTTTAGGACTAATGGTTGAGTTGAATCTTAATATAGCGTGGTCTTACCCCGAAGGGTCCCGACGGTGACCTCCAGCATCAGGGACAGCAAACATCCTTCTGTGTAGAGTGGATTACAAGGCATGGTGGGTGTAATGCAAGAAGAAAGGGTGGGCGCCAGACACTTTTTGAATGCAAACAGATTTATTGTCTCTTAAACAGAACTGTGAGAGAGAGAGTTAGGGCCAGGACACCCTTAAGTAGATTAAATAATTAATTGTCAGACTCTAAGACTTCTATAGGCAGACAGCTATACAGGTGAAGGCCTCCAGCCGGACACCACTTCTGTATAGGTAGGACGCTGTCTCCTATGGCAACAATCTTGTAGAAGTTACTAACTGTAACTGTATCCAACTATTTGCAACACGAACAGTTCTCAGCTTACCCCACAATCACTCACTGTGGGTCTTCACTCAATGTGCTCCAGTCCCTCTGACTAGACTTCAGATGCAATAGTCACTGGATCCCCAGAGCACTTCAATTGTTAGCTCTCAGTATCTATCTCAAGCGTCACCCCCGCCTTCTCTGCTGGGTCCCTGGCTTGGCACTTACAAATATTCTTCAAGCGTCACTCCCTGCTCACCCTGCTAGGTCCCTTGCATGGCACTCACTGATGCTCCGCAAGCGTCAACTCTGCTGTCATGCTGGGTCCCTGACTTGGCACTTGCTGAAGTTTTCCCACTTCTTTACCATTATCGGCTGGTGAGAAGTCTGCTCTGGTACTGGCCTCAGCTTACTCACAGTGGTCTCCGGTAACAAGGTGGATTGTCCTTAGTGGCGACAGCTTCCCCTTCCACCTCTGACCACAACTGGTTCCCCAGCTGGCAGAACCATTACTTCTGGTTGTACTACAAGCCTGCAGTCCCAACCCTACGCTGCTCTCCTGCTTCTTGATAGGCCCTCAGACAGCCTAGCAGCTAGATGTCCCCGGGATAGGCCTTAGGCTTATGGCCTAGCAGCCCGGGGCAGCATGACACACTTCCACCCAGGTGGTACAGATAGGGTTGCCACCTGTCCGGGATTCACCCGGACTGTACGAGTTAGAGTAATTTTGAATCACGTGTCTGGGGCTCCTGCTGCCTGGTACCCGGACACATGATCCAGACCGCACTGTGGCTCAGAGCTCCATCTGGGGGCCGAGGCAGGAACATTACTACAGGTTCTTATGCTAATATAACTGTTTGGACTATTTAATCAGTCCACCCCCGCTTCCTATAGTATCTGCCGGGGCAGGTAATTGAACTGCAGCTCACATGACTTTCTCAGACAATGCACAGGAGGAGAAGAGGTGCACGGTGCCACTGAGGGTACTCGAACCCTGGACAACTTTACAGAGGACGAGACTGCTATAGAATAAAGAGTCTGGCCAGCAGTGCCCTGTCAGTGTTCGGGTGTCAGTGGAGAATTGGAGGACAGTGCGCTGGATCGGGGATAGGAGCTCCATGATCCGCTGATCAGCATCTACAGTATGTAGTTCATCACACAGACAGCTGACCGGGAACAGATCGTGCAGGAGACCAGCCGGCAGAATCAGCTACATCCACAATACTTGTGTAGCAATAACTCTCGGTGGAGCTGCTGGTTTAAAGCGGGCCTGTCCTTTTATCTCTTTACCCCTCTTAAATTGTTCAATCCCCTTGGCACAGCTGTAGTGCAGTGTTGTAATGATATGAGTATTGACTTTAACCCACAATATACACTTATCTCTATATTTACCTCTACCTGGGTGTCTGTAGCGCCACCTGCAGGAAAAATAACAACGCTGCACACAAACTTCAATAATAACCAGAAATAACTTCTTTCTTTGAGTAAGTAGTATATTTACATAAAGGGTTATTACAATGACTACACTATCACACCAACGTAGTGCAATAGTATAGTAAATAGTTATGACAATGGGTAGCACACACAAATATACCTAATTGTATATATCTATACCAGGGAGCTCCCCCTGCTCTAAACTGTAAAGTCCCTATACTCAGTAAATAAATGCAGAGCCCTGCAATAAAAAAAATAGTCTTGATGTCTTCAGTCTTCGCTAGCTAAGAACTTGTAATTGTAATCCACAAGCGGTTCCTCTTGGGTGTTGCGCAGTGTAAGGTAATACACTAAGGCAGTTATAATCCGGCAGACTGACTAAGTGTTCTCATATGAAGAAGACAAACATCTAGCATCCGCTCTTGAATACTGAAGTCTATGCAGATGTACTGTTTTCCAACTTAACTTGTTCTGTGGGACTATCAGTCCCAGCAACACTTTGTAACAGTTCTAAGTGTGTGTGTAGTATTAAACAAACTTCCGGGTGTTAACCCTCTCACCACACGGGATCCAGGCAGATGGATGTCTCCGTTTCAGCAGTTCTCAGTTCGTATGGAGGCACCACCACTAGGGTTGCCACCTGTACGGGAATGACCCGGACAGTCCGGGTTTTGACAGCTGTGCCCGGGTTTCTCTCCTCCTGAAACCCGGACACAGCAGCATAGGCTCCAGCCAGTGTGAGAAGTGAGTGTTCATACCTCCAGCCCACCAGCAGTTTAGCCCCCCCCTCCTGTAGCTGAGACTGCGCTCCGTCCTGCTGTGTCCCGTCAGCAGCGCGACCCCCTCCTGTCGCTGGATGCACACTCTCAAAGAGCACTTGCTCCCCGGACGGCTCCTGTCCTGTGTGGCTTCAGTGGTGACAGTTCCCCTCCATCCACCTCTCCCCTATCAGTGTGCCAATGCCGATCGGCAAATGCAGCCTGCTCTGAATGCGCTCTCTCCCGCCAGCAGCAACGCTCCCCCCGGGCCCCCCTCCTTCCCCTGCTCCAGCACAGATAATGATTTTTGGCAGTTTCACTGGTGAATGGTGAGAGTGGTGAGTTGGTCCCAGTCCGGTCCCCCTCACCCCTGTCAATGCAGTGCTAGGCTAATGAATCCTGAATGCTACAGCTCATTGTGTGCTCTCTTCCCCCAACACCAAGCCACCCCCCATCCTCTGTCAGCCCCCCTCTCCTCTGTCAGCCCCCTCTCCTCTCTGTCACCCCCCCTCCTCTGTCAGCCCCCCCTCTCCTCTGTCAGCCCCCTCTCCTCTCTGTCACCCCCCCCTCCTCTGTCAGCCCCCCCCCTCCTCTCTGTCAGCCCCATCCTCTGTCAGCCCCCCTCTCCTCTGTCAGCCCCCCCTCCTCTCTGTCAGCCCCATCCTCTGTCAGCCCCCCTCTCCTCTGTCAGCCCCCCTCTCCTCTGTCAGCCCCATCCTCTGTCAGCCCCATCCTCTGTCAGCCCCATCCTCTGTCAGCCCCCCTCTCCTCTGTCAGCCCCATCCTCTGTCAGCCCCCCTCTCCTCTGTCAGCCCCCTCTCCTCTCTGTCACCCCCCCTCCTCTGTCAGCCCCATCCTCTGTCAGCCCCCCTCCTCTGTCAGCCCCCCTCATCTCTGTCAGCCCCATCCTCTGTCAGCCCCCCTATCCTCTGTCAGCCCCCTCTCCTCTGTCAGCCCCCCCTCCTCTCTGTCAGCCCCCCCTCCTGTCTGTCACCCCCCCTCTGTCAGCCCCCCCTCCTCTCTGTCAGCCCCATCCTCTGTCAGCCCCCCTCTCCTCTGTCAGCCCCCTCTCCTCTGTCAGCCCCCCCTCCTCTCTGTCAGCCCCCCTCCTCTCTGTCAGCCCCCTCTCCTCTCTGTCAGCCCCCTCTCCGCTCTGTCAGCCCCCTCTCCTCTCTGTCAGCCCCATCCTCTGTCAGCCCCATCCTCTGTCAGCCCCCTCTCCTCTGTCAGCCACCCCCTCCTCTCTGTCAGCCCCCCCTCCTCTCTGTTAGCCCCCCTCCTCTGTCAGCCCCCCCTCCTCTGTCAGCCCCCCCTCCTCTCTGTCAGCCCCCCCTCCTCTGTCAGCCCCCTCTCCTCCTCTGTCAGCCCCCCTCCTCCTCTGTCAGCCCTACTTCCTCCTCTCTGTCAGCCCCCTCCTCCTCTCTGTCTGCCCCCCTCCTCCTCTCTGTCTGCCCCCCTCCTCTGTCAGCCACCCCCCTCCTCTTTCAGCTGTCAGCCCCCTTCCTCTGTCAGCCCCCCTCCTCTCTGTCAGCCCCCTCCTCTGTCAGCCCCCCCTCCTCTGTCAGCCCCCCCTCCTCTGTCAGCCCCCCCTCCTCTGTCAGCCCCCTCTCCTCTGTCAGCCCCCTCTCCTCCTCTGTCAGCCCCCTCTCCTCCTCTGTCAGCCCCCTCTCCTCCTCTGTCAGCCCCCCCTCCTCCTCTGTCAGCCCCGCTCCTCCTCTCTGTCTGCCCCCTGCTCCTCTCTGTCTGCCCCCCTCCTCTGTCAGCCACCCCCCCTCCTCTGTCAGCTGTCAGCCCCCTCCCTTTGTCAGCCCCCCTCCTCTCTGTCAGCCACCCCCCCTCCTCTGTCAGCCCCCTCCTCTCTGTCAGCTGTCAGCCCCCCTCCTCTGTCAGCCCCCCTCCTCTCTGTCAGCTGTCAGCCCCCCTCCTCTGTCAGCCCCCCTCCTTTCTGTCTGCCCCGCTCCTCTGTCTGCCCCGCTCCTCTGTCAGCCCCCCTCCTCTCTGTCTGCCCCCCTCCTCTCTGTCTGCCCCCCTCCTCTCTGTCTGCCCCCCTCCTCTCTGTCAGCCCCCCCCTCCTCTCTGTCAGCTGTAAGCCCCCCTCCTCTGTCAGCCCCCCTCCTTTCTGTCTGCCCCACTCCTCTGTCAGCCCCCCTCCTCTCTGTCTGCCCCCCTCCTCTCTGTCTGCCCCCCTCCTCTCTGTCAGCCACCCCCTCCTCTGTCAGCTACCCCCAAACAGCACGCACTTCCCCCAGCTTCAGCGGGGCTAATGTCCTGCAGCTGGGTCACACTGCACTGTCTGTGCGCTCTCTCTCTCCCAGCCGCCGGCGCTGATGCCACGAGAGACAGTGAATGGAGGGCCACTGGACTGGTATCCTAGCAAACAGGGACACTTTTGCAGGAGAAAGCATGGTATTACAGACTCCGCCCCTAACAGGTTCACACACACATATCTTTGCAACGGCTCCTGGAAGGTAAGGGGTTTTTTTTTGTCTCGCTGTAATTGAGTTCTCTATTGGGGGGGCACAGGCACTGTCTGATATTTAATCTGTTACTTTCCACTGCCCTACTGACACTGTCCTCTGCTCTACTGACAGCATCCACTGCTCTACTGACACCATCCACTGCCCTACTGACACCGTCCACTGCCCTACTGACATCGTCCACTGCCCTACTGACACCGTCCTCTGCTCTACTGACACCGTCCACTGCTCTACTGACACCATCCACTGCTCTACTGACACCATCCACTGCTCTACTGACACCATCCACTGCTCTACTGACACCATCCACTGCTCTACTGACACCATCCACTGCCCTACTGACACCGTCCACTGCTCTACTGACACCGTCCACTGCTCTACTGACACCATCCACTGCCCTACTGACACCATCCACTGCCCTACTGACACCGTCCTCTGCTCTACTGACACCGTCCACTGCTCTACTGACACCATCCACTGCTCTACTGACACCATCCACTGCTCTACTGACGACGTCCTCTGCTCTACTGACACCGTCCACTGCTCTACTGACACCATCCACTGCTCTACTGACACCATCCACTGCTCTACTGACACCATCCACTGCTCTACTGACACCATCCACTGCCCTACTGACACCGTCCACTGCTCTACTGACACCATCCACTGTTCTACTGACACCATCCACTGCCCTACTGACACCGTCCTCTGCTCTACTGACACCATCCACTGCTCTACTGACACCATCCACTGCTCTACTGACACCATCCACTGCTCTACTGACACCATCCACTGCCCTACTGACACCGTCCTCTGCTCTACTGACACCATCCACTGCTCTACTGACACTGTCCTCTGCTCTACTGACAGCATCCACTGCTCTACTGACACCATCCACTGCTCTACTGACACCATCCACTGCTCTACTGACACCATCCACTGCTCTACTGACACCATCCACTGCTCTGCTGACACCATCCACTGCTCTGCTGACACCATCCACTGCTCTACTGACACCGTCCACTGCTCTGCTGACACCATCCACTGCTCTACTGACACCGTCCACTGCTCTACTGACACCATCCACTGTTCTACTGACACCGTCCACTGCTCTGCTGACACCATCCACTGCTCTACTGACACCGTCCACTGCTCTGCTGACACCATCCACTGCTCTACTGACACCGTCCACTGCTCTACTGACACCGTCCACTGCTCTGCTGACACCATCCACTGCTCTACTGACACCGTCCACTGCTCTACTGACACCATCCACTGCTCTACTGACACCATCCACTGCTCTACTGACACCATCCACTGTTCTACTAACACCGTCCACTGCTCTACTGGCTGACAGTGTCCACTTTTAAGGTAGGCTGGTTTCATATTTTAACTGACAATTCTTTTATTAATCAAATCAAATTTTATGAGTACACAAATGCTTTTGTTTTATTTAACCATGCCCCTTTAAGTCCCCCCCCCACTCTTAATGCAATTTGGCCACAGCCACTGTTCACCGTAGTACACCTCATTACTACTCTCATTGGGTAACCCAGGAGGTGTCCCAGTTATTTTACAATTCTATAGAGTGTACTACAAAAAAATTGCTGTGCGACGTGAAAGTGTTCGGGTTTGGCTTGAAGAAAAGGTGGCAACCCTAACCACCACGCCGTCACACTGTTCCGTTCACTAATGACCAGGAGTCCTCGGTTACCTCCCCACGGGTCTCCGGAACGATCACTTCTGCTGCTCCAGCACACTGTGATACGACGGCAGGATCCTGGCAGCTGCTCCGCTCCTTCTCAAAGTAGGCCGCAACCCTGTGGGACACACACACCCACAGAGTCTTGCTGGCAGGCCACGCGTCCCAGGAACAAGAGACCTAAGATGGCCGCTCCCAGCCCTTTTATATCCTCCCACAATGCAGTTCAGTTCTCCTCTTGTCCAGGAGCATTGTGGGTGGGTCATAGCTAAAGTTCTGAAGTAAACAATCAATCGCTACCATGTCACTTCACTTAATCATGAAACGTAAAAGTATTGTACCTTTTCAATTGTCCACAAGATGGCACTATAACAACTTATGTACTGTATAACACACATATGGCTAGAAACAGAAGTTGTCGGCGCTACACTTGGCTGAGGAAGAAAAACACTCACCTGAGGAGGGAGGGGGGAGGAATTCTTAGGATTCTTTGCTATCACCTCTGTGTTATATGTGATGATCGGGAGTCAGGCCCGGTGCCAGCATAACACACAATGTCCTGTATATGAGCGAGAATAGTGTGTCCCCTCCACATGTCCTCCTGTCACTCTGCCTGTCCCCCTCCATGTCACTCTGCCTGTCCCCCTCCCTGTCACTCTGCCTGTCCCCCTCCCTGTCACTCTGCCTGTCCCCTCCCTGTCACTCTGCCTGTCCCCTCCATGTCACTCTGCCCCCTTCCTGTCACTCTGCCCCCTCCCTGTCACTCTGCCCTCTCCATGTCACTCTGCCCCCTCCATGTCACTCTGCCACCTCCATGTCACTCTGCCTGCCCCCTGTCACTCTGCCCCCTCCCTGTCACTCTGCCCCCTCCATGTCACTCTGCCCCCTCCCTGTCACTCTGCCCCCTCCATGTCACTCTGCCTCCTCCATGTCACTCTGCCCCCTCCCTGTCACTCTGCCCCCTCCATGTCACTCTGCCTCCTCCATGTCACTCTGCCCCCTCCCTGTCACTCTGCCACCTCCATGTCACTCTGCCCACCCCCTGTCACTCTGCCCCCTCCCTGTCACTCTGTCCCCTCCATTTCACTCTGCCCCCTCCCTGTCACTCTGCCCCCTCCATGTCACTCTGCCCCCTCCCTGTCACTCTGCCCCCTCCCTGTCACTCTGCCCCCTCCCTGTCACTCTGCCCCCTCCATGTCACTCTGCCCCCTCCCTGTCAATCTGCCCCCTCCATGTCACTCTGCCCCCTCCGTGTCACTCTGCCCCCTCCCTGTCACTCTGCCCCCTCCATGTCACTCTGCCTGCCCCCTCCCTGTCACTCTGCCCCCTCCCTGTCACTCTGCCTGTCCCCCTCCCTGTCACTCTGTCCCCTCCCTGTCACTCTGCCCGTCCCTCTCCCTGTCACTCTGCCCCCTCCCTGTCACTCTGTCCACCCCCCTGTCACTCTGCCCGCCCCCCTCTCTGTCATCCTGCCCCCCTCCATGTCACTCTGTATATATATATATATATATATATACACATGTGTGTTTGGGCTTTGCTTTGGGGTGCACAACCTAACGCAACAGGCTGGGCACACCTATGAAGTGGACGTTGGGTCTCTGTTTAAGAGTTTTTTAGCCGCTTTACAAGCATTAGACCGCTGGTGCCTGGTAAACATGGAACAGTGCAGAGAAACACAGAAGGTAAGTGCTTGAGCCCAGGGGTTAAACAGTCCTGTTCCTTCGCCTGGCCCCAAGCTGATTCCACAGAATATACTGGAATGGCTGAACAGCTGCTCATTTACACATGTGGTGCCCTCTGAAGAGCAATCCACATTTGTATTGTTCTTCAGAGGGCATTTGACAGGCAGGGAGGAGGTGTTATATTACCTCCTCACCACCTGTTTAACCCCCACAGCATCGCCGCGCAATTTAATGCATTGCACACGAATGCGGGAAGCCCCCATTCACTTGAACATGGGACCCAAGAAAAGCCCTGCCCATTGGCTGAGACACCCCATTCATTCCTAATCTGTCCTTGCTATGCCCTTGTCTTACCTAATGTCACCGGCTACAATGCCACCTGGTGACAGAAAAGAAAAGTGCAGCAATTCCAGAATTAGGGGAAATCAATCGATCTCCTAACAATTGGCCAAGGCAACTACTGCCTGGCAACTAAATTTGATGGCAGCCCTGCCTTAACATCAGGGTGCTACATCTGCATAGGCATTTTTTGGTAAACGTGAACTAATCCTTTAAAACTGAATTCCAGGAATAGATTGTATTGCGTAGTTATATTGATCCAGCTTAGACTAATCTAAGTATACATATGGGAGCGCTGTGGAGGAAAGGGAATCAGTAGTAGTAGTTGTAATCTGTAGTAGTGCCAATCCCTGCACTGGCTTCCACTCACCGGATGAATAAAATTCAAAGTACTAACAATAATTTACAAAGCCATCCACAACTCTGCCCCCAGCTACACCACTAACCTAGTCTCAAAATACCAACCAAGCCGCTCTCTTTGGTGCTCCCAAGACCTCCTGCTCTCTAGCTCCATTGTCAGCTCTTCCCATGCTCGCCTCCAGGATTTCTCCAGAGCTTCTCCCATCCTTTGGAACTCCCTATCCCAAACTGTCCGACTATCCCCTAATCTATCCATCTTTAGGCGATCCCTGAAAACCCTTCTCTTAAAAGAAGCTTATTCTGCTTCTAACTAATACTCTGTTTTACTTCTCCATCAGCTCATTCCTCACAGCTATTACCTTTTGTATCAATTGACCCTCCCTCCTAGATTGTAAACTCTAACGAGCAGAGCTTTCTGATTCCTCTTGTACCAAATTGTAATGTAACTGTAATGTCTGCTTTCATCTTAAGTGCTGTGCAAACTGTTGGCGCTATATACACTACCGTTCAAAAGTTTGGGGTCACATTGAAATGTCCTTATTTTTGAAGGAAAAGCACTGTACTTTTAAATGAAGCTAACTTTAAACTAGTCCTAACTTTAAACAAATATACTCTATACATTGCTAATGTGGTAAATGACTATTCTAACTGCAAATGTCTAGTTTTTGGTGCAATATCTACATAGGTGTATAGAGGCCCATTTCCAGCAACTATCACTCCAGTGTTCTAATGGTACAATGTGTTTGCTCATTGGCTCAGAAGGCTAATTGATGATTAGCAAACCCTTGTGCAATCATGTTCACACATCTAAAAACAGTCTAGCTCCTTCCAGAAGCTACAAAACTGACCTTCCTGTGAGCAGATTGAGTTTCTGGAGCATCACATTTGTGGGGTCAATTAAACGCTCAAAATGGCCAGAAAAAGAGAACTTTCATCTGAAACTCGACAGTCTATTCTTGTTCTTAGAAATGAAGGCTATTCCATGCGAGAAATTGCAAAGAAATTGAAGATTTCCTACAACGGTGTGTACTACTCCCTTCAGAGGACAGCACAAACAGGCTCTAACCAGAGTAGAAAAAGAAGTGGGAGGCCGCGTTGCACAACTAAGCAAGAAGATAAGCACATTAGAGTCTCTAGTTTGAGAAACAGACGCCTCACAGGTCCCCAACTGGCATCTTCATTAAATAGTACCCGCAAAACACCAGTGTCAACATCTACAGTGAAGAGGCGGCTGCGGGATTTTGGGCTTCAGGGCAGAGTGGCAAAGAAAAAGCCATATCTGAGACTGGCCAATAAAAGAAAAAGATTAAGATGGGCAAAAGAACACAGACATTGGACAGAGGAAGACTGGAAAAAAGTGTTGTGGACGGATGAATCCAAGTTTGAGGTGTTTGGATCACAAAGAAGAACGTTTGTGAGACGCAGAACAAATGAAAAGATGCTGGAAGAATGCCTGACGCCATCTGTTAAGCATGGTGGAGGTAATGTGATGGTCTGGGGTTGCTTTGGTGCTGGTAAGGTGGGAGCTTTGTACAGGGTAAAAGGGATTCTGAATAAGGAAGGCTATCACTCCATTTTGCAACGCCATGCCATACCCAGTGGACAGCGCTTGATTGGAGCCAATTTCATCCTACAACAGGACAATGACCCTAAACACACCTCCAAATTGTGCAAGAACTATTTACAGCAGAAGCAGGCAGCTGGTATTCTATCGGTAATGGAGTGGCCAGCACAGTCACCAGATCTGAACCCCATTGAGCTGTTGTGGGAGCAGCTTGACCGTATGGTACGCCAGAAGTGCCCATCCAACCAATCCAACTTGTGGGAGCTGCTTCTAGAAGCGTGGGGTGCAATTTCTCCAGCTTACCTCAATAAATTAACAGCTAGAATGCCAAAGGTGTGCAATGCTGTAATTGCTGCAAAAGGAGGATTCTTTGATGAAAGCAAAGTTTGATGTAAAAACAATGTTATTTCAAATACAAATCATTATTTCTAACCTTGTCAATGTCTTGACTCTATTTTCTATTCATTTCACAACGTATGGTGGTGAATAAGTGTGACTTTTCATGGAAAACACAAAATTGTTTGGGTGACCCCAAACTTTTGAACGGTAGTGTAAATCCTGTATAATAATTAAAAAAAAAATAGTTGGCATTACATCAATGATTGCCGCAGTCTTCCAGTCCTTGTGCCAAGCGGCCACACTGCTGTATAGTAGAGATGGGCACAGGTGTGTTTGGATCATAGTCCTAACCTACCTGAGCAATCCCACCAGGAAGCCCTAACTGCACACTGCCAATCATGGCAGTGACACATTTCCCGGCTGCAGCTACACAGACACACGCTGCTCATGATTGGCGGTGTGCAGTGAGGGATTGCTCAGGTGGGTTGGGACTACGATCTGAACATGCCTGAGCCCATCCCTACTGTAAAATAACCACAGGCTGTCACAAGGCAGGCTCACACAGGGGCACCATTCACATACCTCCCAATATTTTGAGATGGGAATGAGGGACACCATAGTTGCCAACAATGCAAAAAAAATATGTGGGACACTTTTGTGGCTGTAGGTGGAGCCGTATAATAATTAGGGGACGGAGCATGCGTTTGTGGGCGTGGCTTAGCACAAAAAAAAATGTGCGCGCCGCGGCGAAAAAAGGGGGTGTGGTTAGAGTCTGAGATGAATAAGGGATGGAGAGGGAAAGGGGGAAAGAGGAATGAAGGGACAGCAGCCCCAGATCCTACACAACAATAGAAATATGTGTATTCTAGAAAGTTTAACAATCAGCAGATAAAGATACTCCAAACACCTGGTGTTAGCGCTTCAATCATCCCAGCACCATGATCGTTATGGTGTCAGGATGATTGAAGCGCATTATTTCTATTATTACATTGTAATATAAAATTAAATCATTCAACTCACCATAATGCTGAATAAGTGGGATCCCTGAGCGTGTCACCTTCCACGTCACCTGCCACCAGCAGAGTCCATCCTTGCATCAGGTGCCACCAGCAGAGTCCGTCCTTGCATCAGGTGCCCCCAGCAGAGTCCGTTCTTGCATCAGTTGTCCCCAGCAGAGTCTGTCCTTGCATCAGGTTTCCCCAGCAGAGTCTGTCCTCGTATCAGGGGCCCCGGCAGAGTCCCTCCTTGCATCAGGTGCCCCCAGCAGAGTCCGTCCTTGCATCAGATGCCCCCAGCAGAGTCAGTATAGACCCCCTCAGTGCAGACCCCCCTCCATCAGTGCAGACCCCCTCAGTGCAGACCCCCCCTCAGTGCAGACCCCCTCAGTGTAGACCCCCCTCCATCAGTGCAGACCCCCTCAGTGCAGACCCCCCTCCATCAGTGCAGACCCCCCTCCATCAATGCAGACCCCCTCAGAGCAGACGCCCCTCCATCAGTGCAGACCCCCCTCCATCAATGCAGACCCCCCTCAGTGCAGACCCCCCTCTATCAGTGCAGACCCCCTCAGAGCAGACCCCCCTCCATCAGTGCAGACCCCCTCAGAGCAGACCCTCCTCCATCAGAGCAGACCCCCCTCCATCAGTGCAGACCCCCTCAGAGCAGACCCCTCTCCTTCAGTGCAGACCCCCTCAGAGCAGACCCCCCTTCATCAGTGCAGACACCCTCAGAGCAGACCCCCCTCCATCAGTGCAGACGCCCTCAGCAGACCCCCCTCCATCAGTGCAGACCCCCTCAGAGCAGACCCCCCTCAGTGCAGACCCCCTCAGCAGACCTCCCTCAATCAGTGCAGACCCCCTCAGAGCAGACCGCCCTCAGTGCAGACCCCCCTCCATCAGAGCAGACCCCCCTCAGTGCAGACCCCCCTCCATCAGTGCAGACCCCCTCAGAGCAGGCCCCCCTCAGTGCAGACCCCCCTCCATCAGTGCAGACGCCCTCAGCAGACCCCCCTCCATCAGTGCAGACGCCCTCAGCAGACCCCCCTCCATCAGTGCAGACGCCCTCAGCAGACCCCCCTCCATCAGTGCAGACCCTCCCCTCCCATAACGCCCCCCAGGCCCCAGCAGTGAGCACACACAGCCGCGGCCGCTGGCGCTGTGTGCTCAGTGGAGAGGGGAGGAGCCGATCCGTGCGAGAGGAGAAGCAGATTCATTGGCTGCACGGATCAAGCCCCCTTCCCCTCTCTACTGAACACAAGGGGGAGCGATCTAGTGGCGGCTATTTTCCTGTAGCCAGCTTCCAAAAAATTTAAATTGCAAACATTCCCGATTTTTCCTGGGCAAATCCCGATTCGGGACAGCCTCCGATCGGGAAGAGGGTCCCAAAATCGGGATTGTCCCGGGAAAATCGGGACTGTTGGCAACTATGGGACACCTAGCCCAAATGCATGTAGACATGGGACACCCCCCCCCCCCCCCGGCCACACCCCCTTAAAGGAGAAATAACCCCAAAAAAAGTTAATTAAATCCACAAAGGCTTTTTTTTAACCACTACTATTCCTTTATCTTGGCTTTTAAAATGTACAAATGCAGCAATTTAGAATTTGGAAGAAAGGTTTAGCAGCTCTGGGAAACACTTTTTTGAAAGATAAAAAGTGCAGTTTATATACAACTATATAGATCAGACCAAAATGAGGGACAAATGAGGGGGAAAGAGGGACAGAGGGACATTGCTCCAAATCAGGGACAGTCCCTTAAAATCAGGGACAGTTGGGATATATGACCATTCACACAACACCTTGCATTTTTCTCAATGAATACTAGGCAACGCCGCTGTCACTGAAATTTTTAAAATTCGACATATAAACTGTCAGACGGAGTTCTAAGCACTGTATTTCATCATATAACCTCCGTTTACAGTTAAAAATAAGTGTAAAATGCAAAACTGCGGTGGGTGTAACAAGGTGTCCGCTTTCCCCCTTCTCAGTGTATCCTTACTGTGGACGAGTGCAGGGTGTAGCAAGATGGCGGTGACGAAACGTCACTTCCGTTAAACATTCTGACGGGTCGCCAAATGTGACAAAACACCTGCACAGTGTAGAAAAGCATGAGATGAGAACACACACACACGCCCCCTAGTGGGCTGGCACGCCTCCTGTGTACGCTTCTTCCTCCCCCTCTCCCTTCTTCCTGTTATTGTCAGGCATGTGATGTGAAACTGGTCAGCTGACCAGTAAAGTGTTACTTCCTCTTTTGGGCTGTGTGCATGTGTGCACAGTGCGAGTAATGAACTAGAAGATGGGGACTTTGTATGAGAGGCGGATGAGTTGTGTGGGCTCTCCGGGGACATGGCTTTGTCTGCTCTTCTCAGCTTCGCTGTGTTTATTGGCTGTGGAGGGGGTATCCCGGAAACCGAACATAGTGCTGATCCTCACAGATGACCAGGATGTCTCCTTGGGCGGCATGGTAACTAGCTCTTCTCATTGGGGGGTATATGGCTGGGGACTGTCACTTTGTCCTATGTGTGTGTCTCCTCCTCTTTGTGTGTTTTAGCTCTTTGTCTTTCTTTGGGTTACACATACCATTTTTAGGGCTTGCCAGTACAAATCCAACGCCTGATGAACGCTTTGGAAGCACCCCACACGTTTTGGAAGTGTTTCCCAGGATTGGGAACTTTTAGGCTAGGTTCATATTGTCGCGATTCAGAAATGCCACTGTTGCAGGTGTGTGGTGATGCTGTTCTTCTATAACGGAACCTGATGCACTTTACTAACCTGCGCAGAAAATCGCATGCCGTAATGTAGGGTAACAAAGTACTATGCGTTTTAATGCAGCAACATAAAAAACACAAAAAATAGGGTCATGCACTTCTTTTGTGTGATTTGGATGCATTTGGCAGCCTAATCAAATTAATGGGGTGCCCTACTCATGAAAAAAATGTGAGGCATCACACAAGTGAGCCCACCCTAAAGCCCAAGTCTGGGCAAAAACTTTTTCGTTTTCGCATCCTATAACCTATCATATAGGGTTTTTTGCCCCCCTATAGTAAAGCAAGATATACTCGCCTAAGGCTGGCCACACATGGTGCAAATTTCTTTCCTGCAACCACGGGTTGCAGGGAAGAAATTCACACGATTCCCTCATCAACACAGACCGTGCTGACAGGGCAATCCGCAGTTGTCTTCTTCTGGTGGGACGGTTGTGGGAAGCTGCCCTTGTCAGGAGAAGACAGTCATCATTGCAAGAGAATCCAGCAGGCTGGTTGTACCCGAGTTGATTGATCCGCTTGGTACATTCAGCCTGCCCAGTAACGGTTTCGAATCTCGGCCTGTTCCTGCCGTGCCAGCCAAGATTCAAACTGGGTATGGCCGGCCTAAGTCTACAATCCAGGTCCCTCGCCACAGCTGTTTTCCTGCTGCAGGGTCCACCAATCCAGATGTGCAGGTTAGCCCTCGCTGTGTGGTGCCCTCGCAATCATGTCATTCCTCTTCTGCATTCTGAGGGGATCCAGCAGCTGGACAGCCATTAGGAATTGTCCATATCATGGGGGCAGTGATGTGGACGTCCGAAAAAGAAGGGCCTCGTCATAAGTGAAGGATTGGGACCTGAAAGAAACCAGCAGTGGGACATAATTTGTGCCACCGACGCCAGCAGTGGGGCATAATTTGTGCCACCGACGCCAGCAGTGGGGCATAATTTGTGCCACTGACGCCAGCAGTGGGGCATAATTTGTGCCACCGACGCCAGCAGTGGGGCATAATTTGTGCCACCGACGCCAGCAGTGGGGCATAATTTGTGCCACCGACGCCAGCAGTGGGGCATAATTTGTGCCACCGACGCCAGCAGTGGGGCATAATTTGTGCCACCGACGCCAGCAGTGGGGCATAATTTGTGCCACCGACGCCAGCAGTGGGGCATAATTTGTGCCACCGACGCCAGCAGTGGGGCATAATTTGTGCCACCGACGCCAAGAGGGATAAGCTATTCCTCACCTTTAATACCAATGGTTGGGCACTGTTCACTCCCACTGATGCCAGAAAAACGGTTTTATTCCTGTTGCGCGCGCGCCCCCCCCCCCCCCAAAGTCTGAAAGACAGTAAGCTGGCCCTTTGTTTAGAAAGTTTATAGATCCCTGAGCTAGAGGGTAGTGAGGAGGGGGACAAAGTACATGTAGTACATTGCACCATCTTCCGACATGCTGTGGAAAGCTAGCTATGTGGTTGGACAAGTTGCCCTTTCCCCTACCCCCACATAGCTGTCCAACAATGCAGCTAGGAAGAGGAGGCTGCATTGATAACTGGCACTTATCTCCTGCTCCAGACACTTTTCTGAGACCAAGTGCTGGTAAGAGGAATTCAAACTAAGGGGGAGGGGGGTGTGAAATTCTTTTGGCACCCTCCTATAAAGTATATTTCATCGATGTAAATATTAACCTGTGTCCTTGGAATTCAGTTAAAAACAAGATTTGGACTCCTGACCCCCCCCCCCCCAAAGAGGAACAGCCTGATAGGGAAGTTGAGTATAAGTCAGGGGGGATCTTTAAATATATTTTCCTCTTCAGCAGACCACATAGACAAAGAAGGGCGAGTTCAGCAGTTTTGTACTCTGAAAAACCATAAATAAGGAATTTGTGTGCACTCCAGCAGCCGATGGACTCTGTTTTTCTGCCTTTGACTTGTGTTTTGAAGCAGGTTTAACAGGTGTGCACATTTTTATTTACTTAGAGGAAATCTCCCTTATCATAAAAGGACAACAAAGACACCTTTTAGAAAGTTTTAGTTATCACAATCTACAAACAGATAATGATTGTTTATTACAGGCTTCTTGTCCTTCCTGTTCTATTCCTTGTGGCCATTTTGCAGGAAAGAAATTCAGGCGATTCCCCCATTAAAACAGACGGTGCTGACGGGGGAATCCCTCCGGCTGAGCAATTGTCTGCTCCCGGCGGGGGCGGTTGGAGCAAGCTGTCCAACAGGCAGGTTGTATCCAAGTAGCCTGCCAACACACAATTCGAATCTCGGCCAGTTCAGCAGGTTTCAGATTCGAACAGTCTATGGCCGGCTGTAGGACAGATGAATCTATCTCCCTTTATTTCCTGGAACACGTGACAATGCACATCTCAGGAGTAAGGATGAGCTCAGGCGTGTTCGCAAACAGCACGTGCAGAGCCCGCCAGGTAGTCAGCACTGCGGATCGCTAATCACAAGCAGTGAACATTGTCCCGATGCACGGCTGCAGAGATTGGGAAATGTCCACTGCCTGGGATTAGCGCTGTGCGGTGCCGGCTTCCTGGCGGGCTCTGCACGTGCTGTTTGCAAACACACCTGAGCTCATCCTTACTCAAGAGGAAGGCGCTGGTGGTGTAGCTTTCCCAAAAGGCAGCTGTGAGGTAGAGCTGCACAATTAATCATTAGGAATCGAAATCGCAACCTTTTTCCCTTCCCGATCTTCGAAACAGCATGTCACAATCTTTTTCTAACAAGTGCAGAGAGTTCTCACAGCTGGAAAAAAAAATCCAGGCAGCCTGCCAAGTTTTAGTACAACCAGAAATAAGTAGAAACAATCCTATCAAAGGAAAGAACTATGAGGGAAGTTTAACCATTTAAAGACCAAACCTTTTCTGACCTTTGTTGCTTACAAGTAATAATCATTATTTTCTGCTAGAAAATTAATTGGAGCACCCAGACATTATATATATATATATATATATATATATATATATATATATATATATATATATATATATATATATATATATATATATATATATATATATATATATATATATATATATATATATAATTTTTTTTTTTAGCAGAGACCCTAGAGAATAAAATGGTGGTTGTTGCAATGTTTTATGTCACACTGTATTTGCGCAGCGGTTTTTCAAACGCTTTTTTTTAAATGAAAAAGTACACTTAAAAAAAACAAAAACTAAACAGTAAAGTTGGCCCGATTTATTTATTTATTTATTATTTTTTTTTTTTTATAATGTCAAAGATGTTACACCACGAGAATCGTGATCTTTATTCTAAGCAAAAAAATTGTGATTCTCGTTTTAGCCAGAATCGTGCAGCTCTGCTGTGAGGCCCTGGTAACCTCACCAGTGCCTCACTCAACCAGGAGGTGCAAAGACAGTAGTTGCAAGTAAAAGTAGAAATGTTTAGTGAATGTAAGATGGCTTGTTCATTAGTGATCCAGTGAGCACTTTCCATTTGGAGGTTTGTTGTTCCAAGGGTTGTGGACAGTTTTCTTAGGTCTCCTCCTGCTCACATCACAGCAATTTTTTGGCAAAGGACATGAGATAACTATGGTGTGACTATGCTACAGTAGGAAAGTTTATTTATTTTTGCTGTTTGTATGCCATTCGTAAAAATTCCACCACTTCTGTTCCGTCTCAGAGATGCAGCAGGAAAAGTGAGGGGCATTCCATTTTTAGGGAGTTGAGCCATGAGTTTGGTGCCATTTATTTTTTTTTTTTTTTTCAATCCAGTAAAAGTGATTAAATATACTTGCAGGGTGCATTTTGCTGTTTGCAACACTTAATTGTGTAATGTGCGTGATGCTGATTTTGACCTGCTTTATGTTGACCTGCTTTACCTGCGGGCCACACCCGGCCCGTCACCGCTAAATGGCAGGGGACAGGGGACACTGCTTTTGGGGGGGACACAGGAAACTGCTATGGGGAAGGGGGACAGAGGACACTTTGGGACGGGAACCTCATCTCCCCTAGGGATGGGGCACCCATCTCCCTTAGGGACAGGAACCCCATCTCCAGACAATGCTGGATGCCTTGGGTGCCAGGATGGGGTAGTAAAATCTGAATCCACAACCACATGTTTCCTCAGGGTGAACTGGCTTTGTATTAAAGTGGATGTAAACCCTAAATTTTTTTATTTATTATACTGTAGAGTATAAGATTTCCTATTATTTGAGCCCAGTCTTGCCACAAAGAGTTAATCCATTTCTGAGCAATCCTCTTTTATTGTTCAGTGAGATAAAACTTGACAAACTGAGAAAAACTTCATCAAATCCTCCCCCTTGCTGTGAGTGACAGGTGATTTACATATCTTGTGCACTAGCCTAAGACACATGCATTATTTTTTAATTCCCTCCCCCACTCCTTTCTTCAGCAGCTCTGCAAGGATTGGCTGTTCCACACCTCAGTATGATTTGGCATGCTGAAGTCATGTGGTTACTTTCCTGTCTTTTCACTGGTTGTTAGAGATCATAGAAGTTCAGCAGAAGTTCATTGTAAGAAATACACAGGAGAAAATGCATATTGACAAGGGGAGTGTAGAGGTGGGCGGGGAGTCTACTGACATCACGACTCCACCCACCGAGCTCCAGACAACAGACCCACCCACAGAATCTGCAGTTTTTCGGCTCTCATAACAGACAGAGGGGAGACATATGACAGGTAAAGATACATGCAGGAGGCATGTACATCCTTATAGATAACCCCTATGGCAGTCGTTTAGAAAGGATGACATTGGGTTTACATCAACTTTAATCAAGCACCTTAAAGTGAGGTAAACCTGTACTGTTATAATTACTATGTTAGGATTATTATTATCTTCATTTATTAAAATCTGAATGCGGCCCTCCATGCATTCACATTGAATCTGGCCCGTAAGTGGTAAAAGGTTGCTGACCCCTGATATACAGTTTAGTATTAATCCCATCATGTTACAGCTTGTGGGCTGGTATACCCAATGTTAAGAGTAAGATGACAGTCACCCCCCCCCCCCCCCAAGAAAACAAACAAGGCGCCTCTAAGTGTAGAAGAAAGACAAGTTTAATGCCCCAACTGGGTTCCAAAAAAACTTACAAGATGGAAGATGTAATCAGGCACTTCGTAAATGGAGCTGCGGTGGAAAGGGTCACAGTGGAAGGAAGCATTCAAAGCGGATGGATGTAGTACAAAGCAGCGGCAATGTGGAGCAGAGGAAGCCGCTGTGAGGCCGGCGTCGTTAGCACGAAGGGACGGCGTAACCGGAAGTGATGTCATCCACTGGAGCAGTTCCTTAACCAGTCTGGACCGCAAACAGACAGCCAGAGGGAGGAAGTGTCGTCATCAATAAGGGACGCGTTTCGGAACGGTCATACGTTCCTTTTTCAACCAATGACTATGATGATGGCTATGCCTGATATATATACACACACAAAATAATAGTGGGTTGGCCGGGGGCGGGGGCAACAATCAAAGTAAAAACATCTAAATACATTTAAATACATAAAAACACAGGTAACAGCATTTAGAAGGGGGCAATAAGAAATTATACATATATATGTGTATGGGATATTAGGAGGAAAAACGAAAGTACAAACTAAAATGGTAGAGAATTAAAAAAGGAGAATATATAATGTATTCTATCCATAGTGTGTCTGAGATAGGCTGTCACGCAGCCTTACATGTGCAACGGCTTGATAAAACTAAATGGGGACACAGAGACAAATAAAAACAGCAGAACAAAAAGCAGAATAAAATCTAAAATTGGGACTGTTGTGTCACCAATACTAGACTACCGCAAATACTGTAATAAAAGAGAGAGGGCTGGATAAATATTATCATAAAATTGCGCTGACTTCAAAGTCCTCGTTTAACCCTCCAGGGGCTAAAACATTTAATAAAAATATCCAGTACATTTCCCTGTGACATAGTCGTCGGTAACGTTCAGCTGGGGGGATATCTTTTGGCATTGCCTCAATGACCCATACTTTGAGGCCATTGGTGGACTTATCGTGGGCGTGGAGGTAGTGTCTGGGGACACTATGATTATCTAATCCGCCCTCAATAAACCGGCGATGTTCGCCAAAACGTTTACGTAGTGGCCGAATGGTACGGCCTACGTAGAATAAGCCACAGGGACATGTGAGGCAATATATAACATGGTCAGATGAGCATGTATGAAAGCCCTTAATTGGGTATGTTTTGCCTTTAACCTGAAAATCTTTCTGGCCATGTACCACAAAGCTACAAGTCTTGCAGAGGGGCTTACGGCACTGGTACATCCCAGAGATGGCTAGGAATGTGGGCATGTGGTGGCCAGGAGGCAAAGGTCTGGCCTTAAGTTTGCTAGTCGCTACCCTGCTTTTGATGTTAGGTGCCTTTCTATAGGCAAAATGAGGTCTATTGGGCAGGGTGGAAAGAAGATGTTCATCTTGTAATAATAGAGGCCAGTGTCTTTTTACAATATTTTCCATTTGCTTATGTTGGGTATGAAATTGAGTGATAAATCGTAAGTTACCCTTTTGGGGGCGTGGACGAGGGTTCTCAGTGAGCGGTGTAGTCTTATATTTTTGATAAGCTGCATCTACAAGATCAACTGGAAAGCCCTTTTCGAGAAATTTTTCTTTCAAAGTTGCACCTTCGGTATCATAATCATTGTTTAGGGTGCAATTCTTTTTTAGCCTACAGAACTGACTTTTGGGTACATTGTTTAGCCACAGGGGGTGGTGACAGCTATTATAATGGAGAAAAGAATTCCCTGCTGTTGGCTTAGTGTAATTTCTGGCATGTATCTCCTTGTCTATCCAAAAAAGTTCGAGGTCCAAAAAGGCTAGTTTATATTGGTCGATAACAGAGGTAAAGGTCAGGCCCATGCTGTTGGTGTTACAATATCTGACAAAGTCAGAGAAGACTGATGCATTGCCATCCCATATAATAATCACGTCATCTATGTACCGGCCATAAAAAACAATGTGGGAGAAGAATGGATTGTTGTTCCATATATATTGATGCTCCCAGTGCCCCATGGTGAGGTTCGCGTATGAGGGTGCAAAGTGCGCCCCCATAGCTGTACCTCGTATCTGCAGGAAAAAATCATCCTCAAATTTAAAATAATTGTGTGTAAGGCAGAAGGAAGTGGCTTCAACAATAAAAGAAGATTGTCTCGGATTAAGCATGGGGTCTTGGCAGAGAAAAAACTGTAGGGCATTGAGGCCCACTTCATGGGGTATGGATGTATATAGAGACTGGACGTCCAGAGAGGCCCAATGATAGTTGTGGTCCCAAGAGTACGTTGTTAAGATCTCTAACAAATGGACACCATCTCTAATGTGCGACTGAAGGGATTGGGCTAATGGCTGAAGGAATTGGTCTATATATTGTGAGAGTCCGCTGCTGATGCTGTCCATAGACGCCACAATCGGTCGCCCGGGTGGTGTTTTTGGGTCTTTATGCACCTTGGGTAGATGGTAGAAATAGGGTGTAAAATGTACTTCTTTAATCAGAAAAGAAGCTTCTTGTTGGGTAATGATGTTGTCGTTTAGTGCTGTCTTGACAAGGGAGGAAGCTTCTAAAGTGAATAAGGGTAGAGGATCTTTGTTGAGTCTGGTATATGTGTCGCTGTCAGATAGCAATCGAGTGGCTTCAGAGACATAGTCAACTCTGTTTTGTATCACTATACCTCCCCCTTTGTCAGCACTTTTGATGACCAAATCCAAATTGTTGGTGAGTGTGTCAAGGGCTCTTTGTTCACGGTGAGTGAGATTAGAAGTTGCTCTTTTATTTTTGTTACAGAGCTCCTGTATTTCCGCATGAACAATGCGGTAGAAAGCATCAATACAAGAGCCTTTGGACTGAGTGGGATAAAAGACCGAAGGGGGTTTAAACGTGGTGTTTTGAATGGGTGGAGAGGTTATTAAATGTTGTGTGTATAAAAAGTAATCATTCTCATAGTCTACCTGAGGAGAAGATGGAGTGAAGGGATGGCTATACAGTTCTTCCAAAATGGAAAGGGGATCACTTTCTGTATGGACATCAATGGTGTTATGTGATGCATCAGGTATGTGGGAATCAGTATGTGGACGGTGTTTAGTGGATTGAATATTGAAAAATCTCTTTAGGGTAAGAAGGCGGATAAATTTATTTAGATCCTTAAAGAGAAGGAAGGGATTGGGTGGAGAGGATGGAGCAAAATTCAGGCCTCGACTAAGTAAGGAGATTTCATCTGTGGTAAGAGTGTGGGTGGAGAGGTTGAAGATTTTAACAGTGCTTTCTTTTTGCTGGGGTCTGGAGTGGGACCTCCCTCCTCTGCCTCGACAACCTCTTCTGTAAGAGGTTTTTTGGAAGTTTTTTTGGAACCCAGTTGGGGCATTAAACTTGTCTTTCTTCTACACTTAGAGGCGCCTTGTTTGTTTTCTTGTGTTTCTATAGACCCTGCTTCAGTCTTATTAAGCTGCAGCCCTTTGTGTTGAAGAGTACCATCCCATTACTTCCATCACTTCCACCAGCATCTCCATGCTTATTTGGGACTGCCTTACATAGAGACATTGTCTAGACTATACTAGCCCTGTGCGCCCTATAGAAATATTTTTTAAATATTTTTTGATTTTTTATTACCCCCCCCCCCCCCCCCTTCTACTTTAGCTGAAACAAACTCACGTGCCCTTTTTGCATAGAGCATGGTGCTTTTAGAGGTCTCCCCTCCCAAAACACTAGTGCCATGTGCTCTTCAGAACTTCATATGTCTTTTAGGAGTTCAAGCATAGGGGCTTTATGTAACCTACCTGCCTTCCACTTACCCATAAAAAGGTGTGTTGCTGACCCTTCCTGTAGCTAAGTGGTTAGCACTTCGGCTCAGCAGCGCTAGGGTCATTAGTTGGAATCCCAACCACTGCTCTACCTGCCTGAAGTTTGCATGTTCTCTCTGTGCCTGCGTGGGTTTCCTCCGGGTACTCCGGTTTCCTCCCACACTCCAAAGACATGCTGGTAGGTTAATTGGCTTCTGTCTGAATTGGCCCTAGTATATGAATGTGAATTAGGGACCTTAGATTGCAAGCTCTTTGAGGACAGAGACTGATGTGAATGTACAATACATATGTAACATAAATTGACAACACTATAATAAGTACATGTAATAAATAAAAAAAATAGTGTTGACAATGGTTACAAAATTCATTATCAATTTTAAATACACATTCAATAATATTCAATCCTACAAAATTCATTGTACTGGATATAAAAAATAATTTGGTGTTGTAACTAGGGAGGTAAGCAGGGAGCCTGTGGAGTCCTCCCTGAAGGGTTCCTATATATCGTAAACCATTAGAACTTCTGCTGTAGTTGCCTGAATAGGTAACCCAACACAGGACCCAGCATGGTACTAGGACATTGCTACATCAATTTATAAACATAAACAAAAGCCATTTATTTTGAAATACAACGTACATTTTTCAGATTCACCTTTTTGCACCCACCCTGGAAACTGCTGGTGCCGAGGAACTTTCTGCCATCAGCTTCAGGCATTGCTGCTTTAGGCCGCGGCACCTCTCTTTGGGGGAGTAGCCCTCTCAAGGTACGCCAATGTTGCTAAAAGGCATGCAGGATGGTTTTGGTGTAGCAGGTGATCACATGCCCTCCTGCCCACTTATAGGTATACCAGCCCTGGAATTGAAACTTATGCCCCGTACACACGGTCGGACTTTTGTAGACGAAGCCTGTCCGACAGACTTTCGGCGGACTTGTGGCAGACTTTCTAACGACCGGACTTGCCTACACAAGACCACACAAAAGTCAGACGGATTCGTATGTGATGACGTACACCGGACTAAAATAAGGAAGTTGATAGCCAGTAGCCAATAGCTGCCCTAGCGTGGCTTTTTGTCCGTCGGACTAGCACACAGACGAGCGGATTTCGGGGTCCGTCGTAGTTACGACGTAAAGATTTGAAGCATGTTTCAAATCTAAAGTCCGTCGGATTTGAGCCTGAAAAAGTCCGCTGAAAGTCCGGGGAAGCCCACACACGATCGGATTGTCAGCCAGCTTTAGTCCGTCGGCGTCCGTCGGACTTTTGTAGACGAAAAGTCCGACCGTGTGTACGCGGCATTAGTGATGTGCTTATCAGCATCGATATTCCAGTTATATAAGAGGAACCATTGATATTGTATTTCTCGCAAAAAAAAAAAAAAAAAAAACTCCTCTACATAAGTAGTCTTCTTCATGTGTGACAGTGGTGTCAAGTGTCTGTTTTCTATTGTACGCAATCAGCGAAGCACGTTGGCCAAGCACAGAAAATGCACACACCTCTTTCTTGGCATCCTTAAGCACATATATATTGTTAGGAGGTGTATGTATGGTAGTCCCTGTATGGGATATATGTATCACATTATGGCTGTATTGTTTTTTAATGAACCATTATACGCATGATGTGTGGTGTGTCCTTCTTCTTCCTTTTTTATTTTTTTTTTTTTTTTTAGAAATTTGTTTATTAATAAAGTTTTGATATATTTTTATATACATTTGAATCAGTCTCGTGGGTGCTAGTAAAATCCATCAATAATAGCACTCCATTCTCCACCAGAGAAAATGTAAATTGCAGATTTATTTAACAAGGCAGTACAATTAGCAAAGCTACAAGTCCTGTAGTCCATAGTAAGCCATCAGATTATAGTTTACTGATTCTGTGAGGTTGATCTGGATTAATACACTTTGCTTTATTGAATAAGTCTGTTGGAGCCTATTTGCTATGGATGAAACAGACAGTACTTCTTACTGGCAATTATATACTCTATACAAAGTGCTACTTGTCTTTGCCTCCAAGTGACAACTGTAGATGACACTTAAAGATAAGTTCACCTTTGTAAAAAAAAAAAAAATTATAAAAAGATTGTTTTTGCAATTAAAAAAATGTGCATTTATTATTTATTTTTCACTGAGCCTGCAAAGCATTGCGCCTGCGATCAGATCGTGGGTGCTATGTGGACATTCTGACATTCTGTGTAAGCTGTCTGCTACTACTTTGTACAGGAAGGCAGTTGCACACTGCCAGGAAGACTCCATTAACTACCTAGTAGAGCTGCACGATTCTGGCTAAAATGAGAATCACGATTTTTTTGCTTGGAGGATAGATCACGATTCTCTCACGATTCTCGCGGCGTAACATCATCTTTCACATTAAAACCAAAAAAATTGTGCTAACTTTACTGTTTCGTTTTTTTTTTTATTTATTGAAGTGTATTTTTTCCCAAAAAATTGCATTTGAAAGACCGCTGGGCAAATACAGTGTGACATAAATTATTGCAGCAATTGCCATTTTATTCCCTAGGGTCTCTGCTAAATATATATATATATATATATATATATATATATATATATATATATATATATATATATATATATATATATATATTCTCTAATGTTTGGGGGTTCCAAGTAATTTTTTTAGCAAAAAATATTGATTTTAACTTAAAGAAGTGTCAGAAAAAGATTGACTTTAAGTGGTTAAACTTCCTGCATTTACATGTTGTTTAAAACTTGGCAGATTGCCCAGGTTATTTGTTTACACAGAGAAGTTTATCCTTTTGATCTAAGAAGGAAGTTAGATACAATGTTTCAAGTTCTAAACCTGGCAGACTGCCTGGATGTTTTCTTCTGACAGCTAAGTGAGCAGATAATCTCTACACTTGTTTATATGAAAGAATTGGCAAACTCAGCAGGAGAGATCGTCAGGGGAGGTGAATCAAGATCACGATTTTTTAACGATTAATTGTGCAGCTCTACTACCTAGAGTGCTCTACAGCACCTTGGTAGTTCATTGAGAACTACAAGCCGACAGCCTCAAAGGCTCTGTGAATGAGTGGCGTGGCTGGCTGGTGCTGGTGTAACATGTTAAAGAAGGCAAACTTCTCCTTTTTAAAGTGGAACTAAAGGCAAAACCTTTTTTTTTTTTTTTTTTTTTTTTTTAGTTTTCAATACAGAGTGGAGAGAAGAACATTTTTTACATGTGACCGTGCACATCAGTGAGGCCAGGGTTACGTCACCTGTGCCTCACCCAACCAGGAAGTGGAAAAACAGTAATTGTAACTATAAGAAAAAAAATATTTAACTAATAGAATGTAAAATGATTGCATGCAGAGCTACATGCTCATATGATTTCTAGTGAAGGGGGGGGGGGGGTAGTCCCTTTTTAACAATGTTGCTGGCATTAATGGATGAATACCAGATGGACAGTAATACTTTGTTAGGGATGGAAGCACACAACTATGTACTTTATACATGTTTAGCCTGTGACATACATCTGCCAATATACTTGTAATATAGAGCTGCATAATTAATCGTTAAAAAATCGTGATCTCGATTCACCCCCTCTGAGGATCTGTCCTGCTGAGTTTGCCGATTCTTTCATATAAACAAGTAGAGAGATTATCTGCTCACTCAGCTGTCAAAAGAAAGCATCAGGGCAGTCTGCCAAGTTTAGAACTTGAAACATTGTAACTAATTCCCTTCTTAGATCAAAGGGATCGGGCAATCTGCCAGGTTTTAAACAAGTGTAAATGTAGGAAGTTTAACCACTTAAAGTCTAAATATTTTTCTGACACTTCTTTCTTAAGTTAAAATCAATATTTTTTGGCAAAAAAATTACTTGGAACCCCCAAACATATATATGAGACCCTAGGGAATAAAATGGCAATTGCTGCAATATTTTATGTCACATTGTATTTGCCCAGCGGTCTTTCAAATGCAATTTTTTGGGAAAAAATACACTTCAATAAATAAAAAAATAAAAAACGAAACAGTAAAGTTAGCACAATTTTTTTTGTTTTAATGTGAAAGATGATGTTACGCCACGAGAATCGCAAGAGAATCGTGATCTATCCTCTAAGCAAAAAAAGAGGTGATTCTCATTTTAGCCAGAATCGTGCAGCTCTATTGTAATATATGGGTGTTTATCCTTTAGGTGTGTACTGGAGGTGGCTCTGGTTTTCTTCGTCCCCAGGAGCTGCGATCTGCACCGGGGCCTTCCCCTCCTCTCCCATTATAATGAGGGGTGGGCGCCTGATGCGGATCGACGGAACGCCCACATGCCGAGCGGATGACGTCACGCCGACATGTGGTGTTTCTCCAGCTGTGTGCACCACGAGGGAGGGTTTGGACGCCAATTGCTGGGTGTCAATGGACGCCCAGGCAATGACGCTGCCTCCCCATTGACCACGTAGCGTGACTTTGGTGGTTATCTATGGTCGATTGCCCTTACGTATACCACAATTTGTCTTCTACCCTCCTGAGACACTGCACTATCCTGGTTCATGTTCTTATTCAAAGTCTAAGGTACTATTTGGTTTCCATCGTTCACTCACTAGCTTCTACACGGTAACTTTTTTCCCATCACTCCCTTTAGCCCTGTTTCACATTGATGCGATTTGATTTTGCCGGCAATAGCAGCGTCCGAATTGGTGCAACCCCGCATTTGCGCTGCCGCACCGATTCCCTAAAGTAGATTTCTGCACTACTTTTGGTGATTTCGGTGTGGGATTTACATTGACATATGTGCAGCAACCTGCACGGATGTCTATGAAATTGCTCCCCGAAGTCGGGGCTGACATGCGAGAATGAAATACTTGCGCAATTTCATTCCCGCAGTCAGTGTGAACCAAGGCTTATGGTGAGAGAGACAATCTTTATCATTTTGCACGTGGCTTGCTTGCCACTGTTATATGTCCTTGTGGGTTACACTTTCTTTTCCCCTTAGTTTATCAGTTGTGCAATCACTCCCATTGATTTCTTATTTCTCACAGAAGCTCTTTGGAATTGTATATACAGCATCAATTACAAATCACAACTGGTAACCGGGGACCACGTTCCAATAGATGTACAACTCCAGGTGTTCATGCCGCCTTTTTGCCGCAGATATTACCACCTCAGCTCCCGGGGATGATGTTTTTCCCACAGTTACTGATATCAATAGTTTTGATCTACAGTCAGGTCCATAAATATTGGGACATCGACACAATTCTAATCTTTTTGGCTCTATACACCACCACAATGGATTTGAAATGAAACAAACAAGATGTGCTTTAACTGCAGACTTTCAGCTTTAATTTGAGGATATTTACATCAAAATCAGGTGAACGGTGTAGAAATTTCAACAGTTTATATATGTGCCTCCCACTTTTTAAGGGACCAAAAGTAATGGGACAATTGACTGCTCAGCTGTTCCATGGCCAGGTGTGTGTTATTGTGTGTGCGTAAACTGTCGGCGCTATATAAATCCTGTAAGCAAGTAAAGGCGCAAAGAACTGGATATCTCTATATTACCATCTTGTTAATGACAAAGGGTAATTATGACTATTAAAATTCATAAAAAGTCTATATGGGCAAAGCAAGTTTAATAAAGAGTTAAAAGTCCACACAGATGGCTGCCTTCCAAAAGAGCTGAAACCAAGCCCCAACAGATCTGCAGAAAAAACGAGGAAGAGAGGCGCCTCTAAGTGCAGTATGTAAACTGAATTTAATAAAAACACTGTGCAAAAACACTCACATTTGGTGGATTAAAATAAAGCATATCGTGTGGTTAATTTCCTGGAGGAGGGGAGTCCGTCAGATCAGTCACTGCATCGCTGTCTCCTGCTGTGCGTACGGCTGTGCTTGAGCCACCGCTGAAGCCGGCCGCGGTGATGAGATACTCCAAAGCGAGGCCTGGAACGCTGGTGGAAAGCAGGCGCGGGGCTGTGACGTCACCGGGATGCGACGCGTTTCACGAGCGTACGGGCTACGATGTCACGGTAGCCGCGCTCCTTCATCAAGCTGCCAGTGGATCGGGAGGATGGTTTAAAAAGAGCATGGGGGCGGGAATAAGTGGACAAGAAGGAGAAAAGGGGAGGGGGGTGGGGGGGGGGGGGACGGAATGGGAAACGAAAAAGATAAAGGAAGGGAGGGGAGGGATAAAGAAAAAAGGGGGGGGGGAAGGGATGGCCATGTATATAAATTACAAACAAACTTTTTGCAGGTAATAAGGTGCATATCAAAAATTAGTCTCAATAAATGATAAGGAAAAAAGAAAGAAGAATTTGATAATAGTAATAATAAAAAAGAGAATGAATAATGATAATAAAAATAAATAAAATAGATAATTAAATGAAAAGTAATAATAATAAATGATAATTAAATAATAATAAATGAAAAATGAAAAATAATAGATAAACAATAACAATTGATCGTATAAATATAAGTGTATACATACATGAGAATTATGCCTGATTAAGAGGGCTAAATAAGAGAGGTATAGGTGAGGACACGTCAGAGTAATTATGGAAGTACGATTGTAATAATGATAATAAAAACTAGAAGGAATTGGTTATTGATGATCAATCATAAGATAGTACATACGGACAAAAAAAGGAGGGGGGGGGTTGAGACCAGCGATTACTCACGGTCACAGAAAACTAGTAAGTGACCCAAAAAAGTGGTAATTAAATAGAATGATTAGGTTGAGGGGTAGTTGGATGGTGTAAAGGTTGAACCTTACTAAAGTGATCGACACTATTGATACATCTACTTACATTACACATATGTGCACAATATGCATCTGGTCATGAGCATACGCGCACATGGGAAAATGGAGAAACCTCTACTACATGGCCCCTGTGCATGTGTATGGTTCATAAGGTTAAAGTAAATAAAAATAATAATAATAAAAATAATAGAGATAAAATAATGAATAATAGATAACAGTATTAGTCAAGGAAAATTAGATATGATATATGTTTTTAAAAACATATAGGGCCATAAACTCATTATACCTTTGAAGGTCAATATATAATCATCATTAGGACAGCTCATCTATTTGATTATAAAAGAGGGGGAAATGATGGTAAACAGATATGAAAGGGTATGTTGAAACGTATATAGTGTGTTTACAGAATAGTTGCAATCTCGATACTTTCGTTGATTCCACCTGGCGAGAGTACGTCTAAAGTATAGATCCAAAAGGTCTCACGTGCACAGAGCCTCTTGAATCTTTCGGCCGCTGGGACGGACCTTGGGATCTGTTCAATAACCCACACCTTTAGGCCCTCCGTAGACCCTTGATGGGCTGAGGCAAAATGTCTTGGAACACTATGGGGATCCTGTTCCGCCCTCTATAAGCCTTCTGTGTTCCCCAAACCTTCGTCTTAATGCTCTAATTGTCCGGCCCACGTACATTAGGCCACATGGACACCTTAGACCATAAATGACGAAGTCGGACGAACAATTGAAGAATTCTTTTAGCACATAGGTCTTGCCTTTGGTGGTGAAGGATTTTTGTCCGTGCTGGACAAAATTGCAGGTTTTGCATAAGGCCTTACGGCCTTGGTACATGCCTACCAGGGGAATCAGTGTGGGTACAGGTGGTATTGTTGAGGTGGATTTGAACTTACTGGGTGCAATCTTATTTTTTAGATTGGGGGCCCTGCGATAGATAACTTTAGGACGAGATGGAAGTATTGTTTTTAAGTGGGGATCTTGATGTAATATACCCCAATGTTTTTCCAAAATCTTCTCCATCCCTTTGTGTTTATTATGAAAAGTAGTTATAAACTTACTAGAACCATCATAAGTAATGTGGATTGGTTTTGGGTTTTGATGGTTTACCATGCAGGTAATATTTGAAAGCGTCTTCCACCAGGGGTTCGGGGATATTTTTTGTCGTAGAACTTTCTTTTAAGGGTTTCACTTAGTTCGACATAATCCGAATCTTTAGTGCAGTTCTGCCGAAGACGGCAGAACTGTCCTTTTGGAATATTTGTAACCCAATTGGGAAGGTGACAGCTTTCAAAATGTAAGTACGAATTACCTGCTGTAGGCTTAGTGTAGTTTCTTGAAGTGATGGTGGAACCATCATGTCCTAGTTCTTTTGATATGCACCTTATTACCTGCTAAAAGTTTGTTTGTAATTTGTAATTTATATACATGGCCATCCCTTTCCCCCCCCCTTTTTTTCTTTATCCCTCACCTCCCTTCCTTTATCTTTTTCGTTTCCCATTCCGTCCCCCCCCCACCCCCCCTCCCCTTTTCTCCTTCTTGTCCACTTATTCCCGCCCCATGCTCTTTTTAAACCATCCTCCCGATCCACTGGCAGCTTGATGAAGGAGCGCGGCTACCGTGACATCGTAGCCCGTACGCTCGTGAAACGCGTCGCATCCCGGTGACGTCACAGCCCCGCGCCTGCTTTCCACCAGCGTTCCAGGCCTCGCTTTAGAGTATCTCATCACCGCGGCCGGCTTCAGCGGTGGCTCAAGCACAGCCGTACGCACAGCAGGAGACAGCGATGCAGTGACTGATCTGACGGACTCCCCTCCTCCAGGAAATTAACCACACGATATGCTTTATTTTAATCCACCAAATGTGAGTGTTTTTGCACAGTGTTTTTATTAAATTCAGTTTACATACTGCACTTAGAGGCGCCTCTCTTCCTCGTTTTTTCTGCTATATAAATCCTGTATAATATATAATAATTCCCTCATTATCCCATTTACAAGGAGCAGATAAAAGGTCCAGAGTTAATTTCAAGTGTGCTATTTGCATTTGGAATCTGTTGCTGTCAATTCTCAAAATGAGATCCAAAGAGCTGTCACTATCGGTGAAGCAAGCCATCATTGAGCTGAAAAAACAAAACAAACCCATCAGAGAGATAGCAAAAACATTAGGTGTGGTCAAATCAACTGTTTGGAACATCCTTAGAAAGAATGCATTAGTGAGCTCAGCAACACCAAAAGACTCGGAAGACCATGGAAAACAACTGTGGTGGATGACCAAAGAATTCTTTCCCTTGTGAAGAAAACACCCTTCACAACAGTTGGCCAGATCAAGAACACTCTCCAGGGGTAGGTGTATCTGTGTCAAAGTCAACAATCAAGAGAAGACTTCACCAGAGTGAATACAGAGGGTTCACCACAAGATGTAAACCATTGGTGAGCCTCAAAAACAGGAAGGCCAGATTAGAGTTTGCCAAATAACATCTAAAAAAGCCTTCGCAGTTCTGGAACATCATCCTATGGACAGATGAGACCAAGATCAACTTGTACCAGAGTGATGGGAAGAGAAGAGTATGGAGAAGGAAAGGAACTGCTCATGATCCAAAGCATACCACCTCATCAGTGAAGCATGGTGGTGGTAGTGTCATGGCGTGGGCATGTATGGCTGCCAATGGAACTGGTTCTCTTGTATTTATTGATGATGTGACTGCTGACAAAAGCAGCAGGATGAATTCTGAAGTGTTTTGGGCAATATTATTATCTGCTCATATTCAGCAAAATGCTTCAGAACTCATTGGACGGCGCTTCACAGTGCAGATGGACAATGACCCGAAGCATACTGCGAAAGCAACCGAAGAGTTTTTTAAGGGAAATAAGTGGAATGTTATGCAATGGCCAAGTCAATCACCTGACCTGAATCCGATTATGCATGCATTTCACTTGCTGAAGACAAAACTGAAGAGAAAATGCCCCAAGAACAAGCAGGAACTGAAGACAGTTTCAGTAGAGGCCTGGCAGAGCATCACCAGGGATGAAACCCAGCGTCTGGTGATGTCTATGCATTCCAGACTTCAGGCTGTAATTGACTGCAAAGAATTTGCAACCAAGTATTAAAAAGTGAAAGTTTGATGGATGATTGTTAATCTGTCCCATTACTTTTGGTCCCTTAAAAAGTGGGAGGCACATATACAAAGTGTTATAATTCCTACAATGTTCACCTGATTTGGATGTAAATACCCTCACATTAAAGCTGACAATCTGCAGTTAAAGCACATCTTGTTTGTTTAATTTCAAATCCATTGTGGTGGTGTATAGAGCCAAAAAATTATAATTGTGTCAATGTCCCAATATTTATGGACCTGACTGTATATTATACTCCTAGGTAAGAGTGCTGGGATCCAGTTGTTGTCCCCTCTCCCCCCCCCCCCCCTTTCATTAAACCAATCATTATACTATTCTGGCATCTGTTATATTTTATTATAGATACACCTAATTTGCATCCACTCCTGATGAGTGGAAGTTATCCACGAAACGCGTAGTTTTCCTATGATGCTACGTCACAGCAACTATGTGTTCAGTATTAGAATCTTTTCTAATTGTGAATCGATCCTATACATATGATCATTTTCATATCTAACTATGTTCATGTTTACTTCCGGGTATACTTGCCAAATGTTTACTATACAATATGTATTGTGTTGGAAAAAAAATAAAATAATTGTGTGTGTGTGTGTATGTATGTATGTATGTATGTATGTATGTATGTGTATATGTATATATATATGTATATATATATATATATATATATATATATATATATATATATATATATATATATATATATATATATATATTATAATTTGTTTAGATGACATTTAATGAGACTGATAATTTAACTGTTATTAATGTGTATGTATGCTAATATGTTGCTGTATATCTATTGTTTCATTCATTCTTAGTTGTGTGCTTCATTTAAAGTCCCACAAACCCCCTTCCTTTATGATCTGTAACAGAGATGGAGGTATGTGAATCTGGCTAGTCGCTGCCTCATATAAAGTCCCAATTTTCTTTCCTCTTTACTAATAGTTTGTCAATACTTAGTCAAAGTGCCTAGACCTCAAATATGTGAGCAGCACTGATGGAAACCCACAATAGCATTTTCTTCAGTAAAGTATTTCAGCCTTTCTATTACCCTTTTATTTATCCATCCTTGAACAGCTAATGTAGCTTTTAGGAAAGGCCTTGTGTACATATTTGTTCCACATCAAAGCATTACAGACATTTATATTTCGCCATTCTCTCTATTATGAAAGTAGGCCATAGATGGTGCGAATTTTCTTTCCTGTAGCCACAGGTTGCTGGAAAGAAAGTTGCTTGATTCCCCCATCAACAGTCAGTGCTAATGGGGGGGATCCCTCCTGCGGAGCCATTGTGTTCTGACAAGGGGGGTTGCAGGGAGATCGCACATTAGGGTTGCAGGGAGATCGCACATTATTATTATTATTGCTAGCTGCTATATACCCACTGGCAATAATTGCATGAAAAATCCGACCTGCTCGTTGTACCCTAGTTGATCGATCGACGGATCTACTTGGGTACAATCAGCCTTCTCATAGATGGTTTGAATCCTGGCCGGTCCCTGCTGAACCCGCCAATTCTAACCATCTATAGCTGGCATAAGAGTCAGACTTGCAGAGCAGATTTGCATCGGATCTGTGGCTGCGAGGAACTGCATACTTTCCGATGTTCTAATGAATCTGGATTTTTGATTATGACAGACAAGGAACCTTTTCAAGGCTTAGTTTTTCATTTTTACTGGCATGAATCATTGAATATTTTATGCTAAAGTTATGTACATGGAAAGTGTTCTAATAAGTTATTTGTAGCATTATATACTATATGAACAGATATTTTAATGATGGTTGAACAATTGTTTGTGCAATTATAAATAATATACCGTACTTTTTTTGCAGACTCCATTGAAAAAGACTAAAGAACTCCTTGGGGATCATGGTGTTACTTTTACCAATGCAGTAAGTGTTTCATTTGTGTTCACAAGAATTTAAAAGCTCTCTGACAGGTTGTTGAATTTACATTAGCAGGCTAATGTAAATTCAATGTAGAAATGACAATACATAATGTGCGATAACTCATGGAACTATAGTCCTGATTGTATAGCACCTGGCAGCTGTGGAAATTAGCCTTTTAAAGTGTTTCTAAAGTCAGAAGGTTTTTTACCTTCATGCATTCTATGCATGAAGGTAAAAAACCTTCTGGGTGCAGCTCCTCTTCCCAACCCCTCTTATACTTACCTGAGTCTCATTTTGATCCAGCGATGTGCATGAGAGCAGTGATACTCCTGGGTCTGTCTCTCTTCATTCGCTCACAAAGCAGCAGGAGCTATTGGTTCCTGCTGCTGTCAGTCACAATCAGTGAGCCAATAAGGAGAGAGTGGGGAATGGCCCAAGCTGCGGTCCATGTGTGAATGGACCATGTCCATTCACTGATGCAGGGCTCAGGAGCATGCCTGCTCAAGTGCCGTCATAGCAAGAGGCTTGCTATGGGGGGGGGAGGTGGCAAGACCGCCGGCGGGGGACCCAAAAAGAAGAGGAGGGTCAGGGTTGCTCTGTGCAAAACCACTACATAGAGCAGGTAAGTATGACATGTTTGTTATAAAAAAATAAAAACACGAGCCTTTAGTACTGTATTACTTTAAGCTCAGTTTTTTTTATGTTGTGTAAGTGTGGAGAAAAACATCTTGTAGCGGAACAGATCTTTTACTTTTCCGCAATTAAGGCCTTGTTCTCCACTGATGCTGATGCTTTATCACCAATCCTTGATTCCACAACAACCCAAAATTTTCAAAATCCAATTGTTATAGGGACAGAAAGTGAGGTGAAATCTTTTGAACAGGGGCACAGACAGCAAAACAAATGTTACAAGGGTGTTAACCCTTCCCTATGCTATCCAAAAAGCTTAAAAATAGTTTTTTGGCTGGCGCTACGCTTAAAAAATGTACCTGTTCCGACTTACAAACAGATTCAACTTAAGAACAAACCTCCAGTCCCTAACTTGTTTGTAACCCGGGGACCCCCTGTATAGTGAAAGTGGATCAATCACCATGGATCAATTTGGTCTCACTATTTTGCATGCGATTCATTTCCAGATTAGATCTACTCATTTTTAATAAAGAACTTCATGATTTGTAAGTACCTACATGGTTATGCACACAAACCACATGCTGCCAGGCAAATCGTTTTTTTTTGTTTTTTTTCTGGTCTGCATCGATAGTATTGTGTCCAATTTTAAGGCTGCATTCACACCTGAGCATTTTCAGCTCATAAAACGCCCAACAAGCAAAATCCCATTCATTTCAATGGCACCTGTTAACATTTGAGCATTTGTCACCTGAAGCAAAACTCCTGAAAAACGCCTTAGCTCAGAAAAGAACATGAGCTTCTTGGGGCAGATTACAGCTGGTTTTCTGCTTTTTACATTGGTGACCTGAACAAAATCGAATTGTGTGCAAGGTGCAGACAGCTGCTGTGTGTGCGTACACGCCAGGTGGTGGCAACATAGGCTGTTTTTCAGGTTTGGCCTCATTAACCACATGCAATGTTCAGTGAGGTATGGCAGACAAATTACAAAACAGCTTCTGCTCTTCAAACACACCAGCTCTGCATTTTAAGGTGGTGCCATCTTTGCAGACCTGTACCGTACAGTATCCGTTTACCAGTTCATAAACTTCTATGAGACCTTCTAGGAAAGTAGATTGCTATAATGCATGTGGGGCCCTGCATTGGGTGCCCCTCTCAACTCCATTTATCTAAAGCGCTTCATTGGCTGAGTGATATCATTCATCCTATTCTTCAGTGAGGCGTTAGTATAATATATAGCAGGGATATGCAATTAGAGGACCTCCAGCTGAACTACAAGTCCCATGAGGCATAGCAAGACTGACAGCCACAAGCATGACACCCAGAGGCAGAGGCATGGTGGGACTTGTAGTTTTGCAACAGCTGGAGGTCCTCTAATTGCATATCCCTGCTATATAGTGTGTGGGTGGTTGTTTGTGTTGAACGTTATTATAATTTTGATTATCATCCACTATTATAATTTATCATATATATTTTTTACACTTTGCTCCTCTATTGTTCTTAGGTTTTAGTACTTTGGTCATGCTAGTGGAGGTATTCTAATGGATTAGAGTTGATATGCTTATCTTTGGACATGTCGTAATAATTGTATTATTTTGTAGACCACAAAAAGAAAGCTTTTGGGAGCGGTTTCAGCACTGTAGCTAGTTGCGTTAAAGCAAAAAAGCCTCAGGCTCTGTTTACATATATGCGGCTCCGGTTTTGGTGCAGAGTCTGGTGCGGTTTCCTTTCACTGGTTCAGGTGCAGATTTGATGAAATTGCACCTGAACCAGACTGAAAAACATACAGGACCCTTTTAAAATTTTCACCGCAACTGGCCTGCAACACCTGCCTTTACATGCTTATTATTATGCAGGATTTATATAGTGCCAACAGTTTTCACTGTGCTTTACAATGTTATGGCAGACAGTACAATTACAATACAATTCAATACAGCACATGAACTTTAATGGCATCCCAGTCTTATGCCCCGTACACACGGTCGGATTTTCCGACGGAAAATGTGTGATAGGACCTTGTTGTCGTAATTTCCATAATTGCATAAAGATCTTGTGAGCCACAAATGGATAGATGCCTATAAAGTGAATCCAAATACTTCAATCAGCTGCACACACTATCCACGTTTCATATCGTGTATGTGACAAAATTAAAATAAATAATTGTGTATGCGCTAGGTAAAAATAACGTGATAAAAGTATAGATAACACCTAAAATAATATCGTAGCGAAAAATCTATAAATCACGTTAAAAATAAAAATAATAATATACAGTGCCATTCATTAATGAAAACCAGTGAATATATATATATATATATATATATATATATATATATATATATATATATATATATATATATATATATATATATATATATATAATCTATAAATCACGTTAAAAGTATTCAATAATAATCAGTGCCATTCATTTATGAAAAACAGTGAATAAATATAACATGCAACATGCAAAACGTGAAAAAATCCAGGTGATGATGAGAAATTGTTTTTTTTTAAATGTCCAAAAATTCAATAAAAATAATCAAAAAAATGATATATAAAGTGCAGGCATTAGTGTCCAAATAAATTATATATAGGCATTCCTCGTGTTCTTCCTATATGGTGTGCAAAATGCGGCATGCTTTGGTGCCCTCCAGTGACCCCCAATAGCTCATGCGCTCACCTCTGAGCGTGTGACACAGTGATTAAACAGTGTCTATACACGCAGTAGAGCCACTCCTGGGCTCATATGGGATCTGTTGGGAATGATCTGCACCTCTCTCAGATAATCATCAATGGTAACATATGTGGGAAAGAAAGAAACTCCATAGTGTAATACCATCAAAAATTTATTAAAATTAAAACCACTTCCCTCCAGGAGGGTACTCACAAGGTATAGGTGCGTCAGTGCACCATCCTATCCATAGCATAATACACAGGGATACAGGAACAAACGTCTGGCGTGCGGTGTGGTATATAATCCTCTGCTTGTCTGTGTAGCTCCGTCCTGCCCCTCCCCTACGCGTCTTCGGCACAGGGATAGCGTGCCTTCATCTGGGGGATCTTCCCCCAGATGAAGGCACACTACCCCTGTCTCACTGTCATACGTCTCCCTGTCTCACGTATGGGATATAAAACAGATGGAGAGGAACCGAACATAGTGTAACACCGTTTAGTTAAGAATTGATAAAAACAACCATAGCCAAAAGGCTACTCACATATAAGGTGCCATTGCCCGACACTGAGGCTGGAAAGCGTATTTTTTTATTTTATTTTATTTCAGGTACTTCTATATAGTGCCGTCAATTTACGCAGCGCTTTACATATACATTGTACATTCACATCAGTCCTTACCCTCAAGGAGCTTACAATCTAAGGTCCCTAACTCACATTCATACATACTAGGGACAATTTAGACAGGATCTAATTAACCTACCAGCATGTCTTTGGAGTGTGGGAGGAAACCGGAGTACGCGGAGGAAACCCACGCAGGCACAGCGACCCTTCTTACTGCTAGGCAAGAGTGCTAACCACTACACCACTGTGCCGTCCAAAGCGTATCTATAGTGGTGAACTTGCAATGCAACAAAGTTCTCAGCTGATCACGGCAGCGGCGTGCGTTCCACCCACGACAGACAAACAACCACGGCGGCCGGATGTGATGTAATTGCGTGACAAAGTACCACCTCGACGTACGTTTTGTTAAACACGTCTTCAGGAAGAGCCACGCATGCTCAGAAGAAATAAAGAGATGAAATCTATTGGCCACTGCCCCGTTTATAGTCCCGATGTACGTGTTTTACGTCACCGCGTTCAGAACGATCGGATTTTCCGACAACTTTGTGTGACCGTGTGTATGCAAGACAAGTTTGAGCCAACATCTGTTGGAAAAAATCCTAGGATTTTGTTGTCGGAATGTCCGAACAAAGTCCGACCGTGTGTACGGGGCATTAGTCTGTAAGCTTTAATATTGAGTTGGCCCACCTTTGCAGCTATAAGCCCACGTTCACATCGGGGCGATTTGACATGTCAAATTGCAGGCCAAATCTTCGGCTATTGCCAAAAATGGCACCGTCCGCATCAGTGTGGCGCTGCACCGATTCCTAGCAGTAGTTCCAGGAACCTGTACAGATGTCTCTGAAATCGCTCCCAAAGTCGGACTGACATGTGGGTATGAAATCATGCGATTTCAGCTGAACTTGCATGGTTTCTAACCCGCAGTCAGTGTGAACCTAGGCTAACAGCTTCAACTCTTATGGGAAGGCTGTCCACAAGGTTTAGGAGTGTGTCTGTTTAACCATTCTCCCAGAAATGCATTTTGTGAGGAAAGGCACTGATGTTGGAGGAGAAGGCCTGGCTCACAGTCTCTGCTCTAATTCATCCCAAAGGTGTTCTATTGGGTTGAGGTCAGGACTCTGTGCAGGCCAGTCAAGTTCATCCACCTCAAACTTGCTCATGCATGTCTTTATGGACCTTGCTTTGCACACCAGTCCAAATCATTTTGGTGGAGGGCTGGGGGGGTATGGCGTGGGGTTGTTTTTTTAGGGGTTGGGCTCGGCCCCTTAGTTCCAGTGAAGGGAACTCTTAAGGCGTCAGCATACCAAGACATTTTGAACAATTTCATGCTCCCAACTTTGTGGAAACAGTTTGGGGATGGCCCCTTCCTGTTCCAACATGACTGTGCACAAATTAAGGTCCATAAAAACATGGATGAAAGAGTTTGGGGTGGAGGAACTTGACTGGCCAGCACAAGAGTCCTGACCTCAACCTGCTAGAACACCTTTGGGGTGAATTAGAGCGGAGACTGCAATCCATTCTCTTTTCCAACATCAGTGACTGACCTCCCAAATGCGCTTCTGGAAGAATGGTCAAACATTCCCATAGACACACTCCTAAACCTTGTAGACAGCCTTCCCAGAAGAATTGAAGCTCTTATAGTTGCAAAGGGTGGGCCAACTCAATATTGAACCCCTACGGACTAAGACTGGGATGCCATTAAAGTTTATGTGCGGGTAAAGGCAGGTGTCCCAATACTTTTGACAATATAGTGTATGTGAACCGGTTCCATTGAAGGCCTGTCTGGTTCACATGTTATGCAAATAAGATGCGATTCAAAATGCATCCAATTCACATTGTGACCAGAGCCTCAGGGTGTATGTATATATGCTTTAGTTCATGTCAGAGATATATTTTTTTTCTTATATCAATCAAGTCAATGAGAATGCAAAACCTGTTTGATGGAGCTCTATCAAATGCTAACTGATTTCATGTGAAAGAATATGCTTATTCTTTTCTACACCTGCCCTTATTTAAAAAAAAAATAGGTTCCTATTTTAAGTGCACCAACCCATAGTAAGCTTGATATTATCTTGTACAAGTCTGACATCAACAGGTTCAATTTTAATTGGCTGCCACTGGTTACTGTATTAGCATTGAAGCAGTATTAAACCCAAAACGAAAAATCTGAACTGGCCAGTAACACACCTCCTGTATTAGAGCGGTGCCATTCTGGATGAAGGAGCACATGGGGCACTTTTGTATAGCAACATTGTCAGCCTGAGCGGGAGGAGTCCTAGATGTACTAGCAGGTATACATACACTAACAAATTGAAGCCAAACTCCAGCTAATATGTTACAAGCAGTTACAGCAAACCGTTTTTTTTTTTTTTTTTTTTTTTTTTTTTTCCTTTTGGGATAAAAGTTTTACATAAAAGCTTATTGTATGCACCCCAGTGTGAAATGATTTGCCTCATCTCTCTGATACATTCTGGAAAGCTTGTTCTTTAGAATAACAGACTTATAGCGGGAGTCCACCTAAAAAAAAAAATATATATATATTAAAAGCCAGCAGCTACAAATACTGCAGCTGCTGACTTTTAATAAATGGACACTTACCTGTCCCAGGGTCCAGCGATGTCGGCAGCCGACGCCGATCACTTGCTCGACTCTCGGCAGCTGCCGCCGCCATCCTAGGTTAGGGAATCAGGAAGTGAAGCATTGCAGCTTCACTTCCCGGTTCCGTACTGCGCGAGTTGCGCTGCGCATCGTAACTGGTCCCTGCTATCTCCTGGGAGCTGTGTGTTTCCCAGGAGACAGTGCGGAGGGACGGGAAGAGGCGTAGACTCCCGTGGGAGTCTATGCCAGGAAGTGGGTGCAAATACCTGTATTAGACAGGTATCTGCACCCCCCCCCCTCCCCCCTGAAAGGTGCCAAATGTGACACCGGAGGGGGGGAGGGTTCCAAAAAGCTGGAAGTTCCATTTTTGTGTGGAATTCCGCTTTATTGTCTGGATCGCCAGATGAAAATGAAAGCAGTTATCACATCTAAGAAATGGTAAGCTGCAATATAATGTTCGCTTTTGGGTTTAATACCACGTTAAAGAGAAAAAAAGCTTTACCGGTAAAAGCTACATCTGTATGAAACAAACTTCATGCTGCTAATTTCAGCTATTAATGAGAATGATTTACTGATACAACAGTGAGCATACAGATTGAGGGCTGTAAAATAATTACCAGCTTATATAACATTTACCCTTTATTCTTATTTGCAGTATGTTGCCAGTGCTCTGTGCTGCCCAAGCAGGGCCAGTATTCTGTCTGGAAAATACCCACATAACCACCATGTTGTCAACAACACAATAGAAGGGAACTGCAGCAGCAAAGCCTGGCAAAAGACCCAGGAGCCGATTGCCTTTCCGGCCCTTCTTAATTCCATTGGCTACCAGACTTTCTTTGCTGGAAAGTACCTAAATCAGGTATGCTTTTTTTTTTTTTTTTTTTTTTTTTTTTTTTTTTTTTTTTCCCCCATTTAATTATACCTTTACATTACACACACGCTTGTATACCATTATGTTAAAATCCAGCACACTGCTACATTGATTTTTTTTTTTTTTTTTTTTATATATATCCACTAAGCCTTTATGTGTTTTATGAACATATTGAGGGAAATAAGAAACTTTAGAAGTTCTCTTAGGGCGCATGCACACTGCAGCTCAAAGAAGCATCTCCTACAGGCTTTTGAGCTCCTATTTTCCCTGCCTGGAAAAGCCCCTCAATGTTGGCCAATGTGTCCATGCACGCTATGGCTTTTTCAGGAGTTTACGGCCAGAACCCCCCCCCCCCCCCTCCACCCCACTAAACTGTCGTTGAGATGAGCTTTCGAGCAGAAAAGATGCCTAAGTGCCCAAAAAACTTGCGAAGAAGCGCAACAATGCATTTAAAAAAAATAATAAAAAATAAAAATAAATATATATATATATATATATATATATATATATATATATATATATATATATATATATATATATATATATATATATATATATATATATATATATATATATTTATGGGTTTGTGAAAAAAGTGCTTTCAGCTCAAAAAAACTTGAGGCTCAATAAAAAAGCTCAAGCTTTTAGGCACAGAAATAAAAGCTCAAATGCCTTTTAAAAGCAGTGTGCAGGAGCCCCATTTCCAATGATATTGAAAAACTACTAAAGTTTGAAGGCTTGTTCATGAGAATTAATTTTTATTTAACTGGTGAAAGATTAAGGAACATTTAAAGAACTAATAATAATTGAATGTCAGTACAATTCAAACCCTTTGCAGGTGTTAGGGGGCACACTGAGAAATGGCCACCAATATACAGGAGCACAATGAGCACTGACCATCAGTGTAAGGGGATGCATGAAGTACAGACCACCATATAGGGGGAAGCACTGACCATCAGTGTAAGGGGGTGCACGAAGTACAGACCACCATATAGGGGGAAGCATTGACCATCAGTGTAAGGGGGTGCACGAAGTACAGACCACCATATAGGGGGAAGCATTGACCATCAGTGTAAGGGGGTGCACGAAGTACAGACCACCATATAGGGGGAAGCATTGACCATCAGTGTAAGGGGGTGCACGAAGTACAGACCACCATATAGGGGGAAGCACTGGCCACAAGTGTAAGAGGTGACTGACCATCAGTGTATGGGGACATGCTAAATGAAGGTAGCACACTGACCCCAAACATATGAGACCACTTTCTCCTGACCACTGTCCTCTACAAGCTGTACTAAGCAATTACATAGCCCTGCACCCTGTTGCACAGCATGTGATATGTTGTACATTACATTGTCCAGACTGCTGCAGTGTATACTCTCGGCCTTCCTCAATCTTTTTACACAAGAGGAACCCCTAAAATAATTCTGAGGTCTTGGGGTACCCTTAAACCAGTTAATAATGGGTCAGTGGCAAAAATGTCCCATATATCCGGGTCAATGGAAAGATTGCAACCTTTACAGTGATGATCAGAATGCCACTCTTACAAAGAGCTAAAGCTAATTGGTGCTGTGCGACTGGCTTTGGTCCTGGAGCTAAGCAGATACCACTTAATGGGAGGTTAATTACCCATAGTTTAAGAAACCCCTAGCAACCTCTGGAGGAGTCCCATGGATCCACAGAACCCTGGTTGAGAATGGCTGCTAGACAGGATAGGATTATGTAGATCATAATGCTAGAATTAATGAGTATAAACTTTATGTTGAGGCATGGTAGCATTTTTTTTTTTTTTAAGAATTGACTGGGCCCTGGTCTCACAAAGGTTGAGAACCACTGTACTAAATAACTAATGTCTGTACAGTGCAAGAAGTGCCTAAGACTGCAGGGTGCACATGTAGCAATATGTGTTACTGTATATTGTGACTTTTCTTTTTTTAATTTGTAATTCTTTGTTTTTTTTATGCTTTATGTAGTATGGAGCAGACGATGCAGGTGGAATAGGTCATGTGCCTCCTGGCTGGAATTACTGGTTCGGGTTGGTGAGTCTTACATTTAGTAAAATCCTTTAGGCGCATTCCATTGCATCTGGTTCCTAGCTGATTATTTTCCTCAATGTCTTGATTTACTCAGTCTGCATTTGAGAGTGTTGTGAGCTGCAAGGCAGATCTCAGGTGGCAGAATACCCTCTTGTGTGACAATAGAAGCAGGAAAAGCTAGAGGAGAAAGGTTATAATGTAACGAGCAAATGAGTGGGCTAAATGCACTTTAGTGTTTGTTCTCATTGGGTACAGGCTGAAGAGGTACAAAGTGTAATTTGCAGTGTTGATCACTTGACTTATGCCCAAAATGGGGCATTAACTTCTTTAACACATTTTTGGAGCAGAAAGAGGCCCATTCAGATGAATGGTGCCACTTCAAAAATGCACTAAAAAAGGCCCAAAATCCCCCCTAAAATACAATGCGCAGCATTGCTTAGTCGTTATAAAGGCAGAAGGTTTTTTTTTTTTTTTTTTTTTTTTATCCTAATGCATTCTATGCATTAAGATAAAAAAAACCTTCTGCATGCAGCAGCCCCTCTAACATTTACCTGAGCTCCATCTCTATCCAGCGATGTTGCAGGAGTGTCTCAGCTGCCCGAGACTCCCCTCCTCATTGGCTGAGACAGCAGTGTGGCGCCTTTTGGCTCTCGCTGCTGTCAATGGAAATCAGCCAATAATGAGAAAAGGGGGCCGTGCTCAGTGTCTGAATGGACACACGGAGCTGTGACTCGGGTGCCCCCTTAGCAAGCTGCTTGCTGTGGGGGCACTCAAAGGAAGGAGGAGCCAGGAGCACAGAAGAAGGACTCGAGAAGAGGAGGATTGGGGCTGCTCTGTGCAAAACCACTACACGGGGTAGGTAAGTATAATATCTTTGTTATTGATAACTGAAAAAAACAACAACTTTAGTATAAACTTTATGGATATTAAAATTTACGTAATATGTCGCTGTTGCATGCGTAATTTTAAAGTGTGACATGTTTGGTATGTTTACTCAGTGTAACATCTTTTATATTTTATCAAAAAATTGGGTTATGTATTAAAATAAAAATGTATGTGTGTGTGTGTGTGTATGTATATGTATGTATGTATGTGTGTGTGTGTGTATATGTTAAAGTAACTTGTAATCCTCTTGTTTTTAAACTATCGTAATATAAAGCCTTTGCAATGATTCTTGAATGTAAAAATAATATAATTCATGCAATGTCTCTTTTCTAGGAGAAGAATTCAAAGTACTACAATTATACCATGTCAGTGAATGGGCATTCTAAGACCTTTGGACAAAACTACAGCGTGGATTACCTAACTGATGTCTTGGTGAGAAACCATTTATTGGCATTGAAGTAGGTTTCTCCAGTGCAGAATTTACTAATGGTTTTCACAGAATAAGGCAGAACATCTGTCAGTTGTTTAAAGCGGTTGTAAATCGCTGCACGTGTTGGTTTGTTTTGTTTTTTTCCCTCTTACCTGCAGGGCAAAAGCATAATGTGCTAGTATGCTTCGCATTCTAGCACATTATATGAAACTAACCTGAAAACGAAGCCTTCCAGCGATGCAATGTCATCGCTGGAGATGGCTTCCGTCTTCACCAGTTTTCCTTCCATCTTGCGTGTGGGAGCCGTTGGTTGCGGCACCAGGCTCTGAGGGAAAAGCACGGGTGGTCGTTCCTTTCAGAGGGCATGCGCCAGTGATGTCACTGGCTGCATGTACAGTAAATATCTCCTAATTGGCGCACATTTAGGAGATATTTACACTACCTGTAGGTAAGCCTTCTTATAGGCTTACCTATGGGTAAATATCAGCAAAGGAAGTTTACTTCCTCTTTAACTTGAGGCACTGCAGAGGGAGTTATCATGGGCATTAGCAGGCACTCTTTCATGAAAAAACTATTTTTAGGCATTAGCTTTTAGACATAAAGTTATTCAAAACTTTTTTTTTTTTTTTTCTCTTTTAAAATAACAAACATGTCATACTTGCCTGCTCTGTGCAGAACTATGGCACAGAGCCCTGATCCTCCTCTTCCTGGGTCACCCGTTGGCAATCCTGGCCAATGGCCTCCCGCTGCTGTCTCTCAGCCAGTGAGGGGGATGAAGACAGACATAGCTTCTGCTCTCGTGCACATCGCTGTATCAAGATCTGGCTTAGGTAAGTATAAGGGGGGCTGGAGGGGGAACTGCATGCAGAAGCTTTTTTACCTCAATGCATAGAATGCATTAGAGTAAAAAACCTTCTGCCTTTAGAACCACTTTAAGAAATATTCTTTCAGAAAAATGCTTTTTCTTCCCAATATTTTCCTGTGTTAGACAAGTGTTTCATCTGCCTCCACCCTTCTTTTTTTTTTTATGGCTCTAGACTGAACACAATGTATCTCCATAGGTGGCAGGATGTAAATGGATGTATGGCCGTTTACATCTGCACACATCCAAATCCTTTTAGGTCAGCAAAAACAAGGTTTTTTTGCTGCTTCTTTTTTGTTTTTGCACAGACTTGGACGGGCCAATCAGATGAGCACTGATGTGAACAGACGCACCCCCACTAATGGAGGAAAAATCAAAAAAAACACAGATGTCACAAAAGTGACATCAAAATGGAATGGATCTTTGACTCAGCAGGGGATCTGAGGACAGCTGTGTGTTTTTATAGCTTTTTTTTTTTTTTTTTTTTTTTTTTTTTTTGTGTAGGTGGTGTCAATAATTAATTGGAAGAATAGGTTCAGGGCCAATATTTCTGGTTACCTTACATACATAGCCTCTGCTGCTTCAACTCATCTTAGTACTAGGTTAACGCCTAAACAGATAACAAAAAATTCATGATTCACTGTAAATTTACTGCTTCGTTTTGCACCAATGCTCAGTCTTTGTCTGAAAATGTTTTTATATGCCAAGATCCTAAAAAAAAATCTCGTACTCTAACACACAGCATAAACCGCAGTCTTGGTTGAATAATGGGTGTTTACATCAAAATTTGACAGTGACATATTTGTATTTATATAATCCATATAATTCTCACACCTTGTATTTTTTTTTTTTTTACTAACAGGCCAATTTTTCCTTGGATTTCTTTAATCATAAATTTAATTACGTGCCCTTCTTTATGATGATTGCCACCCCAGCTCCACATTCTCCCTGGACACCAGCTCCACAGTATGCAAACTCATTCAAGAATGTCAGTGCACCCCGCGATGGTAGTTTCAATGTTCATGGCAAGGTACAGTATCTAGGGATATTTGAAAAACACGGAAAACTGTCCAAGCTGTACACTCGCTGCACTATTTCTATCAAACATGTTTGTACTGACAGGTTATGCAACTAAGATTCCCTGTACAGCATATATTTACACATTCTTTTGAAGCATGTCATGCTGTTCAAGGAGACCATTATCTTTTTTGTTAAAGCTTACCTGGTAACCAAATATAATGAAACACCATGAAACGAACATATAGGGGTTGATTCACTAAAGGAAAATAGTCTGTGCACTGCAAGTGCAATTGTGCTATATCTGAGGGAAAGCTTTGCTGACTTCTATCATCCAATAACGTGTAAGCAAAAATTCATTTTTTTTTTTTTTTGTGTGTGTTTTTTTTCCCTTGCATGTTCCCCCTCAGATCTAGAGCAACTGCGCTTACAGTGCACAGACTATTTGCCTTTAGTAAATCAACCCATAATGTTAAAAGGTCAGTTCACCAAAAGTGATATTTTCATTATTAGTAGAGCCCAGTGGGCTGAGTTAAGCTCTGGCTTTCTTGTATATCTTGGATTTCCAACAAATGAGCCCCCCATGCCATAATTCCCACCTCTGTTCTGGCCAGCCTGGAAGAGTGCGTGTCCCTGCCTACTTTTGTGTGTTCCTGCAGCTCTGATGTTGTTTTTTTTTATTACAAGTACTTGTATAGCGCCATCAATTTACATAGCGATTTACACATACACTATATTCTCAGAATTATTGGGACGCCTGCCTTGGCACAGGAACTTTAATGGCATCCCAGTCTTGGTTCGTAGGGTTCAACTCTTCTGGGTAGGCTGTCCACAAGGTTTAGGAGTTTGTCTATAGGAATGTTTGACCACTCTTCCAGAAGCGCATTTGGTCAGGCACTGATGTGGACGAGAGCCTGACTCGCAGTGTCCATTCGAATTCATCCCAAAGGTGTTCTGTCAGCACTCTGTGCAGGCCAGTCAAGTTCCTCTACCCCAAACTCGCTCACCCATGTGTTCGTGGACCTTGCTTTGTGCGCAGTCATGTTGGAACAGGAAGGGGCCATCCCCAAACTGTTCCCACCATGTTGGGATCATGAAATGGTCCAAAATGTCTTGGTATGCTGACGCCTTAAAAGTTCCCTTCACTGGAACTAAGGACAAAAACACCTGTGTGGTATCCATTGTCGGACCATAATCCCCCCTCAACAAATGATTTGTACCAGTGCCCAAAGCAAGGTCCATAAAGACAAGGATGAGCGAATTTGGTGTGGAGTAACTTACCTGGCCTCAGTGCCTAACCTCACAAATGCGCTTCTGGAAGAATGGTCAAACATTCCCATAGACACACGCCTAAACCTTGTGGACAGCCTTCCCAGAAAAGTTAAAGTTGTTATAGCTGCAAAGGGTGGACCAACTCAATATTGAACCCTACTGACTAAGCCTGGGATGCCATTAAAGTTCATGTGCGTGGCAGGCATCCCAATACTTTTGACAATATAAGAGGGGGAGAACATACAAACTCCAGGCAGGTAGTGTCGTGGTTGGGATTCGAACCGACAACCGTAGTGCTTCTAGGCAGAAGTGCTTACCACTCAGCCACTATGCTGCCCTGTTGTAATCCTAATACATAAATGGCAAATGCAGTAGGGATTGAGGAATCCTCTCATAATGGCCCCATCAGGTAATAAGATACAGGAACTAAAGACTCTTCACTTCCAGAGTCCATGCGAAAGATCAGAAATAATCAGGTACATAAAGAGACCCTGTAAATTTACCCATTCAAGGCAAAATGAAAGTGTCTGTAGACACCGGTAGCTTTATCTGTACAGTAACTTTGTTTTTCATAATTGTGAATTTTGCAATAAATGAGTATATGATAGCTTTAGATATATTACTGTTTGATTTCTGGGAAGACTCTTCTTCTTTTTTTTTTTTTTCTTATTTTTATTCTTTTCTCCTTGTATCTTTTATCAGGACAAGCATTGGTTAATAAAACAAGCAAAAACCCCTATGTCAAACTCCTCTATTCAGTTCCTAGACGATGCTTATCGCAAAAGGCAAGTTGGTTACTTGAAAACTGATTTGAGTTTATAATGGGGTCACAATTAATACAACTGGTTTTCTAGCAATGTGCACGAAGTTAAATATGCAGGATGCCATTGTTAAATTTCTTCTGAAGATGCTAATTGCCTGGGCATTTTCTGTCACTGACTTGCAACAGGCATGCAACATGTGAAGTCACAATTCCAAATTTGCATATTTGTTATGGGTCAGGAACTCTGAATTCATTTGAAGTAACTGGTTCATTGAACAGCCATGGATGGCCTATGTATTTCTTTCAGTTCATGAGCTGTCATTTCTGAGAGTGCTTGGATTCAGAAAAAGATGTACAGCCATTTTATCCTTGTCTTGCCAGGAGGGGCACCTGAACTCCAGGTGGTACACAAATGTAGGTTACTTTAGTGAAAGGCGTCGCATGCTAGCCTTTAGGAAGGTGACCCTGGATGTGACCAAGACCCATTAGGCAGCTGACTTGCTGTAGTGCATACTATAACCCAGCTATGGATCTGCACCATTTCTTCTCATACTGGGAGCATTGATAACTGAACAACTTTGTTTTGAGTGCACAGGCTTTCTCATTGTGTTACAATATATTGAAATATACACTTCATCCTTTACTAGTATGCAGTATTACACATATTTCTTCTATGTTTCTGCTTGCCTATGGGATATATATCTGTGCTGTTTAGCGATAGAAAAAAAAAAAAGCCACATATTATACTGATCTGAACACAGTTGCTTTGTTTATAGAATAATGCACACAGCATAAAGAACAGTAAGGCCTTATGTACACTGCTGCTGCGTGCCCCTCTAGTAGAGCCTGGCATACCACACTATGCAAGTAATTTCTAAAAACGAGCGTTGTAAATACCTCTTTAGAGCTATCTTCAGGCCGGTCACGTGACTCTTGGCCGCTTTACAGCTCCGACAGCGCTTCTGCGGGAGGCCACGTGATCTCCCCAGCTGACATCAGAGGGAAACCTCTGCCCCTCCCGCAGAAGCAGCCATGTATCGGAGCTGTAAAGGGGCTACGAGTCACGTGATCGGCCTGAAGATCGCTCTAAAGAGGTATTTACAACGCTTGCTTTTAGAAATGACTTTCATAGTGTGGTATGACAGGCTCTAATCATTTAGACTTTTACAAACACTTTAAGCAGTACAGGTTAAAGTGGTTGTAAAGGATAAAGGTTTTTTACATAATGCATTCTCTGCATTAAGGTAAAAAAAAAAAAACTTTCATGATATAAGCATTTCCAAAGGTCATCTATTGCTGCCCATATAGTTCTCAGCACAGGTGTCCTTTAACCAAAATTGGTAATACGAACTTATGTATAACTCCCATATTTCTGTCTTCAAGGATGCCAAACATAAAAGTTTTAATTAATGTCATATTTTTATTTATTTTTGGATAGCCTATTTATATCCCCTCAGGGGGTGTACATAGAATTGTGCTGCATAAATTTCATTGAGAGCTGGTGCTGGACGCTTGGAGGACAGTGTAACATTTGATGGACACTTCTAACTACTGTGGGAAATTGGGGGGAGGGTTGACCAATAATTTATTGCTTTGCAGCCCTTACCATAACACCAGCTCTGTTTCTTGGAGTGCCTGTTATTTGGAGTGTGCATTGCTGTCTTGGTTTTTCTTTGCTTGGGCATTCATAGTGCCATGGTGCCCTTTTCTTAATGCAGTATATTTGGTGGTGCAGGTGGCAAACTCTGCTGTCTGTTGATGACCTGGTGGAGAAACTTGTGAAAGAGCTCCAGAATCGGGGTGAGCTGAATAATACATTTATCTTCTTCACATCTGACAATGGATACCACACAGGTAAATCAATTTTCCTTCCATTTTCACTGAGAATCATTGGCCCTATGCTATGCATAATGGTAAAAGGTCTGTACAGAAAGGCATAAAGCTCCTAGCCTGGAAGCAGAAGTCTTATCTTTATTTAGCACTGAGGAGGAAATGTGACCATTATCTTGCTCATGTGATTGCCATTTACCCGTTAAAATTGTTTTGCACAATATAGATGGCCAGATGTTTATCTTCTTTCATCTACATATAGTAGATGTTGCTGTAATTGTATGTAACGGATTGAACAGTAGGCCTTAAAGTGATTTGTAAATGATCACCTTGTAAAACAACCCATTCAGCCAAGGCAAAAGATTTGTGTGTAAATATTAAAAAAAAAAAAAAAAATTATAATTACCGTTTTTATAAGTGATTACATTCCCTCTGTTCTCAGCTGCATAACAACTGGTGGGAGGAGAAACATAATTACACTGATCTTCCCAGTTAAAGGCTGTGCAGAGGAGGTGTGTTGGGACAAGTTTAATCATTGGAGAGCACACAGAGTGCCCAGCATAGCTAGAGAGCTGACCACGGTGTGCTCTCCTGCTCAGTGTAGTCCGTTTCAGGAATATGAAATGCTAGGGTAACAAACACTTTAAGGTCTTGGTCAATAGCCAAAAATAGTGCAGGAACCTTCTTAAAATCTGTGCAAGTCGGAGTCACACCGATTATTATAAGCAGTTTCATAGGCACAAATAAGGGGCAACTTGTCCTGTGATTTTAATCTGTCAAATTGCATGACAAGTCGCACCAGTGTGAACTGGGGCTTAAGGTAAAAAATCTACAGTTTTCCAAATTATTTACAAATACACAATTAGTCTTTATTTTTTTTTTTACTTTTTATTTAGAGGATTGCAACAGATAACAATAAAAACATTGGCCCCATACAGTTGTTGAGCATACATTTCAAGGCCCTGCAAGGCATAGATATAGAGACCTATATATACACACACCTATAGAGACCATATTGATCAGTAAGAATCAGTATACTGAAGTATCGGAGGTCTATCCAGACATAAATGACTTGGTTAATTGGGTGTCAAAGGGCCTCTGGGATTCTGAGAATGGTTACAGGGTAGGAATGTGTGCTCAGAAAACCTTAAAGCACAATAAACAAAAATGTGTAATACCTATGCTTCCCTGAATCTGCTTGCATCCAAAATATTTTTTTATGTATTAAAGAGAGTAGGACAAAAAGAAGAAAAGTCGAAAGGGAGAAGGAGAGGGGAGGGGGGGGCTACCATTGGGGGAACCACCACTGAGGAGTCGGAATTGGGATGGGTGACCCAGTAGAAAGCTGGAACAAAGTAACTGTACGTATTCATCAGAGAAATGGAAGAGATTCCAATAGAACCACCTGGCCTTATGTTGCTCAGTTTTTTTTTTTTTCTCAAATGGCCGAGGTCAGGTCCTCCAGTTGTTCGATATCATTTACTCTTGCGAGACATTGTGAAACAGTTTGGGTGGATTGTTTTCAAATATTAAGGATACAAGCTTATGGTGCATATAATAGGTGCTTAAGCAGAGATTTGTAATATTGCTTCCTTGACAATGGAGTGAGATTAGGCAATATCGCTGCAGGGTCGTAGGAAATGTCAGTGAATTTGTGGACAAGTTGAAGCATAGGTTGCCAGAATGTACTCCCTTCAGGGTAGTCCCCAAAAAAATGTGTTAGAGAGTGCCCTTAGATTAGGGGTGCCCAACCAGTGGCCCGGGGGCCACATGTGGTGCACAGAGCCTTCTGATGTGGCACTGCGACCTCCTGCTCTAAGATGGCGGGTTGGCATGCCCAGATCGCAGATTGCCGACCCTCCATTCCAGAGCATCAGTATTGTGAATGAAGTCGGCAGTAGAGGAAGCAAGTGGCTGTAGAGCAGAGCAGCATAAGCCTGTATAGTGCTCCTGTCACAGGCCGAAAGCACTCTGCCTGGGGCAGCAACAGCCGGCGATAGCTGAATGGAAGACTGTTTTAAAAGTATTTTTATTACTAAAATCACAGCGTATATATGGGCATATCTGTTCTGCAGTGGTTGCTGGGCTGTTTTCAAACTGATCCGCAGGTGGAACGCAATGCACATGCGGGTTACCTGCACTGAGCCATAAACTTCTATTAGCTGCGGGTTTGGTGAGCTTTCAAAAAGTGCACCTCACCTGCAGGATATAATAGAAGTCTATGACAAAGTGCAGCAAACCCGCAGGAAAGACGCAGGTGCACTGCTCTGCGGGCATGGTGTGGGTAAGCCACAGAGCATCGGTGTGAAAGGAGCCCTAGGCTCCTTTCACACAATCGGTCCAACCCAATCAGATCATCCATTCACCTCCTATGGAGTGGCAGATGTAAACTGACTACCTCCAATCCGATCCGCTAAAAAAAAAACATAAGGGGATCCGTCCCCTTCCATCTGGGCAGATCAGCTCGGAGGACCCATAGAGTAGAGCTGGCTGTATCCGAATCTGCTTTACATATGCAGAGTGGACACGGACCTGTCATCCGCCCGCAGTGCTCTTTGTGGCCCGTGACGGATTACTAAGTCGCTTAAGTGGCCCTCGCTCTCCAAAAGGTTGGTCACCCCTGCCTTAGACGAACCACATCTCCAGCAGTGATCACTCTGTTGAGGAAACCGTTACCAACAGGTCACAATTTTGTAGGTGGTCTCCTGGTATCTGCTGCACAAGGAAGATTTGTGTGCAAGTCTTTATTATACAAGTATTTACCTCCTTTGTACTTAAATCTTCACATAAGCTACATTGCTACAAGCTACATTTTTAGATGTCAATAAATATAGTTGTATGAAGTTGACGTGTGCAAATAGTGTAACATGATCTCAACATGAATACATCTGTTTCTGGAAGGTCCTAGAGCAGCAATTAACAACCATTTTACCATGGAGGAGCCGTTGAAATAACTTTTCTGGCCTAGGGGACGACTGCTATAAATTATTATATCCACAGCTCAAAGTGTATTAGAGTGATGGTCGCTGAAAAGAATGCTCCTTAAGCTGGGCATGGACGGTTCGAGTCTCGGCTAGTTCAGCAGGAACCAGCTAAGATTTAATGGTGTAAGGCTGAATATACCCAAGTTGATCGATTTATTGCTAGTGGCTGTTATAGCCCCTAGTAATAATCGTTATGTTCTCTCGGCCGGGATGGCTTCCCCTGCCCCCCATGGTTGTAGGAAAGAAAATCTATGGTTGTCTGTACATTGATGGTCATTGGAAAGAAACCCATAGTGTGCCCCCCCCCCCCCCCCCCTTTTTGGACAGCTAAAAAAGATCACTGTTGTAAATGGTTACTCTTCGTCTAAAAGGCAAAAATTGCTCATTGCTCAAGGAACCATTAGCAACCCTAGTTTAGAGAGTCTGCTCTGTAGTTTAGAGAACATCTTTAAACAAAGCAGTGTTTGTAATCCAGTCTTTCCAAAACTCTGCTTTGTGGCATACACCAAATTGAAACATTTTGGAGGGCTGCCATTTTTAAATGGCAAAAATTTCATTCCAGATATTCAATGCCAAAAAATATAATTTTTGCAAGGTTTGGGAGGTACACAATCTGCCCCCGTTAGCAGTGGAGAAAAAAAAAGAATTTTGTTCTAATGAGTAATTGCATTTGGAGAAAGGCAGATAAATGTCTTATCTGTTGCCAGCTGTTAATTGTGTAGAGAACTGGCCCTGTCTTTTTTTTTTTTTTTTTTTTTTTTCTTGAAGAACAATATAAAAAAAAGTATACATTTGCAAATGAATCATCAAAACAAATGAATGGCCCATATCTTATAAATCCTTAATAAAATATTTGATATAGCTATTATGTTGACCACTGTGTAGCTATATTTGTATTGCATTATACCTGGAATAATATCTTCCCCACACTGTCCATATTGCAGGTCAGTTCTCACTGCCAATAGACAAAAGACAGCTGTATGAGTTTGATATTAAAGTTCCACTACTTGTTCGTGGACCTGGCATCAAGCCTAACCAAATAAGCAAGGTAAATAGACAGAACTTAAAAACTACTATCTTTTGATTGATGTAAGGTTTTGTTGATTTGTAATCTTTTCAGTGCTTTTTTGTATGCCACTAAGTGTCTGAAGTAAATGTAATAAATATTGGTTGAGGTAGATAATGACTGGGAATTTGCTTGAGACATAACCACCAGTCATGTGCTTCTGCCTATTTTCTAGCTTCATACAAACTGACAGATGGAGTCTGGCTGCTGTGGACAGTACCTCTACTTTCCTTTATTCCATTTTCAGGAGTGCTGAGGAGCAGAGAAATGCTGCATTAGCGGAAAATTCGACAGGACATACTAAGTACCACTTGTCTACCAAGGTACATTTGTAAACCTCATGGTAACAAGTGGTTAAATCCAAGCTCCCAGCTGCTGCTGCACACATGAGCTTGGTGCCAGTTTTAAGAACCATCAAAGGGCTTTCTGAGAAGTAATTGATTGGCTCCTAGAGCCACCCTGGATCCCTCATATGATCCTATGTATGACGTCACTTCCAGGGTCACAGCTGTCATTCCTCAGCTAGTGTAGCCAAGGATACAGCTATTTTTCCAGCACGATCGGTGCTGGAATAGGTGTATTGGAGGGCATGGAAGAGACATTGGGGGCCTAATAGGCCCCCAATGTCTACATAACGAGTACCTGTCATCTGCCTGTGCTATCACATAGGGGGCTTGTTAGCCCACTTGTGGTAGCAATTAAGTAAATAAAAAAATAAAAATAAATAAAATTTGTATTGAATAAAAAAATTTAAAAAATTTACAGGCACCCCAGTCACTTCCGCACCCACCCCATATAAAAAGCGCAGTTTTAGGTGAGCACCTGTATGTAAACATCAATTGCATCACACGTGGGGTATCATTGCAAACTGTACTGAGAACAATAATTCTAGGGCCATAATTTACGTTTAATGCTAAACTGATGACTTGTAAAGACTTTTAAAGCGTTGCCTATGGAGAATTTTGAGTACCATAGTTTTATTTGCAATTCCATGGGTGTGCGCAATTTTAAGACTTGATTCATTTTATTGTATTTTTTCCTGAAAATTTGCATTTGATAAATGTGCAAATATCATGTGACATAAAAAATTGCAGCTACCACCATTTTATTCTCCAGAGCCTCTGATTTCGGAAAATATATATTTTTTGAGGTTCACAGTAATTTGTAACAAAAACATGCAAATTTTAACGTGCAAGAAATGAAAAAAAATGCAGGTCCCGGCCAATAAAGAAATGGACCTGCTGATCTGCCGAGCGAAGCACCGTACCGAGCCCTTTGTTTACTAACAACACAAGGCTGTATACACGGAGCAGTGTTGTGGGTTTACTTAATTGTGATTAGCCACATCAATGAGTAAGGGAAGCACACTTTACACATTGTTGGGTGCACAGTTAACGCCTCAATTGCCTCAAATGTTAACCCTTTCCCAGCCAGTGTCATTAATACAGTGACAGTGTACAGTATTAGTACTGATCATCGTATTAGTGTCAGTTCCCACCCAGTGTCAGATTGCTCTTTGCACTATCACTGTTTTGCTATAAGTCGTTGATCACCGCCAATACTAGTATAAAAAAAAAAAAGTGTGTATGTATGTATGTATGTATGTATGTGTGTATGTGTGTATGTGTGTATATATATATATATATATATATATATATATATATATATATATATATATATATATATATATATATATATATATATATATATATATATATATATATATATATATATATATTACACACACACGTACGTATAGGCACGGAGGTGACCAAGAACCCAATGGTCACTCTGGCAGAGCTCCAGCATTTCTCTGTGGAGAGAAGAAAACCTTCCAGAAGAACAACCATCTCTGCAGCACTCCACCAATCAGGCCTGTATTGTAGAGTGGCCAGACGGAAGCCACTCCTCAGTAAAAAGCACATGACAGCCCGCCTGGAGTTTGCCAGAAGGCACCTGAAGGACTCTCAGACCATGAGAAACAAAATTCTCTGGTCTGATGAAACAAAGATTGAACACTTTTTGGTCTGAATGGCAAGTGTTATGTTTGGAGAAAACCAGATACCGCTTATCACCTGACCAATACCATCCCTACAGTGAAGCATGGTGGTGGCAGCATCTTGTTGTGGGAATGTTTTTCAGAGGCAGGAACTGGGAGACTAGTCAGGATTGAGGGACAGATGAATGCAGCAATGTAGAGAGACCTCCTTGATGAAAACCTGCTCCGGACCTCAGACTGGGGTGAAGGTTCATCTTCAAATAGGACAACGACCCTAAGCACACAGCCAAGATAACAAAGTGGTTATGAGACAACTCTGTGAATGTCCTCGATTAACCCAGCCAGAGCCCAGACTTGAACCCGATTGAACATCTCTGGAGAGATCTGAAAATGGCTGTGCACAAATGCTCCCCATTCAACCTGATGGAGCTTGAGAGGTCCTGCAAAGAAGAATGGGAGAAACTGCCCAAAGATGGGTTTGCTGAGCTTGTAGAATCATACTCAAAAAGACGTGAGGCTGTAATTGGTGCCAAAGGTGTTTCAACAAAGTATTGAGCAAAGGCTGCGAATACTTGTGTACATGGGATTTTTTTTTTTATATAGATTTGCAAAGATGTCAAACAAACTCCTTTTTATATTGTCATTATGGGGCATTGTTTGTAGAATTTTGAGGGAAATATTGAATTTAATCAATTTTGGAAAAGGGCTGTAACGTAACAAAATGTGAAAAAAGTGAAGTGCTGTGAATACTTTCCAGATGCACTGTTGTGTAACTATTACCATTGCTTTTTAATGCATCAACATAATTATATGAATTTTAAAATAAAACCTTCCAGGGTTTTTTTTTTCTTTTTTCTAGAATAAGCAATTATGTACATTTCCTGCCGTTTAAGAGGAAAACTCAGTTGGAAGCTTTACCGCAATTCTATTTGCCTAGCCCCAGCCAGCTGTACTGTGTGTGGGAGCTTGTTCCAGTGTTACTTCTCAATCCAAGTGATGATTAAAGACAACTGCAGCCAAAAAGAGATGTTAATCTGCACCCCATAAATACCTGTGTTTTGTTATGTTCTCTTTTCAGGCACTTGTAGAAAACATTGATCTCGCTCCAACCATTCTGGATATTGCTGGCTATGACCTCAATAAGACCCAGATGGACGGGATGTCTTTCCTCCCAGTCTTGGCAAGTAAAGCCGCAGGCTACAATTTAAGATAATTGCAAAGATGTTACATGTTTAATATTTTAGAAGAAACCGATTAATGGCATCAAGAGGAAATATCAAACTTATTTTACAGTCTAAATACATTTAGAATTAATAGAAGTACTCTACGTTTCTTTTACAGAGAAATCAGAATGTTACTTGGAGAACAGATATTTTGATTGAATATCAAGGAGAAGGATCTAATCGTACGGATCCCTCTTGTCCAGGGCTAGGACCCGGTGTCTCTGTATGTATTGTTAATCAAAATATCCCAGCAGTTTTTTTGTTTTTTGTTTTTGTTTTTTTATCAGTTAATTTTATACCATGTGTCACTTCTCGTGTTGAACATAACTGAGTAAAACTGATGCCATTTACTGTATGTAATCAAGTACAATACCATAAAACTGGGCTGTTATGGTTGGATCAAACTGCTTAAGCCAGCTTGGTCATGAACGGACGGACAGACCATGAATCTTTTATTTGTTGTCCATTTTATTCTTCTGTTGTGTGTTTGTTTTTTTGTTTTTTGTTTTTTGTTTTTTTTTTTTAATCTTACATTTTGATATACACTAAGGCCAGCCATAGACGAGCGATTTTTTTTTTTTTTTTTTTTTTTTTCTTCTTTCCTGCAGCAACAGGTTACAGGAAAGAAAATTGCTTACTTTCCCCGTCAATACAGACCGTGTGGACAGGGGAATCCCTTAGAGATGCACTGAAATTTCAGAATTTGAAACATATCGGGCTAAAATAGTGTTATTTGCATTGTGCCGTTAATGGCGCCGAAAACGCACACGATTTTTCCGTGGTTTTGTCGTGATTTAACTGTGCCTCTGGTGTGTTTTTCATAGGTCATGTGACAAAAAACGGAACAAAAACATAACATGGGTGCGCTATTGATGCATTCTTGCTGTGTTTTTTAATACATTTCAACGGGGAGGTGTGTTTTTTGGTGCTATTTTAACTGACCAAAAAATGCAGCAAGCAGGATTTTTAAAACCACAACGGAAGCGCAACGGACCAGTGTGGAGACATCCATAGAATTTTTAAAGTTATACCTTTTTCTTGAGTTTATCTTGCGCAAAAAATGGCCGACAATAAATTCTAAGTTATTTTAAATTCATGGTATTAATTAAATAGTCGCATATAATCCAATTTTATATATAAAAAAAATTAAATATATTTTAAAAACTGTAATTTTCCGACCAAGTGCATCCTGCATTTTCGGTTTTAGCACCAAAATTTCCATTCAGTGCACCTCCTAGAATCCCTCCAACAGAGCAATTGTGTTCACCCCTGCTGGGAGAACACAGTGATTATTGCTAGGTGCTAGCAATAATCACATGTAAAATCAGACAGGCTGATTGTACCCACTTTGATCAATCAAATTGGGTATATTCAGCCAGCCCTTACATGGTTCGAATCTTGTCCGGTTCCTGCTGAACAGGACGAGATTTAAACTGTCTATAGCCAGCCTAACATTGTTTTTATCGTACCAGATCAGATAATCTTTTGAATAGCTATTACTGGCTTTAGCAATGGGTATATTACTCTTTATTGTGGGGGGGGGGGGATATACTGCAACTATTTGCCAGTTTCAAGTATCATTGCGCTGCTCATAAACGCCTCTGGATTTCATGACATTCAGCCCAGGTTCACATTGCTACAGGTTGGAAATTGTGTAAGCTCAGCTGAACTCGCACGATTTCAAACTGGCAATGCGGTCTGACTTCGAGGGCGATTTGACAGACATCTGTGCGGGTTCATGCACAGATGTCTATTCAAATCGTCGCCAGAAGTAGTACAGGAACTACTTTTGGGAATCGGTGTGGCGGTGCAACGATTCAGACGGTGCCATTGCCGGCAATAGCCGCCAAATCGGCCCAATATGAATGTGGGCTCAAGGCAATTTTTGGCAAGTTTTGTGTAGCCAATCTAATCACCAAGTACATATAAATATGCTTATTTTCCCCCTCCATGTGTTTTATTTTATTTATGTATTTATTATTAATTTTTTTTTTTTTAGCAATGCTTTCCAGACTGTGTATGTGAGGATGCTTATAATAACACATATGCTTGTGTGAGGACAATTTCAGCAGCTCACAACTTGCAGTACTGTGAATTTAATGGACCACAGGTAAGTTGAGCTGAACCCATATCTCAGCTTTAAAATGCACTTATTACTAAATGGCTCTAAATGTTTCAGATTCTTTTATTTCCTGGTAAAACCTCTGTGTGGCCCACTGAACAAAAGTCTCCCTCTCCACTACAAGGGCAAGAACTGTACACACACACACACACACACACACACACACACACACACACACACACTTTACTGAATTTGATTGACAGCGGCAGGAGCCCATGAGGTAGAGATTGAAGAAGAGATGCAGTTGTGCCACAGCGTTGGCTCTCGTCTCCCCTATCTTCCACTTCACATGGGGAGGGCAAACATATATAAAATGTTTTTTACCCTAATGTAAAGAATGCATTTAGTTAAAAAGATTTTGGATTTAGAACAACTTTAAGGCTGATACCAGACTGATATAACAGATGCACATTGTTGCAGCTCTCCTTATTAAATGTATTTAAATACAAACCATGTAAGTGCCTGCATTTGACCTGGCGTCAGCCTGTTGCTATCCCCTGTAAGCCCTGGTTCACACTGGTGTGACTTTGGATGCGACTTGCCACACACAGCCGCATGACAACTGAAATCACATTATGTTCAACGATGGCTGTTCCAATCAGTGCGACTCAAGAAGCTGCAACGTTGAAGATTCTTGCATTACTTTGTTGCGACTCTTGTGCTATTTCAGCCCCATAGACTTCTATGGTAATTTAAAGAAGTCGCATTAGATAATCCATTCCTATTACTCTGATATGACAAGTGTTTTTGTTTAACCCTCGCCTGTCCTCCCTGGTCATCCTTGCTGCCTAAAAACTCTCCCAAGCACATTCCATTCACACCTGAGTGTAGCGGAAACGTGTTTTTGGATGCGTTTTTGTTTCAGCGTTTTTGACATGTGAACACATGTCATGCATGAATGGGCAGCCACACACGACAAACGCCCTACAGTAGCTCAAACACCTGTTTGGTCGTGTAGCATCACATTTATTCAGAGCAGGTTTTGGGATCATTGTAGTGCATTACATTGCGCAGCAAAACACACGTCCGCTAACCATGAAGTGGAGTGTCAATAACAATTAGGCCGAATTCACATCCGCACATTTCCGAACACGCAGCAACCTATATAGAAAATGCGCTCTTTGCCGCAAGTTTTGCAAACGTGCAGCGTGCTTGCATCATCATAATGGCAACACAAGGGTGATGCGTGTTTGCAGCACGTACACAGAACACACAGTGAAGTGCGCATTTTCTGCACGGGTTGCTGCGTTTTCAGAAATGAGCAGAAGTGAATGCAGCCTTATTGGTAATGACCCTAAAATAACGGTTGGCATACCATTATGGTGACACAAGTGCAATATGTGTTTGCAGCACGTTTCCAAACACATGGCAATGCTCGCATTTTCTGTGAAACTTTCTGCATTTTTAAAAACATGCAAATGCGAATGACGCTCCATGGTTAGCATGACATTACGGCGACGCAAGCACGATGCACATTTCTGAAACCCGTTTCACATTTTCTGTGCGAGTAGCTGCACATTCGGAAATGAGCAGATGTGCATTTTCGAGATGCGCGGCAAAGTGTGCTTTTGATATGAATGCAACTTAATTGTTAATGACACCTCAATTACGGTTAGCAGATACATTTTTTGCCATGCGTTTATTGTGTGCCAAAACGTGTTACAAACGAACAAAAAAATTTGAATGAGTAACTGAAAAAAAGTATAACACTTCACAACCAAAAAAGGTTCTTGAGCTACTTTGGGGCATTTGTCGTGTGTAGGGCAGCCCATGCATGACACACGCTCAGGTGTGAATGGAATTTAAGCAGCAAGGACGACCTGGGAGGAGAGGTGAGGGTGACAAAAAACCCCACTTCTCTTATCAAAGTTCAATGCTCCTTTTATCTAGTTGCAAAACATCTAGGTCACATGAAAGAATAGAATGACAGAGATGAGCATATCGGTCTGCTGCTTTTCGAGTCACCATCCAGTCACAGGCTGGGGGAGAGACAAAACCTGTATTACTGCAGGTAAAAATCAGGTCTCCTCCCCTGCTAGACATGGCTATGCTGCATTGCAGAGCTGTGCACATCTCAAGACTGGATGGGCAGAAAAACAGATCCAATGGCAAGTAAAAAGTCTTCCGTGCATGCTTTCCATGTGTGTATTTAGCTTTTTGTTTGGAGTTCAGCTTTAAAGCTTAACTCGGCTCATCTGAGAGTTTTAAAGTGTGCATACCCTGTATTTTCCCTGATTAGGTTATGCCAAATTATTAATACCAAATTTAGTTGAGGTCAGCACTGCGGTTGCAGTTATAGTTAACCACTTGGCGCCCGCCCGCAATGCACTGCAGGTGGGCAGTCGCTGTAGACAAAGCAACGTGCCTGTATGTCACTGCCTACTTACGGGTTTAGGGCAAGTGGATGCGCGCCCCCTTCTCTGCTTCTGCTATGATTGTACACAGTGGGTGGGAGCCTGTCAGCAAGTCCTGGCTAAAAATTCATGGCTGGGACCTGCTGATTGGCTGTGTGCAATCACAGCCCAGAGCTCTATACAAAGAGAGCATTCTGTCAGTTTCTCATCCACACATTACACATATTTAACCTTTTGATCGCCCTAGATGTTAACCCCTTCCCCGCCGGTGTCATTAGTACAGTGAACGTATATAATATTATCACTGTATTAGTGTCACTGGTGAGGTCAGTGGCAGTTAGTCGGTCCCACCACACTATCACAGTCCCATTATAAGTCGCTGATAGCCACCATTAGTATAATTTTTTTTTTTTTAAACTATATAGAGATAGATCTAGATATAGAGATAGATATAGATAGATAGATGGATATATATACATGCTGCACTTAAATTTATTCTGAATTGCAAATTCCATGTCCATGTCAAATGCCTTATTTCTTTGATTTCTTTTTTCTCATGTTTATTTTTAGTAACGTTTCTTTTTCATGTATTTTTTTTTTCAAAAAAACAATTTCTTTATTATAATGATATGTACATTTTGCATTTAGCTGGGGCATGTACATGTATTCACTATATGTGTTTTGTTCTGCCTTAGTGCGTATTGAATGTAATAGGAAAAATGATAGCGCCTGATGACCCATGATAACATACATGTCTACATGTTTTTCTTATTTGTTAATTATCTTGATTGGTATTGAATGATTAATCCTATATGAGACAGAAGTGTATAAATACGTTTGTAAAGATCATCATTATTGTATATGTCTTGCTCTGAAGAAGGGCGTTATCTGTATAGCCCGAAACTGTTATGCATTTTACATTGAATGGAATTTGCAATTTTAGAATGCGTTTTTAAGTGCAGCGATCCCATCTGATTTTTTTTTTTCTATATATGACCCGTGGAAGGGACTGATTGCTCAGCGCTATCGTATCCGGCTTGTGTTTTCAATCTTTTTTTCTTTTGCGTATATCACACACAAAAAAAAACCCAGGTGGTGATCAAATACCACCAAAAGAGAGCTCAATTTGTGTGAAAAAAAAAAAAAATGATGTAAATTGCGTTTGGGTAGTGTTGCATGACTACTCAATTGCGAGTTAAAGTAGCACAGTGCCGAATAGCAAAAAATGGCCTTGTCATGAAGGGGGTGAAACCTTCCCGGAGCTCAAGTGGTTAAACGTTATCCCAGTAGTCAGAATTCGTGTAGCTGTACAATTTAGGCATTTCAGATAATTGTTTCAAAGGAATACTTGTATTTTACTTGTTTTTTTTCCTACTGAAATACAGCTCTTTGTGGAGGTCTACAACCTGACAGCAGATCCACACCAGTTGACAAACATTGGTAAAACAATCGAACAGCAGATCCTTGAGAAGATGAATCACCGTCTGATGATACTACAGTCGTGTAGCGGAGCTTCATGCCGAACTCCTGGAGTCTACGATCCTAGGTAATAACATGTCAGTTCTGAGCTATGATCACTTCTCCTGCTTCTGTAGTGTGCAACAGTTTTGACGTAATGGAAATGTCTTGTATTCAGCAGGTATGTCAGCAGGAAATGTCTTGTATTCAGAAAGGAGTGATTCCTTTCTTTTTACACAACAAACTGTTCAGTAAAAGCACTTGCTGGGCTCTTCGGTTAGCATCTCATTACAAAGGGTGCTTTAAAAGCCACTTTATTTGTAAAGCACAACCTTTATTGCGTATTTCCAAAACTGCTGTTTTTTTTATAATTCAAATAAATTCAAAGTGTTAGCAATCAGTAGGCTATAGCAAGTAACTGCATTATGGTAGCATTTGCAGCTGCTGATATGATTGGCAGGTCTATTTTGTGTAATTAAAGTATAAAATATAGCTGGTGCTAGTTTGTGTGATTAGTTCTACTCCAGGATCTTTCTCATTTGGTATTACTGGATCCCTCTCCCCCATGCTCATTAAACAGCTGTGATTTTTTTATTTTTTTCGAAAATGTCTTGCTGTTTCTTTAACTACGGGATGTTATCTCGTTCTGGGACGACGTTATGTGCCCCAGTTTCACCACGCTTGCGCCAATGGGAGGGCCTGGCGATCGTGGGCGCACTGTGTTCCTGGGACATGGCGCAACCCCGATCTCGGTAAAGAGCCGATGACTGAAAGGAGGGGAAAGGGGATTGGGACTTTGAATGAAGCACGTAGGTATAAAGAATTCAGTTTATTATATAAATTAACATACAAACGCATAATCATGAATGGGTGTATATCCAATACAATTCAAATAACTGGTACAATTCATAAAAATATATATCTGTACATACAATATAGATGGGTTGCGACATGATTATAAATGATTAATATCAAAAATTATACATACTGACAGATATCAATTAAATCATAGGGACACGGCATATATTAGCCCTATGCACTTCGTGGATTGATCCACTCTTCAGGAGCATGCACGTGAGTTCAATAAAAAATATATATAACAGAAGGAGTTGGTGGATGGTCTGATCCTAACCAAGGAAAAAAGAAAAATCATAAAAAATAAAATCAAGTATAAAAACCCACTCTCTACCATACTTGCAAGGTTGACTATATAATAAAAGTGTAAATCGGGCACCCCCAAAGGGGGGACATCTCCACTGGGAGCTGAGGTGGTGTGAGTGGCCTGCTATCCAGCAAGAAAATCATCCAGGGGAGACATTTCAAGAACTTTTAAGTAGTCAGAGTGACCATAAGTGCTGAGATCATCAGTGAAGGACTTCTGGGCAAAAAAAAAATATATATTATAAACCGGTGCAAGGTGTCCTGTGCGAAGATGTGCCATGTCCGGGTGACACGAGCGCATCAGGATCGCACCGTTGCGCGGGCACGTGTGCGATCCCCCTCCTTCTGAGGGACGTTCCTGAACGTCCACTCAGGAGGAAGCACCCACCCGGCCGTATATGTGCAGTGGGAGGTGGTTAAGAACAAATATCAGACTTTTTTTTTTTTTTTTTTGCCATCAAGGCACATGCCTTGATGCTAGTTCTATAAATCTTCTGGCTTGAGTTTGTCTTTTAAAGAAAATTTGTCCAGAGAAATGTGGAAGTTACCATTGCTGTCAATCTTCTAACGATTGATTATCTAGGCATTTGTCATGCTAAACTTCCTGGCTTCAGTACTGTAAAACAAAACTATGGTAATTTCCAAAAGGCTTCCCATGTCCTTCTCGTTCCTCCCCCCTTGCACATTTTATTTTTTATTATTTTCACATCTTTAAACATTCAAAAAATGAGACAAAACATTTGATACAATCAACATAAGTAGGCCATCAATAATATGATATGGTAACTGCTGATAAACCCCCAACCCCAGTACAGTAATGTCCCCCCAGATATCCCATGAAAAAACCTTTAATTGGAAACACAGTATATTCAACACCAGGGTCATAAGGTACAATAAATGGGAATAACTGGCAATAGAGCCTAGAGTTAAGGTCAAACTTTGCCTACCATCACTGCATGTACACTTAATGGAGCAATAATCAGAAAATGAAAAACAGGAGGGGGGAAAGCAAAAATAACCACAGCCCCAAATCCCCCCTCTTCCCCCTTGAATGGGGGTGAACATTGCAGCAAGAGCAGTATTAAAAAAAAAAAAAAAAAAAAAAGACAGTTTAAAGTCACTGACCTGGAATAAACACGCAGCATGTGAAATCACAACTTTGCATATTTGTTTGTTTGGACACTTAGACTAACATGGAGAAGAGTTCAGAGTCCGTAAAAAAAAAAAAAGCCCCTAAAAGCAGCTGCAAAAATGTCCTGTGTGCATGAGCCCTAAAGGGTAAGTTCACCTTTGGAAACCCGTTACATGTTCCACCCATTCTTAGGCTGAAACATGTAACATGTTCCCAATGCTGCAGCCGCTGCCTGAATTTTTTATCTTTTAATTTTTTTTAACGCTAAAGTAGGGTGCAGGGTGTTTAAATATAGCTGTGCAATAGTCTCCAGAGTTATTTTTCTCAGTAATTTATTTTCTTTTTTGTACATCACGAGACACAGAGCAACCATAATAATGACTATACGGGTTATACGCCACCTACTGGTGGCTGGACACTGGCAGATAGTCAAACAGGAAGTCCTCACCTATACAACCCCTCCTACGCAGGAAGGACCTCAAGTTTTTTTCGCCAGTGTTTGTAAGATGGAAAAGGTCACTGATGTGATACATGTGCTCTTGGAGCATACTTGGAGGTCTGGAACGCTTCTACTGAGAATCAAGGACTTCAATTGGATCCATTCGAAAAAGCTGTCAGCAAAAAAATGGACGGTACCCGAGCCTCATGGGAAGAACAGAAGATTCCTTGAGGTTTGCCTGTAATGCAGCCTTAAGGCGCTGGACCCTGCGTAATGGAACCTTGTGCCGTGTTTTTGTTCTGACCAAGGTTCATTCCTGCAGGGTGCTATACAGGTCCAGGAAGTGGACCCCACATTAGGGGGACCCAGTACCTGAAGGTCTTTTATGACAAAGCTCCTCATTATTGGTGAAAATTGGACTCAGAGTCCTGCAGCAGGAATGGTAAGTCTGCATTTGTTAGCCGTTTCTTTAAAAAAAAAAGAAAAAAATCTGACTGTCTGGTGTTCTCTCAGTAGCCCCTGGGGCAGTGTGCTGTTTGAAACATGCTCTGTGTACTTCTTAGGAGTATGGGCTGCCATTTCTCCTCCAGCCACTAGAGGGCGCCAGGGCCTATTTCTATATAGGCAGGAAGTGGAGGGGCAGCCATGTTGGCCATGTGCTCGGAAGATTCAGCTGGCCTCTTCAGACATAACAGCAGCCCATGGATACTAGTGAAATGTGAGTACTTTCTATGGGAGAACTGTGTGGCCAGACAAGTCATGATTATATACTGCATACTTACTGCTTATCCGGGAGGGCCTGTATAACTAAGTCGATACACCCCTAGCAGCGCACTTTAAAGTGGTGTGTCTCCCAGAATAATGTGCATTTGACACAAAACTAGTATGGTGCCTGGTGCAGTTGAACAGGTGCATACTTGCAAACTGGCTTATGTTTGTTAAGTTTATGCTTGCCAGATGCTTGCTGAAAGCTCATGCTTGCTAGATGTTTGCGAAAAGCTTATGTTGCTAAAAGCTTTTGTTTGTTGGAGGCTTATGTTTGCTAAAATACATGGTTGCTAAAAACATGTCTGCATAAGGTGCATAGACTCGTGTCTGCGTAAGGCACACGTCACATGGGCTCGTGTGTGCATGAGGCACATGACACATGTCGCATGAACTCATGTCTGCATGAAGTACAGGACACATGTCGCATAGACCTCGTGTCTGCGTATGGCACATGTCGCATAGACTCGTGTTTGCGTAAGGCGCATAGACACATATCTACTAGAGACGAATTTTGCATATATACATGGACACATGATTGCACATGAACGCATGTTTTGCATAAACACATGCTTACTTGAATAAGCACGTTTGCATAGATGTTGAATAAACACATGCTTGCTTACTAGCATAAACACCTTTGCACGAGCACGTGTGCATAAATGCATATTCTATAGACAAATGTATAAATGTGTTTTTTTACATTAGACTGTATGGATATGTGTTACTGCATACGTAAATGCATGAACAGCAAGAACACTTATATATTTGCATGTTTGCACTCCTAGGTACCTACATAACGGCATACCTGGGTACCTGCATACTTGCATTCCTACAGTGTTGTATAGCGGTAGACCAATGTTGTCTAGGCCTGCATCCTTGTGGAACAATGTATTTTTGTCTAATATAGTCACTTTATTATGTATCTGTTAGACTAGCTAAATGACTCCAGAAGGGAGAGGCTGGGGGAGGCAGGTACACTGCCCTCGGGTCCAGTGATCTGGTGGTGTTCACGTCTCCTTTTAGACCAATGGCACCGGGGGTATCTGAGCCACTGTCGCGCCTAATCTCGGATCAAGCTTAGTTAGTACTTGGATGGTAAACTGCCCAGGAATACCAGGGGCTGTAAGTTGTAAAGAGGCCTCTGAGGCAGCAGTGTTTTGAGAGTACTTCAGACCATTGGTTCGTTGGGCAGTCTCTGAGGTGGTTTGCTCCTCCTAGCCAGCAGAAACCTGGTAGGTTAAGTGCACCTCTTGGGACTGTCTGGGTCTGCCCCAGAGTCGTCAGTCTTTTGCCTTGCGTTTGGTTGTTGGAGCAGAAGTTATGGGCCCATTATTGTGAGACAAGTAAATGGTAGCAGTTTCAAAACCGAATAGGGACATGAGGTTTATCTTAAGGTCTCAAGCCGCCGAGCATCCTTCTGTTTCAGATAGGCTTGGTCTGTTCAGTGATGACCTCTCTGCAAGAGGTAGATTTCGGGGTCCAAAATCGGTAAAAGCACGTCTTCATGTGGCGGTTTGTTTCCAGGCTCATCAAAGATTTCTGTAATTGCAGTGGAAAGTTTTTTTTTTGTGAATCTTCCCTTTGGGTTGGTCACAGCTCTGGAGGGTTCACAAAACTTCTAGCCCCAGTGCCTGGCTTGCTGTAGACACCTCAATGCTCATTACCTCAATCTTTGCTCAGGAAGTAGTCGATTCCAGAGGTTCCTTCAATATATTTTTGCAGGAGGAAGCTGTGTTTAGGTCGATGCACTTTCCCTACATACAGTCCTACTCCAGGTCTTGGTAGAGGATCATTCTCTGTCTGGAACTTTAAGATCCAGGCATTGGATTGCCAGAGGGTTTTGTTCCCGGGGTGTTGTAGAGCAAAAATTGGTGGTTCATATTCTTCCTTTTCAGGAATTTGGAAAATAATAACCACTGATGCCAGTCTCTCCAGTTGATTTGAGTGTAGCTACAGTTCAGTGGACTTGGTCTCTTGAGTCCTGTATCTCAGCACTGTTGAGCCCCTAGAAGCCAGCTTCGGGAAACTTCAATTGCAGGACTTGAAAATATTTTTTTGCCTGGGGTGAAGCCAGGAATTGGCACCCGCAGAAATATGAGTGGGAGATTTTCTTTTTTTTTTTCTTTCCCCTATCGGTAGGGGAAAGATTGGCCTTAAGTACTGTTAGGGGTCAGAGTTCTTCCCTATCCGTTTTTTTTTTTCCAGAGGCCGTTGTTTCTCTCTCCTTGATTCATACTTCATACAGTGGCAGTCCTGGCTGTCAGGCCACTCTTGTGTCCTTGGGACTTGAATTTGATCTTGTCTGTCATTGCAGAGGCCACTTTTTGAACCAATCTGCAGATTCTGTTGGTCCTTTATCTTGGAAGGTGGCTTCTTTGGTGGCTATCACTTCACTAGGTGGAGAGTCAGAGTTGGCAGCTCTTTCATGCAAGGAGCTGTTCTTGGTCTCACATCATAATAGGGTGATGTTGTCCTCATCCATTTTTTGCCTAGAATGGTGTCTAATTTTTACTTGAATCAAGACAATGTCTTGCCTTTTTTTTCTGATCCTCAGTTGGCAGGAGTTAGATCACTGCATACTCTGGAGGTAGTTCTGACGGTCAGAATTGCTTGATTTGTCAGTAGAGGTTAGGAATCCTGGTTTGTGCTGCCAGTAGAGCCCAGGATTGGCAGGAGGCTTCCAGGTTAACTATTTTCATTGGATTTGCCAGGCAATTATTCGAGCCTATGGCTTAAAAGGGCAAGGCCCCTCACCCCTTTTTTGGTGAAAGTGCTCGCTATCATGTGTGTGGGGGCATCTTGGGCCATCCGCCATCAGGAGTTAGTGGCTTGGGATTTTAAGGCCATTACATGGTTTTTTTGTTCATACATTCAAAGAATTTTACCAGATAGATATCAATGCCATGGAGGATACTGCTTTGGCTGCAGTATGTTTTGAGCGGCAGGAGTCCTTATCAGGTGGCAGTTTGTCTCCCTCCCCTCAAGTGCATTGCTTTAGGACATCCCATATAGTCATTTTATGGTTGCTCTGTTTCCCCTGATGTATGATAAAGAAAATAGGATTTATTCCTCATACCTGTAAAAATCCTTTTTCTTGGAGTACATCAGGGGACACAGAGGTCCCTCCCATCTTTTTTGGGATATTCATTACTTTGCTACAAAACCGAGGTCCTTCCTGTGTAGGAGGGAGTTGTATAGGGGAGGACTTCCTGTTTGACTATCTTCCAGTGTCCATCCACCAGTAGGTGGCGTATAACCCATATAGTCATTATTATGGTTGCTCTGTGTCCCGTGATGTATTCCAAGAAAAGGATTTTAGAGGTAAGTATGACGAAAAAATTATTATTATTATTATTATTATTCACGATTTTATATAGTGCCAACAGTTCGTGCAACTTTTTACAACGTTAGGACAAACCGTATAGTTACAATACAATTCAATACAGGAGGAATCAGAGGGCCCTGCTTGTTAGAGCTTACAATCTAGAACAGGTGTAGGCAACCTCGGCCCTCCAGCTGCTGTGGTGAAACTACAAATCCCATCATGCCTCTGCCTCTAAGAGTCATACCTCTGATTGTCGGGGTCTTGCAATGTCTCATGGGACTTGTAGTTTCACCACAGCTGGAGGGCCGAGGTTGCCTACCCCTGATCTAGAAGATCAGCATTCAGTAACAAGGCTAACACACTTCCTCTGCAATACAAACGCATTGGAGGTTATTTACTAAAGGCAAATCCACTTTGCACTACAAGTGCAAACTACAAGTGCACTTGAAATTGCACTGAAAGTGCACTTGGAAGTGCAGTCGCTGTAGATCCGAGGGGGACATGCAAGGAAAATAAAAAACAGCATTTTTAGCTTGCACATGATTGGATAATAAAATCGGCAGAGCTTCCCCTCATTTCAGATCTACCCCTCAGATTTACAGCGACTGCACTTCCAGTGCAATTTCAAGTGCACTTTGCACTTGTAGTGCAAAGTGGATTTGCCTTTCGTAAATAACCCCCATTGTTTTTTACCAAACTGAGCTCTATAGCTTGGCGTGTTGTAGAGGTGTTCTGCCTCCCCAGAGGCAGCAGCTTACACATGAGAGCTACTTATTGCTTTGAGAGTCAGGGGAAACAAGGTTAGCAAAACTACATGGAGTGGTTAAAGAGGAGTTCAAGGCTGTAAAAGAAAGAAAAAATAAGTCAGCAGCTACAAATACTGTACCTGCTGACTTTTAACATAAGGACACTTACCTGTGCAGGGATCTTGCGATGTTAGCACCCCTAGCCGATTCGTCAGTCTGCTTCGGGTGCCGGCATCTGTAGTAAGGGAAACATTAAGTGAAGCCTTGCAGCTTCACAGCCTGTTTCCTGTTGCTCATGCGCCAGGTACGAAGCGCTTTATGTCCCAGAAGGCAACGGGGGGGAAGAAGGGACCAGAAATGTCATAGATCCCTGTTCTTACCCAAAAGTGGCAGCGGGGGGGAAGGAGGAGGGGCTGGAAATGTAGATCATTGATCTTACCCGGAAATGGGAGTGGGTACCTGTCAAAAACAGGTACCCGTTTCCCCCCTCCCCTCCAGTGGTAGTGCCAAATGGGGGGGGGGGGGGAGCGAACAAGCGGAGCTTCCCCTTTTGGGTGGAGCGCCGCTTTAAAGTGTTGCTGTTACAACTAGATGAGAGCACCCCCAGCCCCCTCTTCCACCTACAATCATCTTTTCCTAAACCTTTGAGATGCTTTATCTCAGATGGCCCAGCCACTGGTTAAAAACTATTTTAGCTGGGCCTGTGCTTTGCAATCAGATTCTTTCCGGTTGGGGATTGCAAAGCGTGTATGTGGGCCTGACCGAGAGCAATATCTTGCTGGAACAGGGACAGATGCGTAAATGACTAGGTGGTGGACAAGCATAAGTGTAGTAGTTTACACTTCAAGCGCTAGGCTTGTTATCTCTGTAATACAGGTTTTGTTTTTAACTTCTTCTGATGAGATTTTTCTTTTCCAGGTATCAGTTTGACCCAGAAATGATGTTTAGGAATCAAGATCAGCAAGGCCACCTTTTGTCCCAGAAGTCTTTGCTTTAGAATATTTCATCTCCTCACTTATCTGGTGAAGTAATTGAGCTGCTCTCTGCCAGCCTTGAAGGCTTCAATGATTTGGCTTATCTGTGTCATTTTTGTGCAGGACCTAATCAAACGCCAGCTGGCTATGTGAAATCTGTGGCTATGTTGGTGAATTCCTAAGACTGTGTCCTGACAGTTGGGCTTCATTCTCACTGCTGTGATTGGTTGGTTAGAGATACTAGACAGTTATAATCTTCTAGATAAAGGGAACCTTTGCCACTTTATTCTTATTATAGCCAGTCCCCAAAACATTGAAGCTCTCTTTGATAATGAACTAATTATCAATGCTAAACTCTATTGCTGTACTAATACGTCTCAAGTAAATTATTTTTTTAATAAGATGAGACTATTTTTGTTAAGAAAAAATACTGTAATTCTTTAGTTGTTTAAAACCACTAAGGACTTGTTAGTTCCCAATAGCCAGAATTGGTTCTAAAGTTGCTTAACTGTTTGGCAGTTTTGTTAAGCACCTTGAGGTATCTAAGATAAGCAAATTGGGAACATCCATCTAATTTATAGAACACATCCCTTTTCCTAAGAAAGAAAAGTCTCTGAATTGTCTTTTACAGAAATCTAGCCCTGATCAGAAAGTGATAATGACTGGTTTAAAAAAAAAAAAAAAAACGTAACCTTGGGCTTCAAGTTTGATGACTGAGGCTTTAAAAGTGGTACAGTCCAAATAAACTGGATTCTAGAGTGTTCTATAGTGTAATAATAAAATGATAATGCAGATTTTGGCTATTTGCCTATATGTGATGGTGCTTCTCAATAATCGGTTTGGAGACTAACCTATTATTTTATTTTCAGCATAAAACCCATTTTTGTATTGTATATGCATTTTTCTATACAAGCTGATAATGCAAAGATGACTCGAGACTTATTTTTTTTTTACCCCTAAAGCCAGTACTTTCTAAAGCCATCCCATAATTTTTACATACACTTAATGTTTGTGTGTCATGTACTTCATATGTATGTTCTTGACAGTGTCCCCACCATCCTAATCTTTGAACTTTGTAAATTTGAAGATATATTTATCATGATTCATTTTCTTTTTTGGTACCAGCCTATAATTTGAGTAAGGGAATATAGGTTTCATTTTATAGGAGAGTTCATTCAACTTCAATTTCTCCGTGTACTCAAAATCCAAAACTGAGGTATAGCGTGTGTCATTTCTACTTTTCCCATAGCCATAACCAATGTTCATGAATGCCCCATTATGCCTTGCACCAATTTGCCCACCAAATGATCCTTCAGAACCTCACAGTAAGTGTTCTGTTCTTGGTCTTGCCTCTATATGTACATATTTTATTGTTCAGCTTGCCCTATGGGTTTTTTATAACTGAAAATGTATAAGCAACATGGCTGTCCCAAATGTTTATTGAACTTCAGAACAGCTAAAACTTTCTGAAGGACACAGGATTTTTATTGTAGTTAGCCAGCTTCATCTCTCCTTGTTACGTGGCTTGGAGATGACCCAGTCACCCAGCCAACTGACTACCACCAAACACATTTTGTGAATTATACCTTTCCTCCATATAATATTTTTTCTTTTTTTTAGCATGATTTGTGTGTGTGTGACTTATTAGAAGTGTTTATTACCGTCAGAAAAACTGACAATTCATGACATTTTTATGTTCTCACTTCCCATACTGCTTACTGCAGCAAATTGGGAAAATGAATGGCATTATTATAGGTAGAATAGAAATTGGCTATTTTACTAGATTTTAAAGCTGCGCGGTGGTGGTTTGATTATATATGGCGTCTGATTAAGTTCTAATAAATTAGTGATTTCTATTTGGATGCATAGCCCAGTTTCATTGCTGAACGATCCTCTTTCTCTGAGATTATGGGCAGGGATCTGATGGGACCAGGGAATCCTCAGCCATGACATGATCCTTTCAAAATTGTCCAAATTATATTTAAAAATTGATACCTTCAATCCTGAGGTGGGAACCAGTCTGTGGACCACTGTTCAGAATGTTTCAGCTCTGCTTTCATTTTATGTGAACTTGAAAGAAATTTTTTTTTATTTAAACTAATACAGAATTGCTTGGCTGAGTTTTTTTCTTTCTGCATTGATTAGGCAGTTAAAGCAACGTTTTAGTTCATATCAACCCCGCCATCATGATTATACTTTTCTCTAACTCCAATCCAAGCAAGCATGGGCTATGCTAAACAATAAAGGGATGACCTCACAGGCTGCCTATAATTCAAAAGTGAATAGGTTGCCAGGGAACTGTTTTAACTCCACATTCAGAAGGTTCACAAAACTTTAAGGCGATGCCTGACCAGTAAGGATAAATGGCCATCTGCAAAAACAAAGCAACCGTAACTTTGCACTGGTAAACACATAGCTGCTACATTAAGATTTTGGGCTTAGTTCTTCATTTTTTGATTTTATTATGATTTGTGTTATATTTGTGATCTACAGATAATTGTAATTTGCTTTTGCCTTGTGAAACTGTTATCCTTATAGAAGTGCCCTTTAAATTATCCTTTTCACTGCTGCACTTTACAATAAAATGTTGAATCTCTATGCATTGTGTTTTCTTTCCTTGTTTATCAGAGAAGGATTTAAAAGCTTTTTACTCTTAGCAGCTCAGACTGCTTTGATGTAGTGAATATCTTTTGCTTTATCTAACTCATGTATAAAAAAACTGTTGCGCCTCCCTACATGTGTGAATGATAAAACCTCAAAATAACAAAAATGATATTGCATATAAAGTCCATACAGTGCCATAAATTAAACACCTAAAAAGCACAAAGAATCATACAGTCCTTCCCAATGAGTGAAAAAAGTCTCTGCTGATGTGCAACAAATAAACGTTTTTGTGACAAAAGATCATCCAGTGACAGTCAATATCTTCCAATAAAATCTTTTATAAATGGTAGGACACTGTAGTGCTCTAGTAATTCCCACCACTGTTTCTGCTATGTGCTCACCTCCCAAGTTGGATCTGCTAATAGCAAGGTCTGAAAACGCCTTCCCCTTTGGCAGGGGGTGCCTTAACAATGCTGCTCCAATTTGGGATACTCCTTACACGCTTCTTTCCACCTCCCTTGAATGTTCACATATAGAGGGTGTATGGCCCTTTAAATTTCTGTGCATCCGTCCTATACTGGGCTCAAATGAGAGAGGATCTCCATAGCGTAAAAGGTTTAAACAGCAAATTTTTATTATAATTATACTTACAGATGTGTTAAGTATTCAAGTCTGTGTTAAATACTGTGGGGCTGCGGCTCTCGCTTCACTTCCAGTTTTCAGCAGTCAACCGGCTCCACCCAACGCGTGTTGTCACGTGACTTTCTCAGAGGTACCTACAACTTTTTTTTTTTTCACTCAATGGGAAGGATTGTATGCTTCTTTATGTGCATTTTATGTTTATAATAGGATATAAATTTATGACACTGTATGCTCTTTATATGTGATATTTTGTTTTTTTGAGGTTTTATCATTCACATGTGTAGGGAGGCACAACAGTTTTCATGGAAATTGAAAGTTAGGACAACAGGAACAATTTTCATACACATTGCGTCAGTGCTTTTGCTGCCTGGACATAGAATCTGCATAAATATACATTCCAAGATGATAGGAAAATGTCCCCCTTCACGGTACGGTAAAAATGACAGTGATTCTAGAGCTCCTGGATCACTTTTACTGTTGGGAGCTGACTGAAAAGAAGGTACCCAGTTCATAGTTGCAGTTAACCCCTTAAGCTCAGGTTGTATATAAATGGCCTAAGGACAGCAAGTGGTTAAACTTATATACAAAATGGATAGGCTGAGACTAATATTGAACACCTCCTTAGATTAGTAACATGAGGTGTGGATGTGGGTAACTATCCAGAGCTTGTGCACAAGGAGAACCAGTGATTTATGATCCAGATGGCATGTGCAAGGACTGAGCAATGGGAATAGGTGCATTTGTCATATACCAGACTATTTCTATTGAATACTGTACTAGGCTTTTAATATGCTTTGTTCAAAGCCATGAGACATTTGGGTGGCAGTAATGGGCACTGATCAGCACTGGTTGGTTACACTGATGGGCAGCACTGCTAGGTGGCACTGATTGGCACCACTGATGGGCATTAATAGGTGGCACTCATGGGCATTGATGGATGGCAGTGGCAATGGCAGGGGGTACTGGTGGGCACAGATGAGGCAGAATTGCCTTTTCCTCTACAGGACCGATGTCCCTTGCACATAAGCTGGTGATCGTCTTTTTTTACCATGTGAGGGGCCGATCCTGGCCCCTTACCATGTGAAAAAATTCACAGGTGAATTTTCATACAAGGAGAAATAGAGGAGATGTGCAGCACTTTGTGGTATTTCTATACAACAGGATATCCTTTAAATCACATAAACAAGGGCATATTAGGTATTGCTTCCCCATATGTCATATTTCTTCCCTCAGGATTATCCTTGTCTACGCCCTCCATGGCTGCCATATTTTATTAACTTTTTAAGGGCAATTACTGTTAAGGTATGTTAATTTGTAGAGTGGGAGTACAGCATTTATTGACTTTTCCCATGATCCAACCGTGGGGGGAGAGGGGGCATTCCAATGCAGTACAATTTCCCTCTTCGCATAGAAGAAAAGGTAACTTAGTAGTAATTTGGTGTATCTAGGCCTTTGGTCATCGTCCTGGATGCCCAGAAGCACCAGATCTGGGGATACCGGGAGGTTCAGCTGAAGGTGGCCATTGACAGAGTCAAACTCCTCAGCCCAGTGTTTAGCAATTTTGGGGCAGCTCCAAAACATATGAAAATGTGTGCCTACGTTATTTTGACACCGAGGGCAGTCCAGTGATCATTGTGGATAGACCCTGTGGAGCCTCTGGGGAGTATAGTAAACCCTGTGTAAGAATTTGACCTGTATCAGTCTTTCTTTTGAGGATATCAGTAAAGCAGTACTATCCGCCAAACAGTTATCCCAGTCCTCTCTATCTAGGTCAGGTATGTCTGCCTTCCACTGATCCCAAAGTCTGTCTATCTTAGTGGAGTTGCTCTTTAACAAATCCAAGTATAGGGCAGATACGGGTTTTTCCAGTCTCTCTTGAGCCAACTCCACCTCAATGGGATCTATTGTCAGTCTAATTGGCGTTGAGAATTGGGCCCTGGTGGCGTGACGCAGCTGGAGGTACCTAAAGTACATCCACCCCGGGAGATGGTGTTATGTCACCCCCTGAGATAATTTCCCTGAGAGTTTTGATACCATGTCTGGCCCAAATCAGCGGGTCTGGCCTTGTCCTGATATGCGGGAGGTTAGGGTTTCCCCAGCGAGGACAGAAGGGGGACCAGCTCCCAGGACCCACAAGCCCCCGCCTGGTCATCGTCCAGACCTTAAGGGTTGTTTTAGTAGGCAGTGGGAGGTGATCATATGCCCGATGTCCCCTATAGACAAGGTTACCCAGCTCCCGGAGTGAACCAAGAACAGCCGCCTCCAGGCATACAGCTGCGTTTCCCTTAGAGAGGGCATACCATCACCTGACTGTGACCAGCACAGCCGCCCAGAAGTAATTTCGATAGTTTGGCAGTGCGGGGCCCCCGCAGCGGACAGGGAGTGTCAGAGTTGATCTAGCCAGTCTGGGAGCAGCTCCACCCAGGATGAAGGAACCCACACATCTATCCACCTCTGCAAAAAAGGAGTTGGGTATCCAGGTAGGACTGTTACAAAAACACACATAAAAATTTTGGAAGAAACAACATCTTCAGAAGATTTATGCGTCCCATAAGATTCAGAGGCAGGAAGGCCCATGAGGCACACCTGGTCCGAAGTTGGGTCATGACTGGTAGCAGATTTAGTTCATTAAAGCTTGTCAGCTCCTTCCTGATCTGGATACCCAAATACTTGAATTGGTACACCCTGAGAAGAGGTATGTTTATGTTAGGATCAGGGGCCTGGGGGTCCAAAGGAAAAAATGTTGGATTTGGACCAATTAATACGTATGCCCGAGAACTTGCCAAATTTATCAAATATCTCTAGAGCAGCTGTCAGCGATTCACCCGCATCCTGCAGATACAGTAGGGTGTCATCCGCGTATAGAGAAATTTTCTCTTCCAGGGAGCCCACCCTCTCAGAGTTCCAAATTAGGATTGCCAGGGGTTCAAGTGCAAAGAGGGCTGGGGACAAAGGGTGCTGACAGCCTGTCATTGGTTTGGATATGTGCTAAGGGTGCCCGGTAAAGCATATGGATCCATCGGAGAAACCTAAGACCGAATCCGAACCGGTTCAGCGCTGTCCACAGGAAGACCCATTCCACTGAAATCGAATGCCTTTTCGGCGTCCAATGAGGGGATGACCCGCTTGCCGCTGTTTTCATGAGTTACAGACATATTAAAAAAAATAGCTGGCGGAGATTGATGTCGGTACCCTTCCCAGGCATAAACCCAGTTTGATCTGGGTGGACCACCTCCCCCAACCTGTTTGCCAGGATTTTTGCCAAAATCTTGGCGTCAACATTTAAGAGAGAGATCGGTCGGTATGAGGAGCAGTCTAAGGGATCCTTGCCTGGTTTGGGTATCAACACCACCACTGCCTCAGACATGGACTCAGGGAGTGTCTCTAATGTAAAGAATTGAGCATATAGGGATACAAGCTGAGGGGCCAGTAGGTCCTGATAGTGTGAGTAGAACTCTGTAGGCAGGCCATCTTCCCCGCCTGTAGTTGGGAGAGAGCATTCTGGACCTCCTCCAGGGTAATGTCAGTTTCTAGGTCCATAGGAACCCTGTCGCTAAGAGTTGGCAGAGGAATTCCAGCCAAGTACTCAGACAACTCCGAGGAGGAATATTCCACCCTGGAGGAGTACAGATGCTGGTAATACTGGGCAAATCTATTGTTTATGTCCCCGGGGGATTTCAAAAGCGTTCTATCTGAGCCCCTGACTCCGCCAATGTGAGTGACAGCGAACTGTCCCTTAGCCAACCACGCCATCATGCGGCTGCTCTTATTACCGTATTCAAAGATTTTGTAGGCTGTGGTAAGGAGCGGCTTCTGCGTCCCCTCCACTCTGCATAGTGAAAGCTGTCTCAGCGCAAACTACCAGTCCCCATATGTTACCTGGTCAGGGTGTGTCACATAAGCCTCCTCCTCCAACCCTTCCAAAGAAAGTGTGGCTTTCCTATGGGCTGCTTATATACGCGTTATGTACTCCCCTCTGGTCCTGGCCTTAAAGACATCCCAGGTGACCAGAGGAGTAGTAGTGGCACATCCCCTCCTGCACTGTCTCCTGAATTCCCTCATCCTCAATCCAGTAACGAGGCAACCTCCATAGCCACTCCCCAGGGGGCCCAAAGGATATCTTGAGTAATAACGGTGTGTGGTCTGAGATACCCCTGGATAAAATACCAACATCCACAGTCCTCCTAAGTACAGAGCAGGATGCGCATATCATGTCAATACGGGACAAGGTTTTAAACGTAGTGGAATGACAAGTGAACTGTTTGGTAGTGGGATTGGAGTGACGCCAAACATCCGATAAGGCAAAGGCACTGGCCCACTCAGCCAAGCCAGGCACCCATCGGGAGACGGAATGGAGTCTATCCAGGTCTGAGGTGGGGGTCAGGTTGAAATTGCCCATCACCAGAACGTCCTCCACCCCATAATCAATCACCATCTGCATTACAGTGTATAGTAAGGCTGTATCAGCCGGGGGGAGGTACAATCCCACCAGGACACAAGGACTATTAGCAATTAGTGCATTGAGGATGACATATCTGCCCCCAGGGTCTGTTCTGATAACAAAGAGCTGGAAAGGCAGCTGCTTGTGTATCAGAGTGCTGACACCCTAGAGTAAGTGGAGTATGTTGCATGGTAATGGGAGTCCACCCAGGCCTTTTTAAGGCTGATTATACGAGAGCCCAATAGGTGGGTTTCCTGTAGCACACATATGTGAGGGGAATATTTCCTAATATAATTGAAGACTAATGATCTCTTATGAGCAGAATTAAGTCCCCGCGCATTCCAAGAAGTCACAGATACCTGAGCCATTTCAGTGTGATCATATTAATACAGGAGTTAGCATGGTCTGTGTGTGAAAGCACTCCACTCCTCCAGGGAATCAACCATCATCTCCGGTCCTCCCTCTCTTCCCCACCCCGTGGCCACAAATGCTGGAAAGGTGATCATGCCATAAAGGAACATACAGGTTTCAAAACAACGTAAACTTAAAACTGTAAACCATACCCAACAATGCAAGCAACGGCCGACCTTCCTTTCCCCACCACCCCGCAGATCCCAACCAAGGTAAGTCTGCATATTGCCCAATTAACCTGCCCGAAGGCAACCAACTTCTGGGAGGCGTGTGTTAATTCTAAGAGCAGTTTGCATCGCCTGTGCTCCAGCAACAAACTTATAGATAGATAAAGGGAGTTAATCACATAGGTTGGGAGTAACATAGGCACAAGAGATGCTGCTATAGCGTCCTATAGCAGCGGCTGCAGGAAGCAAAGAGCGGAGCAGCTCCTCTGCAAATACAGTGGGGTTCTTACCCTCCGCCAGACCCATGATGCGGATGTTGTTCCAACGACATCTGTTCTCAGAATCCTCGGCTCTGTGTTCCAGCATTTTGACTCTGGATTGCAGCGAGCGGATGGCGCCAGTGTTAACTCCCACCGCATCTTCCACCTGTCCCACTGGGGTCTCCGCCGTGGTCAGCCTGGAACGAACTTTGTCCAGGTCCTGCCGAATGAGGCCCACGTCCATCTGTACCTCCTCTATTTTCGTGGTCAGGGCCGCCTGGCATGAGGCAACGGCCATCTGGCAGGTAGCAATCGCGGCCATGACCTCCAGGATGCCTGGAGCCGGTGCAGCAGATCCCGCCTGTGCGTCTGTTTGAGATGCCATGTTGGCACGGGGCGCCTCTCTACTAGGCCTCTGGATAGCGGGGCTGGTCTCCAGCGGTATTTCAGGGGGAAATTTGAGTTTCCTTCCTCCTTTGCCCCTTGGGTAGTTTAGAACAGTGGTCATCAACCCTGTCCTCAGGGCCCACTAACAGGCCAGGTTTGCAAGATAACTGAAATACATCACAGGTGATATAATTTGCTGCTCAGTGATTGCAGTATTCTAGTCTGCATCTCCCTAAGGTAATACATAAAACCTGGCCTGTTAGTGGGCCCTGAGGACAGGGTTGATGACTACTGGTCTAGAAGGAATTCACCGCTGATTTAGCCGGTATACAGCGTTGTTTGACCCGGTTAGATGAAATGCAGGATCAATGAAGCAGCAGAGCTCTGAGATGCACATCCGTTCACTCCGCCATCTTGGACACGCCCCCAGGTTAGTTAATTTTTACATAAAATCTGTAAAGGTGACAACACCGAACCCCTCCCCACAGTCTCCGCTGTACTTTACTCTCGTGATCCTGTGCTGTCAGGGCTCTTGCAAGCCACTCCACTAGTCCAAGGATTTGAAATCGTTGCTGCTTTCTCTCCTCTCCATCCAGCGCTGCAGGGGATGGTCCAGACAGATCTTGATTGGTGAGCGTTGTCCATGTGGAGTGGCTTGCAGCAGTCTTGACCGCTCAGGATCACAGAAGGTAAGTACAGCGGGACCCAGGTGGGAGGGAGGGGTTCCAGTGTTGGGTCACCTTTTACTGTAAAAGGTGAACTAACACTTTAAAAGGTAGCCTGGGCTGACCTTTCTATTAGCGGCTTGGCTATTGTGCTAAAACAATACTTTGAGACACTGACCTGCAGCAAGTATCCAGATCAAGGAGCTTTTTTTTCTTTCTGGAAACTTTATAGATTTACTTTATACTCCTTTATACATTTGCCCTTCAAACTTTTTTCAACTCCATTTTTTTAGCTGTGTTATGAGTAAATAATATTTACATTTTTGTAAATTCTTTATGAATGTTTTAAAGGGGTGTAACTGGCTTTAAAAAAAAAAAAAGGAGGCGATATTTCATAAAGAAGTTACATCAAGCCGTGTGTGCTGTTACCAGTCCAAAATAATTTGTACCAAGTACATCACATAGACCACTATGCTAACGGCGTTTGTGTGGGTATGGATGACTGATGAACAAAAGAGGATGGAGTTTAAATACACAGTCTAAAAAAAAAAAGATTGTGCATAGTTTAAATTAACCGACATATACACAAAATAGTTAAAAATTTTATTACAAAAATAAAAAATACATATACAGATCACTTATGGAATCTCTAATGCACTATAAAAAACATTATTCTACAAGTAACACAGAAAACTGGAGAAATGCCCACAGGAATTCAAGTACAACTCATGCTAAATGTTGATTATAGAGTGGGGAAAGAGTAGACTGGCCATACAATACCTGAATTTTATATATATATTTTTTTTAATCCTCAACATTTCAGCATAAAGAGTAACCGATATCTCCATAGTTACAGTAGCATTTTAAAAGGGATACAACCACCATAACAATACCATTGAGTACGTAATACATTTTTTTCATTTTTTATGATTTTTTTTTTTTTTTTTAGTCAGTTGGGGTCAAATCAACAATTGTTTTGGACCACAGTGACCAGAAAATTCAAAGGAGCAGGCTAGAATTTTTTTTCCAAACAAATACATTTCTGACAGTGCATGTGGTTTTTGTTTAGGAAAACACATTCATTCCAAAACCAAATGTTAACCATTTCCATACCGCAGGCCGTTATATGACGCCCTGGGCTTACAGTGGTGATATCTGAATGATGCCTGCAGCTGCAGGCATCATTCAGATATAATTTTTTTCAGGCAGCGATTCCCTTCACTGCCGGAACAATCCTAGCGACTGTTCAGCCTCTTGATCGTTCTTATGGAGGAGAGATCTCCTGGAGGAGAGATGTGGGGTCTTATTGACCCCACATCTCCATAAAGTGGACATGTCACGCACTATTCCTATTGACAAGGGATGTTTACATTCCTTGTAATAGTAATAAAAGCAAACAGGTTTTTTTTTTTTTAAAGGGAAAGTTTAAAAATAAAACAAATTTGTAAAATAGACAATAAAAAAATTAAATAAAAATAAACCGCCCACGTGCTCGCACACAGAAGCGAACGCATACGCAAGTCGCGTCCGCATATGTAAACAACGTTCAAACCATACATGTGAGGTATCACCGTGAATGTTAAAGTGAGAGCAATATTCTAGCCCAAGACCTTCTCTGCAACTCCAAACTGGTAACCTGTAAACAATTTTAAAGCGCCGCCTCTGATGATTTTTAGGTACCGAAGTTTGGCGCCATGCCACGAGTGTGCGCAATTTTAAAGCGTGACATGTGATTTATCGATTTACTCAGCGTAACATCATCTGTCACATTATAGAAAAAATTGGGCTAACTTTTTATGGTTTTGGGTTTTTTTTTTATTCATGTGTTTTTCTTTTTCCAAAAAAAAACATGTTTGAAAAATTGCTGCGCAAATAACTTGTGACATAAAAAGTTGCAATGACCGCCATTTTATTCCCTAGGGTCACTGCTAAAAAATTATAAATATATTTTTAGTTGGGGGTTCTGAGTAATATTTTAGCAAACAAATGATGATTTTTACATGTAGGAGAGGAGTGCTGGACTTTGCTTGGTATGGTAGTGGTTAAAAGCAAATAAACGTTTGAAGTACTTTCAGATGACATTCCTCAAATGTACTGAGAATTTCCATTCAAATAGTCATAAGTAAATCTATTAGTGTATGGCCAGCTTTAGAATCTGTCAGATTTTATTGTCCTCTGTATACCTGAGGAGGAGTCTTATTTTCTAGACTCCCTGTCCCAGTGACTCCATACTGTTGCATCTTTACTTCACAAAACAACAATAAAAATCTGAAGACCGCATCTGTCCACTCAATTGCAAGTTTAAAAAAAAAAGTGTATAGAGTGTCATTTTAATTGATAATTAAGTGTAACACAAACTTAAATTCCTCCAAGTATTTTTTAGTCCTTCGGAGAATTTAGCATTGGGACCTGACTGACAGACATGTTGGTATGTGAAGTCAAGTGGATGGATCTTCTTAAATGGAGTGCTGGAGACAAGTAAATAATGGCTGGTGTGTTCCTGACATAATACTAGGTTTCAGTAGCATAAGCCTTTAATCATTTTCATTCTCTGGTGCACTGTGGCTGTGCTTGTATTATGCAGGCACAGTATGTCCTTTCAAATCCTGCTACCAGCCTGCATAGGTATTATAGATCTATCAAACAAGCAAGATGGTAGGGAATGAAAGGTAATTATTCAATGAACCCAAAGACTGATAACTGCACTCAAACAAAATTAAACAAGATACTGTTATACAAAAATAGAAAACCCAAAAACAAAACCCTTTTGCATTACATACATAAAAACAACAGATCTGTCTTTAAAAATACAGCATGTAAATTGGGGGGCGCCCCTCTTTCTCAGTTAATCCCTAAACTGCATAACGACATTCTATAATATGGATTGTTGTAATGCACTTTGGGGGTTAATAGTTCTTATTTTTCAGTCTTTCGGTTTACAGATTATGCATCTTTTAGGGGATGCAAAACATGGGTATAGTGCAGAATAGAATATTTAAAAGGGGAGGTGTGCAGCAGTCATTTATTTTGTTTTTTTTTTCTTCCAAAGAAAAGGAATAATTAATAGTCTGCTAATGAACCTCCAAACATTAAGGCCTCATGCACACTAGATGCTTCCTCTCCAAGCAGCGTAAAAAATGCACCTAAAGCCACATTTTACAAACTCCTTTAGGCGCATTAAAGCAGTAGTAAAGTCCACTTTGTGATTTTTTTTAATTTTATTGCAGTCAAATTAGAGATATTCGCACGATGCAGCTGGTGACATCACCGATGCATACGCTCTGAAGGTCCGGCATACTGTGCGGGAACTTCAGAGCACCGTGTTGGAACCGAGGGCGTGACGTCATCGCGCCCATTCACACAGCCAGAATCTGCGAACCCAGAAGGAAGACTGGGGGAAGATGGAAGCCCTGGCAGCGGTAACAGCACGCCACTGGAGGGCTTTGTTCTAATGTTAGTATTTCATAATGTGCTAGTATGCAATGCATTCAAGCACATTATGCAATAGGCTTACAGGAGAAAAGTTTTTTTCTTCTTTTTTTACTGCAGCAATTTACAACCACTTAAAGCATTTGGGTAGGTATTCATTCCATTGGCCAGAATATTTATTTTTTTCTGGCCATTGGAATAAATGAACACTTGAGCACTAAACAAGCTTAGAGTTTTGTTGTGTGTATAATTTTTCTGCCATAAACTCCTATATGTGCAAGGACACATAGGCCTTTAGAAGCAGTCAAATGCCACTATTTTTTTTTAAACACCCTGTGTGCATGAGGCCTAAATGATAAAATGAAAAACCTGCCATGTGTGTACTCAGATGCACAACGTTATTTTCTCTCCCTTGTCAAAACTACAAGGAAGGGTAAGTCAGTGTTACCCAGATACAGCTGTCCTTGGTGCTCATACACATCACTGATTGCCCATGTCACACTTCCATCCGGATCATGAAAACTGTCCACTATTTCCCCGTTCTGGTTCACTTCCAGGAACAAGCCGTGTTTTTTCAGCAGAAAGCTGTACGCTGCCAGTGGTGTCACCTACAAATTTTCATGAACAGCGGTATTAAATGGAGAATATGATTAAGAGGTTTCCGCTATTCCACAGTCCATCCTGTGTGCGGTTCAGCAAATCAAAGTTAACTATGTAGATATAGGTAATATCTTAGCAGCATGTTGTGTTTCCTTTTTTCTAAAGGTAAAAATTATGTCTCATTTAAAAACAATTGTCTCCCATTAGAAAACAAAATAATTCTTGTATACATTGTTGTCACAAATATTCAGAACGCTTTTTCAATAGAAGTGCTTGTCCTGATTTATGTAAGTGTGCTTTTGGGTATGGCAAAATCCCAAGTCCCCCCCCCCACATGTGTTTTCTCGCATTAAGCTTCAGTGTCCATTGTAGGTTAGGTTATCCATCCTACAGACTTGCGTTCCACATTATCCTAATGCCCCTGTCTCTTTCTTTTAGAATTTTTGGGGGAAACTAAAGTCACTGTAAATGTTTTTTTTTTTTTTTTTTTTAGATACAGTATCTCACAAAAGTGAGCACACCCCTCACATTTTTGTAAATATTTTATCTTTTTCATGTGACAACACTGAAGAAATGACTTTGCTACAATGTAAAGTAGTGAGTGTACAGCTTGTATAACAGTGTAAATTTGCTGTCCCTTCAATATAACTCAACACACAGCCATTAATGTCTAAACCGCTGACAACAAAAGTGAGTACTGCATCTCCTTCGATAGCAATCAATGCAATTTTTAATATTTCTGAGCAGCTGGTATTTGTGCGCCTAAAAATGCACATAACATGCCAATTTTTATTTCTGAATTTGGACTGTGAGGTCAGAGTAACACAAGTTAAAACTTTATCCATACCTTGACAATGAATCTCTTTAGTGCAGGGTAGGGCGCAATTGCATCCAGAAATGGCGGGAAGAATCCAGGAAATCGTGTTGTTGTCAAGCCAACTCTGTATGTATCCATACTAGAGATCCGGATGTTATCTGGGTAGCCTGGCAGATTGTCCACAAAAACCTCTTTTATACCCGCTTTACTGCCAGATAACCAATAGCTGTGTGGACAAAACAACGAAAGAATGCATCATGACAAGCTGTGTAAGGAAGAGAATGCACTTTGCAGGAAAAAGAAAAGAAAAGTTGTATCTTGGTAAAGGATTTACTGAATCATTATGTAAGCAATGCTGCTCTTTGTGATAGCAGAAAAAACAGCCTCTCATGACGTTTAACATTAGGCAGTATTTTATATATTCAGAGCGGTTATGAATTGAAAATACATTCAGATGCTTCCTTTTAATTGTAGCAATCACTAGAGAAATGACAGATGGACCCTGATGCTAATTTCCTAAAGTCAATACATAATGTCATACAATATAAGCCAAGGCCAGTAACAGGTCACAACATACCGCAAGATCCTGGCGATGCTGGTCTCCGCTATTAATAAATAGTCTTCCTCTGGTGATAAGGCCAACCCATTAGCCATATACAGGTCTTCCAGCAAAGTCTTTGCCTCTTTCTTCACTATATCATAACATATGAGTCTTCCACAGTGATTTGTTTCTAATACCTAAATTATTGCACAATGAGAGTAAAAAGAAAAACATACAATTACTATGAAAAAAGTGCTATGGCAATTGTGGTATTCTAGGAGTGGCCTCTTTAAAATTTAGCAAATGGAAAGGCACTAAATGTATACTAATACAATAATTGATTTCCATCTGTTTGCATGCAGCACCAGCAAATATGCTTTGATTGAAAAGCCTTTTGTCATGTTCTGTTCTAACAAACAATGACCCGTTTCCTTGAGACAAAATTATCACTCAGGCTAGGTTTACATTATATACAAGTGCAGGACTGCATGTAATCACACACTTTCCTGGACCCACAGCACAAATGTTCTGCTATTAGAGACATGGGGGGTGCCATTAATTTCTAATGGCACCCCCAAGCACTAGAAACTGCAGTGTGGTTTCCCAAGCTAGGAACCACATAGTGCTATGCAGTTGCCCTGTGGCTGGAAAAATTGCAGAAACGCTTTCCCTGTATTTCCATAGACACAGCAGCCCTCTCAATTCAATAGGCTACTGTGCCTGTGTAAAACCAGCATGGTGTGTCTAGCCTCGGGGTTCTTGCAAGGCACAAACATGCAGGCTTGTAGGATACTGTTGGCTTATGAGTTTATGTGAAATCTCCATTAACAGCTTTAAAATATTGTAATTATGAATATTTTATTTAGCTTGTATCTATGGAGGGCGTGCAACATAGCTTCACAGAAGTGTCTGTTAGACAGACAATTCGGTGCCTAAGCTTGGGTATACAAACAATGGGGCCCAAATCTCATGGTTCTACACGTACTCACTTCAAAGGATCTCATGTTTGAATATGCAATGAGGGGCCGTGGCCAGTCCGTCATGTATACTTAATTTCCTGCTCAAAATAGTCTGGGATAAGGATTTGCATTAAAGGGGGCTGACTTAGGCAAAGTATAGGGATTGGAGATGTAGCCAGTCCTTAACCAGGAATAGGGAAGCCCACCAATCAGAGCCACGCCATGCCAACCAATGAGCCATCAGAATGTAATGATATACACAGACTAGATGGGAGTGAAAAACACACTATGGCGGAGCAGTCGCGTGAATGGAACCTCTAAGGGAATAGTAAATATGGGAAATCCCTTGTACTTGTATCTAAATATGTTGAGTCTTTTATGTCCTACTTTTTGTAGATGAATGTTGTAAGGAATATACTCTGTATTCCTTCTTGTAATCCATGATTTTTAACCTTTCCCTGTACAAATAAATTGTATTAGTCTAAGCAGGATAGGCAATTAGCGGACCTCTAGCTGTTGCAGAACTACAAGTCCCATGAGGCATAGCAAGACTGACAGCCACAAGCATGACACCCAGAGGCAGAGGCATGATGGGACTTGTAGTTTTGCAACAGCTGGAGGTCTGCTAATTGCATATCCCTGGTCTAGGCCTACTTTACTATACCAATAAATATTTGTTATTGTTAAAACTTTCACTCATGGTCAAAGAACTCTCATTTAACCCAGATCATATCTGAGAGATATTAAATATCACATACAGTAAACGGGTAACAATACACACTTGATTATAATCGGTGTTGGAGATAAAGTGGATTATTACAGTAATCTGAACATTTATAACCATCCAACTTCCCCTCTGTTACTGCTGTGTTACTATGGGTCACCGTTTTGCCTCACTGCTTATACCAGATACTGCTCACTCACAGTGGGCTGGGGTAGGAGATGACAATAAAGGTGAACTAACCCTTTAGACTTTAAGTGGCAAAAAATCTCTATATATAAAGCTTTCTCAGTCCATTTATATGCAGTCCTCCATTTTGTATAACAATGCCATATTTTTTTAAGCCGCTTACTCTGTTGTCCTTCCCCCTCCATACTGGAATGCACGGCCCTGGCAACTCACTCACAAGCACATGACTTTGTACCCTACCCACGCAAGCATAGTTTCTTTTCTTACTCTCTTGCTGAACGCTGAGCTTCAAGAAAGGGTTGACTGCGCACGTGTGGGTAGGGAACAAAGACGAGTACTCATTCCTAAGTTGCCAGGGCTATGCATCCAATGCACCATATGTCCAGCCATTTGCAGGGCAGAGAGGGGAGTTTAATGGAATCAGCAGCTTAAAAAGTAAGCATTCTTTTACAAAACAGAGGGCAGCGTATTAATGTACTGAGGAAGCTGTAATACATAGGGATTTGGGCTATTCTCATTGAAGGTGAACTAACATTTTAAACCCATTTTGGCTGACACTCTTTCCACAGATCAACTGCATTCCCAAACTAATTATGGGCTTTTTATCTGTAAGGCTCGATTCACACGAATGCGTTTTTTCGATGCTTTTTTGCCGTTTGCAGAAATGCAAGGAATTTTTTTTTAACATGAGTTCCTATGGAACACGTTCACATCAATGCATTTTTGTGCCTCTGCATTTTTGGAAAGGGTCGGGGACCTTTTTTGACGCAAAATGCAGCGTTTTGAATGTAATAGACTTCAATGGGCCTGCATCCAAAACGCAAGTACTGCGTTTTTACAGCGTTTTTTTTTTTTTTGGTGACTATGGTCCCAGCTGCCTTGAGATCATTGACAAGATTTCTCTTGTGTAGTTCTGGGTTGATTCCTCACCGTTCTCATGATCATTGAAACTCCACGAGGTGAGATCTTGCATGGAACCCCAGACTGAGGGAGATAAACAGTTATTTTGTGTTTCTTACATTTGGAAATAATCGCACCAACTGTTGTCACCCTCTCACCAAGCTGCCTGGCGATGGTCTTGTAGCATATTCCAGCCTTGTGCAAGTCTACAATCTTGTCCCTGACATCCTTGGACAGCTCTTTGGTCTTGGCCATGGTGGAGAGAATGTAATCTCGATTGATTGAATGCTTTGTGGACAGGTGTCTTTTATACAGGTAACAAGCTTAGATTAGGAGCACTCCCGTTAAGAGGGTGCTCTAATCTCAGCTCGTTACCTCTACAGAATGCACCCGCGAGCCAGAACTCTTGCTGATTGATAGGGGATCAAATACTTATTTTACTCATTAAAATGCAAAGCAAATTATAACTTTTTTGAAATGAGTTTTTTCTGGATATTTTTGTTGTTATTCTGTCTCTCACTGTTAAAATAAACCTACCATTAAAATTATAGACTGATCATTTCTTTTTCTGTGGGCAAACGTACAAAATCAGCAGGGGTTCAAATACTTTTTTCCTTTGCTGTAAGATTCTATATGCATCAGCATTTGCACATGTAAAGATAAATGGTTAACAGTCTAACCCACTGTACCTTACTAGAGGCACCAGACAGGGCTGCCCTCTGTAAACTCTATTATCTGTGCTAGCACTGGATCCTCTAGCAATACTGAACAGAGAATCCAATAACATTAAAGGATTTATCAGGGGTGACAATAAAGAAAAACTTGTCCTATACAGTATGAGGCCGATGCAGTATAATTTCTAGGACACACCTCACGCAAAATTGTATCAATTTATTTGAACAGTTCAGCTTTCTCTTAAAATTAAAAAAAAAAAAAAAAAAAAAAAGAGATGAGTTAACTCTACTATGCTTAGACCCCCTTAAGGCCCCTTTCACACTGGGGCAGTTTGCAGGCGTTATTGCGCTAAAAATACCGCCTGCAAACCGCCCCTAAACAGCCTCCGCTGTTTGTTCAGTGTGAAAGCCCGAGGGCTTTTACACTGAAGCGGTGCGCTGGCAGGAGAAGAAAAAATCTCCTGCAAGCCGCATCTTTGGAGCGGTGAAGGAGCGGTGTATTCACCGCTCCTAAACCGCTCCTGCCCATTGAAATCAATGGGACAGCGCGGCTATACCGCGGCTATAGCCGCGCTGTACGAGTGGTTTTAACCCTTTTTCGGCCGCCAGGTAAAAATAGCGCTGTTTTACCGCCGACGCCCCCTACTGCCCCAGTGTGAAAGGGGCCTAAATAACAGTACTAACACTCCCTACATAACTCATCAACCTTCCAATACCTTGGGATTCATGTTTCTCTACCTACGTCTCCTAATTAAAAAGGAGAAGTATTGGCTAAAGCTCTAACTATACTTCTGTAAGTCATAGGAGAGCACTTAGTTCTGCACTTCTGTGACCCAGATTTAGCTGACAGCGGGCTAAAGTCAGCTGATCCAGGCTCTGCAGGGAGCCTGATAATAATGTTGGGATCTGCCCACAGATCTGCCCAGATGCCTGGCCAGCAGGTGGCTCAGCCTCTCAGAGCCTGAGCCAGCCACTCACATCCCCTCTACAGTCTGGTGCTCCAATGAGCACAGAGCCGTGACTGACTGTCACCACTCTAAGCTTAGAGTCTGAGAACCAAGCAATCAGTGGTCTTTGATCGCTCAATTCTCGGTGTAGAGCTGGCAGGGGACAGCTACAGCATCGAAATATAGCTCCAGCCATCTAGGTTAGTATGATGGTTAGTTTTTTCTAAAACCCACACTTTTTCTCATTTAACAAACTGACAGAAAAGGCAAAACTCATAAAGATGAGCTGGATGCCTCAGATTTTTTATATCCTCCATAATGACTGCTTATGGTTAACCAAACGCTGGTTCAAAATGACAGATCATTTTTTTCTGGTAAAAGTGCAAAACTAGAATTACTTTAGAATACTATTTTGGAATATTTACTATACAACCATGGGATACGATCTTGCAAAACACATCCCTAGATTCACTAGGCCCCAGTTGTCGGTTCTCCCTCCTCTCCCCTGCAGCAGTCGCTTTCTGACACAGGGAGAATTGGGTGAGGGGGATGTTAAGAATAGTAAGATTTGCTTGAAAATTCAAAGTAAATTGGCAACAAAGATACATTGCAGATGTCAGCACTAAAAGGTCATCTTACCTCATATTTGTGATGTCGTCTACCCCATTTGCTGCTCGAGTCTGTAAAAAATATAGTGCCATTTTGGGACAATGCAAGTCCATTCAAAAATTTGAATGGTATTCCATCCACCCCTGCAAAAATATGTGTATTACATTAAAGAATTCATTTTTTTTGTACATAATAAATCTGACAAAGCTGCCCACATCCTCAAAATCATTTTTATTTTTTCCTAATAAGTGCATGCTGCAGTCACAATAAATAAACATCTTGTACAAATATCAAAATAAGTAATCCTGACTGGTAAATATCCATGCACAGATACTGTACCTGCACTCCAGTCTGTTTTTCAGTTTCTCTGTCTAGTTACCTTCTTTGTTAGAGATAAGATGTTCTTTTTCTCCAGTTTGCGGATGTATCCTGAACAGTCCAAAATAGGAATCGGCTACAATTAGATATCCATTGCTGTCTAATCGTACTCCATGTGGACGTCCACACACTGGCTCATACTCAGGAATGCCTGCAAGGAAAAGAAACATTTGCACTTAGTGCTCAAGTATTGGTATTCTAGTTATGAGTGATATGAAAGAAGATATTCTTGAACCAACAGTTGGCCCCCTCTTCTAAATGCATATCCTGGCTACACTCTGATCATGACCAGAAATATCATGACCAGAAAAGTAGCAGGGTTTCTTTTTTTTTGTTTTGTAAGAAGCAATGCTTCCAAGAACCATGTAATGTAAAAAAAAAAAAAAAAAAACACACACAAAACAATGCTATCCAGGAAGCACTGCAATCGTGCTAAAATCATATTAATACAAAGAGCCTTGCTACAGCTATATGTATTTGGGGCATGGCCCGGCCAGAGCCCAAGCTGAGGTTGCCACTCACTACTATACCTTGGGATGATATGGTTGTGCGGCCACAGGGACATCTTCCTTCATACTGAGATATGTATTTGGGTTGATGCACTTGATAAAATGAAGTTATAAGTGAAGTCTGACATTTTCCAAAATATCTGTTAATAATGTGTCTTTGTTAGTGATGAGCCTGTGTCTAATACCTGTCGCTGTGCATCGGTATAATGCTTGATTTTAAGAATCATCCACCTAGCTAGTTGATTGGTCTTATTGGTCACAGGTGATCCTCATCCTATGAGTAAGCTCTGGATGGAGTAAAACACATTACTCCTCTGTGAGCCAAGTGGAAGAGTTTACATATTGGAGACTTCAATAAACTTGAATAAGGCTTTTTAACAGTGAACATCCTGCAATGGTGTAGCAACGATGCTGCACTGATCCTGAATTCAGAGTAGAGCTGTCACCCTCATGTAGGCTGTGCCTGCCTGTTCAACAATGGAATGAGCAAATGTTGTAGGGGGCATGGTTATTGTCACTGCTGATTTACAAGCCTGCAGCTTGTCATTCACCTGGCCACAACTAGACCTGCCCACTGCTTTCTGGATTTCTCTGCTGCCCAAACCATACCAATGTGAACTGCAATGCCTGGAAGTAGAACATGTAATACACAAATGAAATGAGAAAGGATCTGACTCAGTCAGGGAGGTAAAGGAAGTTTTTTTTTTTTTTTTTTTTACTTAATGAGGCATGTACTGTATATATTATATAGTAAATGGCTTTGGGACTTTATTTCCTTGCAGACATCATCGTCAAGTGTTTCCCAATCCTACTGGTTGACACATTCTGTTGCCACATCATTTATTTGCTGTGCAACTTTTCTTGTGGCTCAATCTATGTGGTTGAGGATGCCGCAGACTCAAAAAGCAACCAGTGGACACATGCCCACATTAGGCTGCAAATTAAATAAGATACCAGCATTTATGGTGAATTGAATAGAGGGAGAGCCAAGAAAGCAAAATAAAAGCAAATATAATACGAGCCACAAAGCAGGTAAGCTGTGTCTTGTGAATCAGTTCACATGTTTGACTACAGGTACCAGCACAACACCTGATGCATCTTATTCCTTTCTTCTGTGGAAGAATATGCTGGGCCATTCTAAATGGATAAAGCCCTGGCACATCCACGAAGTGCCTCCACTCTATACCCGTTAGTGGCTTTTTTTGATTATCGACAGAGTATTTTTTAAGTCATAGAAGTGTACGAAAAAGTTGCTTGGATAACTCACCACACCCCGACACATTCTTCCCCATCTGGGTTATGAGTTGTAAGTGTTCTCCACGAATCTGCCACAACTTTCCATCCACAGTGCCAGTGTAAAGGTTACCTAAAGAATTGCACATTCCGGTGACCATCACAAAACTACAAAGACTGTGTTGGGTTTCCCTCTACTGTGTAGGGGGTTTTGGGATCATCATCAGATAAAAATAATGGTCAGATATTTTAACTCTTTATCCTGCATAGGAGCTACCATACAGCACAAAAAATACATTACTGGGGTCAAAGAGATACTCCCCAGTGTGCCAGGTATGAGGCAGAACTGGCACTTTGATACATATGCTTTAGAACTGCCCTAAATTATTCTGATCTTGGAGGAACATCATTGCTTCTATTAATGATGGTTTTCAAGCAAACCCGGTTACTGATCCTAAAATTGGCATTTTGTATTTATTTTGATGAAGACAACTATATTCCTTACACACTTACAATTACTTGGTTGTTATTTATTAGTTGAAAACTACAAACCCAAAAATGGGTATATCCCATTCCTCCTATAATAAGTGAAGACATTTTATTAATATTGTCCAAAGAAAAAACAAAACAAAAACATACATACCAGCATAGAGGGTGTCACAACTCACAATACATTTACAAAATATTGGGAGAGGTGGCTGGAGACCCTAGGCCCGGTGTATGTACAGCTAATCTTACTTAGATTTTGGAGCTGGAGAGACAGGCTATGTGCTACTCAAGTAAAAGTCACATGACCGTTGAGATAGAATACACACTTAGACATTTGTGGGTTCAGTTTTTCTAAAATGCCAATGTGGAGAGGGGGTGTGTGCCCTTCCTCCAATCAGCTGTCTCCCAGTGTAAGCCAAGAATACACAACTACAGCTGAATGAGGAAGTGAAAATTCGAACCCGATGTGAGAATTCTAAAGAATATAGAAAGGGAAAGACAGCAGATATACAAGTAAAACTTGTGTATGGAGATTTGTTTAATCCCTGTGTATCATCGGAGGCTGTTCACTTCACTGGGTATAGGAGAGGGTTTACATCCACTTTAACAGTTATTTGTTAAAGCTGAACTCCAAGAATTATATTTTTGAATACTTACATAGTGCCAGCATCGCTTGATGGAAGTATCCATATCTGAAGTCTGGTGGGCCACTGGGGACACTGTAAATCACTGTAGTAACTACATACAGAGAGAACTGTGATCTTTTGGGTTCTGTGAGAATGGCTTCCCTCTATATACTGAACACAGTTCACTCAGCTCCTCCACCATTCACAGAACACCTTTTAATTACTTTTTCAATAAATATTAGACCTTCTTTGATTGTATGAGGTGGAGAGACGGGAACATTATGTTCAGCATGCACAGGAGAAGCTGTGCACAGAACCCAGAAGATCACGGCTCCTACTGTATCTAGCAAGGACTACTGCAGTGATTTACAGCTTCCCCAGTGGCCCTCTAGATATCAGTTATGAATATTTACATGTAGTCAAGCTGGCCCAACATAGATGTGCAAAAAATATAATTCCTGGAGTTCAGTTTTAACGTCTTGTATTTCTGTATAGGGAAGGGGTTGTTTGCCAATATTTAAGAACTCTGTAAATACAAGAATCTCAAATCTCATTTTTTAATCTATAGTATTAAATAAAGTGGATAGGCTAGGCACTGGTTAAATTATAATTTATTATATATATATATATATATATATATATATATATATATATATATATATATATATATATATATATATAAGTTTTTGCCAGTCTGCATCCCAAAGTGCAAGAACATGTGTTGAGTCATTTATCAAATCACAATACAAATAATTTTGTTTATGTTCTACCTTCATGATCACTAGTAAATGATTCGGGACCCTTCAGTTGTCCATAGAAGAGCCTCTTTCCTTGATGGATCCTTCGGTTAATAGCCAATGGTCCAACCAAAGGTGGAGGTTTATCAAACCTAGAAATATAAACAGTTAGAATCTCAACCTTCAACTGTCTGTAAGGAAAATTAAAGTGACAAAGAGGGGAATTTACTAAGACCGGATACATGGCAAGCAGCTTCTAACTTTCAATTTCAAATATTGACAAGCTGAAGATGGAAACCGACTGGTTACTATGCACAGCTGCTCCAGATTGTGTGCTCCAGTTTTAGTAAATTTCCCCCAGATGTGAAAGCATTTTACCTAATAAGCACACCCAACCAGCTTTTCTTCACTAAAAATAGGGCAGATTTGTGAACTGTTCTTAATTACAACAGCTCCTATAACTGCCTCATACATACTGTGGCAGGGCATTGTACCACAACACCAAAAAAAATTGTTAAAAAAGAAATTAAAAATGCAACTGAAAGAAAAAACAGAATTTTTGTACTCACCATAAAATCCTTTTCTCTGGGTTAATTGATGGACACAGCCATGGGCGTAGCATAAGGGGTTGCAGGGGTCACAATCGCAACCCCGCCCCTATCTCCAGGGGGCCCCCTGCAGCCTCCCTGTCATATTATCATATCCTCCACAAAGTCCATCTCTGATCTGCCCTAGGGCCCCACAACCACGCTCCAGTACTGGGCTTTCACTTTGTCTTCCACAGTCCACACCCTTCTGTTCTCATTGGCTGGGGAGAAGCTGCAAGCCATTTCCTGAATGGAGAGGAGCATGGGGTGAGAACAGCCCAGGATGGGAAAGTGTGCTGTGTCACATGGCTTTGACCCCCAGATCTAAGTTGTGCCCTCCCCAAAGCCCCCTGACCGCCCCCTCCGCCCTGGATGCCATGCCAGCTGCTGAGCTCCTTTCCCATTACAGCACTTTATACTGCTCCTCCTCCGCAGGGCTGCAGTCACATTCCTTTACAACACAGCCATTCAGCCACGATCTGCACAGGGTGTATCTGCCTACTGCAACTACACTGCCGTTCCGACCAGAGAATTTTACAGGTCAGAATGGCAACATAAAAGCCAGATACACCTTGTGATGGCTGACAGACTGTGTGTAAAGGAATGTGATTTCAGGCCTGTGTAGTGTGTGCGTGTGTGTGTGTGTGTGTGTGTGTGTGTGTGGGGGGGGGGGGGGGGGGGGGGTTGGCTGTCTAGTGCTGGGATGTGAAAGGAGTTCTGCCAAGTGACCTGCCAGGGGTACCAGTCCTCTGATGTAAGGAGGAACTCTGGAAACACAAACTCTTTTTGTTTACAAACAGTTTTTTCTGGGTACAAAAAAAAATTGGTACAAAAAAGTGATATCATATGTCAAGAGAAATGCGTTACATGAGATTTACAAGTAAGGAAGATTATGTTAAAGTATACAGTAGTTGATAGATGTACTTTGTTATAGTTGACCAACATGTTAACAGTAATATCCTTGAATACCATAAACAACTTATATTTTTCAATGATCTCTGATGCAAAGTATTATTATTCAGTGTTTAAGAAGTGTTTAGAATGATTGAACCAGGGGTCCCATTTTTATCATATAAATGATTTGTATTAAGTAAGGTGTGAAATATTTTTTCCATGAGATTAATATTGTTAATTCTAATTTTCAAATGGACAAGAGGTACCAATGGGCATTTCCAATGGTATGCTATCAGCCAGTGTATTGCAACACATATTGTGTGGAAACATAAATTCTTAAGCCACTTTGAGTATCTTGGCATGCAGTGGGTGTATCTGCATGCACGGTGGAAGTAGTGGGTGGTGGTGGAGAGGGGCCCAGGTCAACTTTTGCATCGGGACCCACAAGCTTCAAGCTATGCCTCTGGACAAAGCCCTTCCTCATAACGGATGGGTTTGATGTCACAACTTTCAGGAGCAAGACACTAAGTGTAACTGAATTAAAAGCATGCTTGAGTTGCGGCCCCCTGGAGATGGCCAAACTGCCATCTGCAACACAGGATTCAGTTAGCAACTATCAGTACTAGGACAATAAACATAGAGACAAACAAAAAGACTGTGTGGGTTCTGTGTCCTTCAATGAAATCATAAAAAGGTTTTATGGTGAGTACAAAAATCCCATTTTCTCTTTTGTTTATTGAAAGAACACAGTTCTTCATATTGGATGGAACATCCCAAAGCAGTGCCAGAAAGAAGAAAGGTGGGCCCAAAAACCAAGACAACCAAATAAAGCAAAACTCTCCAACAAGCTGGCATCCGCTGATGCAGCTACAACAACATTTCAGAGCTTCCTATAAACATGAACAACCAGGTAGCTGCCTGCAACCCTGAACAACAGAAACAGAGCGAAACACCCAGGACGTACTAAACGCCCAGGTAGAACTTGCAGTATCAAGGAAGGGAGCTTCCCGTTCCGACGTCCATCTAGTAATAGCTGAAGATGGAAACAGCTTGGCCCTGTCAGGCCCATCAGGGATGAGAAAAAAGGAAGACACAGTTCCGAGTAAAGGCTGTAGTCGAAAGGCAGAAGACAAAACAGCCCTAGCCATATCCAAGCTATGGAGAGCCATAGCTCTAAAGAACGCAAGGCAGGTAAGACATAACTTTGCTTAGATGAAAGCCGACACCACACTGCAAAAAAAGATACATCCTAGGGAGAAGCACCACCTGTCCCTGTACACAACCAAAAAGGATGCACACCGGAGAGCCATTAACCCACACACTGAAGAACATAAGGGATGGCATTGGTCACCAAGAAAAAAAAACACTTAAAACGGGTTCCACCCAGAATTATTTTTTTTATTATTTTTTTTATGTAATCTTTTCTTTTACACTATATTAAAACATTAAATCCATGTAATTTAACATATTGCTGCTCAATTCCCGTTTTTTTAAAATGACTCCCTGTTTATTTTTGCTCTGCAGAGCACTTCCATCTCTACTGTGGGCACATGTGAAGCCCACTAGCAGTCTCTTCCGGGATATGGTGATGCTGTATGCCCGGCATGCACCTCTTGATCTTTTGATGCTTCGACCCGGTGTCCTGTCAGAAAGCCACTACCCATCAGACTATGCAACCGAAGATGTTGCGTCGCAGCCATCTTGGTACACCCGCACTCGTCCACAGTAAGCCTAGCGTTAGAAGTCAGCAAGCGGACATCTTTATACACTCACCGGAGTCTTGCTTTTCACAGTTATTTTTAACAGTAAACTCAGCTTATATAGTGAAATACAATATATATATATATATATATATATATATATATATATATATATATATATATATACATATATATACACACACGAGTTAATTGTTAAAAATAACTGAAAAGCAAAACTCCGGTGGGTGTATAAAGATGTCCACTTTCTGACTTCTAACTCTAGGCTTACTGCGGACGAGTGCGGGTGTACCAAGATGGTCGCGACGCAACATCACTTCGGTTGCATATTCTGATGGGTATCGGCTTAACACCGGCGATGCCTGTTGTCTCCTGGGGATTGATGACACACATATCACAGGAGACACTGCAAAGCCGGAAATGACGCGCGCGTCCGCAGCCGAGGAGAAGGAGGAAGTAGAAGTACTATGAAGAAATACAGCAGTAAGTGTTTTTTTTTTTTTTAATGATATGCCAAATTGCAATGAATGCACTCTTTACTGCTGGGTGGTGAAAAGTTAAAAATGTGGGTGGAACTCCACTTTAACCTAAAAGATGAGAGGGGAATATCTCAGATATAGTTCAAATGCAGGTGTTTGCCAGGCTGACCAAACAAGATGTAAAGGAAGAAGAGGCGGCCACGGATGCAAGGTAGGCACAGAGGAGAAACTACCCCTGTGACCTCCAAAAAAAAGAAACGGACCAGGGAAAAGGACTCCAAGGAACACCGAAAAAGAAATGGCCAAGGGTGAAAAGAAAAAAACCTGGCTCTTCACAGCACTAAGGTCAAACACGATGATTCATGCCCCCAGAAGGCAGGCCAGGATACAGGCAAGTAAGAACTTGCTGCGAGAACCCCCATAGACTTACAGTAAGCAAAATAAGCCAACCAGGTGTGGAGAGAGATGAAAACGGGGAGTGGACAGCCATGCTCTAGACAACAATGGAAGGACTGCTGGAGACAGGCCCCAATCCTGCAGCACTGGGTCTTAACAGCCAAGTTGGTAAAGCCATCAACTGCAGAGCAGGGTGGAAGACTAGATCTAAAAAGAAAGGATCTTGGCAGAGCAGAAGGTGTCACGCAGTGACAATGACCAACCGATAGAGGATCACGAATCAAGCCCTCTGAGGCCATTCCATAGCCAACAGGAGAAGCGAAATCCCCTCCCACTCTAAACATTGTAGCAACCGAGGAAGAAGCCTCAGGGGTTAAAGAACATATATCAAGGAGTACTCGTGACCCTGAGCAACTGGAGCATCCACTGCATCTGTCCTTGCTCTGGCCATGACATTGGAAATCTACCAATGTCATGGCAAGGAGATAGACGTTCAGGGTGCCCCAACACCGACAATACCTGGTGATTAAGGCAGTCCACTAGCCATTAGTCCATCCCCAGAATTTGAACCACTGATAGGGCCAGCACAAGAAGTACCGGCTAATGGAGAATATGAGACACTGCCAGGGCCACAGTCCAGCTTGCGCCCAGGTCCAATTGTACCCCGATCCGGTAACCCTTGAGGAGAGACGACCAGTGGGAGAGAGATAAGTTGGCCGAAGTTCTAGGACGCTTCCCAGAGACCAATGGCCTAGAATGGATCAAAGATCCAGCACAACTCCACAACCATATGGACAGACGTCTAAGTTGATGATCCCCCAATTGAGGTGAAGAAGGGAGTTCCCGGTCAAATGAAGCACCAAATGAGACCAAAGCCACTAAGCTAGGAAGCCTTGTGAGGGAAGAGCCTTTTTGGACAGAAACTCACTTTCTCTGGAGAGACCTGGATATTTAAGTGTGTAAGAAACCGCTTAGAAGAAAGTCATCGTGAAGCCCAAAATCCTCAGGAAAAAAAAAAAAGGATGTAAGGAAGAGAAAGAAAACTCAGGCAACAGGGCTGTCCAGAAGGAAACCCAGATCCACCAAGTTCTCAAATGAGAGGGACAGAACACACACCAAGACGGATGCAGACAGTGCTCGTAGAAGCAGGTTGTCCAGATAACCCATGGGGACCAGAAGTTTGGAGAAGACTCGTGGTGCTGTTGTACATCCCAGGGAAGGGCTATGAACTGGTAGTGTAGCTCTTCCACCACAAATAAAAAAAAAAAAAAAAAAAATGGTGGTGGATGCAGCAAATGGGGATGTGAATGTGAACATCCTCAAAACATATAGAGGCTAGAAGACTCATGGATGCAAAGAAGCTACCACTGAGCATACCCACTACATGTGAGACCAGCGCACTGCAAGGCATTCAAGTTCCAGCCACAGAACACATCTCCCCACCTTAGGAAGAGTTAAGGGCGCACCTTCATTTGGAAGGCCGGTGTGGAGGCCTTGGGCTGCCTAACACGTTTTGCCCCGGAGGAGGAGGAGGGCCTGGAACAGTCGACCCTGGCCTCAAAAAGGATGTTTGTGTGCGGAGAAGGAGGGTCACACTTGTGGCATGTGTCATTCTTTTGAGCTTGCATTAGAAGTGCAGCTGGTATTCTTGATAAATTTGTCCAAAGATGCACCCAAATAGGCATCTCCCCACAACTGCATCTTTGTAAGTATGTTAGGGAGTATGGCCTGCAGACTGCATGGAAGCTAGAGAAGACACCATAAAAACCACAGCAGAAAAACCTACAGATAGATCATTTGTCTAGAGTGCAAGGTTTCTTGTTACACAAATGTTGTGGATCAACTGAACCAGTTGATCCACAAAGCCATATGGTCAAAGTCTGACACCAGGGCTAAAGCAAGGTGTGTGCTGGATCAGGGCACAAAGGGCCACGTACATAAAATGCATTGTACCTGTTGGTGGGGTCCAAAAGGAGGGAGCATCTTCAGAAGACAAGGTGTTAGCTGCAAATGTCCTACAAATAGAAGGAAGGGGAGAGGACCCCCTTTTGATAAAAGCTCCCTCATGCATACTTCTATGATGCCCTTGAAGGAAGCAGCCTTAAGGGATTGTGGCTCCCATAAAACCAATGCATAGCCAGGACTGCAGGCATCTTGCAAAGTAGCAATGGAACTATAGCATCAGCTGCAAGAAAATCATGCTGATAGAGGAGGCTATAGGAACAGTGTACAGTTGCGGAGATGGACACCTCCCCTGGTGGGAAAGGTTGGTAAAAATGAGGGCTGCTGCCGTACTACCATGTTTAGAGATCCGGGGCAGATTCAGTAAAAGATCTCACACATCTTCCGGTTAGCCATGTCCCTGCCACAAGCCACTCCTGCTGGGGGGAGGGAAATAATCACCCTGCATCTTGGAGAACCGTACTCAGTGGGAGCCACACAAGGGCAAACACCCATACTTAAAATGATGGCTGCTGGTAGCCACTGTCGCTGGCTGGAGGAGGAGAACCACCCATGGCAGGAAAACTACAAAAGGACAAATGCCCACATTTAAAATGGTGGCTGGGGGAACACTAAACTGTCTACTCACGACCACTTAGGGGTCGTGTTTTACAATAGCCACTATGGCAGAGCGCCTGGCCTGGCATTCCTGTGGCTGGCAGGAGGCATGTAAATATGAAAGCCGTCTGCCACAATTGCAGCACGTGTACAGCCCATGGCACCCCCCCCCCCAGCCTGCTCCAACCCCCACAGGCCTGGAACAGTGCAGAAGGGCAAAAAAAAATGGAGCCTGTGGCCCCTGTCCCTCAGGCACTGTTAACTCTCCCTGTAAGGGAGAATACAGCCTCATAGAAGTGGCAGTGAGCACAGCCCTGACACAGAATTTAACAGTTACAGTGCCAGCCCCTAGGAAGTCCTCAAAATCCCCAAAAAGGGAAACTGTGGGGAAAAAGAGGTGGTGGGGGAAGATCACCCAGAGCAAAGGAATACATACAATGTAAACCAATGCGCGTTACCCCATCAGGAATATAATCATGGTCCCGAGGGCAAACCTGGAGCATTTAGTTCTTCAACAAAGAAATCTCCAGTTGGAGGGACCAAACACCTCTGATCCTATATGATCTTGGTGGCATTGGCCGATATGCGGTGCCACAACAGAAGAACCTGGTCTAACCATCACACACATTTGCCGAGTAGTGAGTCCCTGCCAGCCACTTTGCTGAGCAGAGCAATCGCAACTGATCCCCCTATACCGTGGATGGCATGAACTTGCTGGTGAGGCTAGGAAGACTACCCTGATCTATGACACTTGACCTGTCACCCAGCACCACAAAATGATCCAAGAAAATATAATCTTCCTTGAGTAGAACAAAAATCCATCAACAGGAACAAAAAAACTGAAAAAAAAAAAAACCAAGAAGAGAGAAAATTTGCATCCTTCTCTTGAGGACGCAGGAAAGAACTGAATCTTGTGTTGCAGCCCCTTAGACATGCTTTTAGATTAGCTGCACCTATTGTTCTGGAGCTGTGTCCTACAATGAAAAAAAGTGAAAAGACACTTGCTTGTGTTTTTGTTATACTCATTTTTTTTTTAGCTTTATTCAGAATTCGCACACCACTCAAGCCTCTGCACTGCAGCTGTATTGTAAATAGGACACAATGAAAACAATTGTTTTCTATGTGCTCTTGCGGAGACTGGTGTTGGTCAGGTGCAGAAAAATGCCAGTTGCTGCACATAGTGTGAATGGGTCCTATCATTAAATGTGAGATATACCGTATTTATCGGCGTATAACACGCACTTTTTTCCCCTTAAAATCAGGGGAAAATCGCGGGTGCGTGTTATACGCCGATCCCCTGCGATCCCGAGCTCACAGATGTTAAAAATCGCCGACCGCGATTTGAAAATGGCGTCGCCAGCGCCGAAATACACAGCGCCGGTCCTCGGCTCTTCTCGGCCACTTTTGGCTTCACTCGTCGCCGCCCGAACCTAGCCGAGTGTACTCGGCTAGGTTCGGATAGCTCCGCTCACAGTCATGCCCATCCCGGGCGGGATTACGAGTGGAGCCGAAGGTGCACGAGAGCCGCCGAGAAGAGCCGAGGACCGGCTCTGTGTATTTCGGCGCCGGCGGCGCCATTTTCAAATCGCGGTCGGCGATTTTTAAGCTCAGGAGATGGAGATGGGATCCTGCAAGGCTGCACTGGGGCAAGGCTGCACTGGACACTGGGGAAGGCTGCACTGACAAGGCTGCACTGGGGCGGCTGCACTGGACACTGGGGAAGGCTGCACTGACATGGCTGCACTGACATGGCTGCACTGACATGGCTGCACTGACAAGGCTGCACTGACATGGCTGCACTGACATGGCTGCACTGACATGGCTGCACTGGGGCAAGGCTGCACTGAGAAGGCTGCAATGATGGGCATTTAAATGTAAGTTTTTTTCCCTTCAACTTCCCTCCTAAAAGTTTTTTTTTCCTTAAAATTCCCTCCTAAATTGGGGTGCGTGTTATACGCCGGTGCGTGTTATACGCCGATAAATACGGTAATCATGAGTGGGGTAGATAGTGGATAAATGACATACAACCAAGGCCTTGTTGGAGGCAGATGCCCCCTGACCCCTTCTTCACCACTGGATGCTGGTGCTACTGTAACAACCAGCGATTCTCTCTGGTTTGAACACTCTGTCCTCGGTGCTGTCCCTTACCGCACCTCCATGAGTGTCACCAGAGGTCAATTGACCTTATGAGCGGCAGCGCCCTGCATACAGGCAAATAAATAAGACATAAAATAATTCATCATAGATCTTGAGACAGCTTAGGACTTACATGAATGGTTCTGGATCTATTGGAGATGGCAACAGGTATATTCCAACAACGACCGCAAGAAGAGCAGCAGAAAAGCCCCATTTAAGATACCTATAATAAAAAAAATGCCAGTGAAAAGAGTAAACAATGACATTAACAACTTACCAGTAATCCAGAAAACTACCCATATATTGTACAGGAAATAAAACGTGCCCGTAATCTACAGAAAAGGTTTATTTTTTATCTTCTCTGACAAAATCTGGTGCAAGTATATATAGGTTGCTGCCAGCTTTTACCTTCCCACTACAGTATCTAGGTAAAGTACTGACCTCAGGTACATGCATGCAGACTTCTGATCCCAGTACTATGGTACTACAGTATCTAGGTAAAGTACTGGCCTCAGGTACATGCATGCAGACTTCTGATCCCAGTACTATGGTACTAGTAGTAGTCCCCATATAAATGTATGGGCTGACCAATTTCATTCAAAAAAGAAGCCTGCTGCAAGCATTGTGTAAAGCATAGCATTTCCAGCAAAGAAAGAAGTGTTTCCAGATACGGAGGAAGCATTTCCAACAAAAGGAGTCAACATTCCCAGCTAAGAAGGAAGCGTTTTCAGCAAAGGAGGAAGCATTCCCCGCTATGGATTAATTGTTTCCAGCAAATGATAAAGCCATTCCAGTTAAGGAGAAAGTGTTTCCAGTGGAAAGGATGACTCCGAGATTGATTACACATGTGCCAAAGAATGCTGCTCCTCTGAAAAGCGATCCACACTCAGATCATTTTACAGAGGCATTTGACAGGTGGTGAGGAGGAGATATGGTACCTCCCCCACTGCCTGTTTTAACCCCCTAAATGCCACACTACCACGTTGCAACCACGTACATCGCACGTAATTGTGGGTGTGTTGCAGCGTGGGCCATTCATTTGAATGGGTCGCACTTGGCTGGTGCCAAACGCAACAGGGGATTTCATTCCCGCCACGGCATGTGTACACCCCTGTGCCCGCTGCCTTTGCAGCTTAAGGCGGCGGCACCCAAAATGGGAAGTTCCATCCCCCTCTTCCTCTGCCATATTTGACAAGTACCCACTCCCACTTCTGGTTAGATTGCTGCGACGATCCGAGCGCAAGTTCACCCCCTCTCCTTCCCCCGCAGCCTTCTGGGAAACATCATAGGACTGCGGGACCATTCACAAAGTGCAACATGGCTCGCGCATGCACAGTGCGAAACCGGCTGTGAGGCTGCTGGTTTATCTTAGTCAAGATGCTGGAGCTTGGAGTGAAGAATCTTTGCTGGTTCTTGACAGTTGTGTGTCCTTATATTAAAATCAGCAGCCACAGTATTTGTAGCTGCTGACTTTTCTTTTTTTTTGGGGGGGGGGGGGGGCTGTAGCTCCTCTTTAGGAGGGAACGGTCAGTGGTGGTAAAACTGAGGCTTAACCATGTGTTTACCGTTCCCCCAACCACATGTGTAAGCTAGCCCTTACATATATCACTTGGAGTCGTTCTTTACCCATCTTCTGGAACATTTGCTCAGTATACCCAGTGATGGGAGATGTGCTGTATGTGTGTATGATCAGTATCTCTGCGCTCTCTCTCCTTCACATTGCAATGGGGTTGATCTACTAAAAGTGGAGAGTATCAAATCTGGTGCAGCTCTGCATGGTAGCCAATCAGCTTCTAACTTCAGCTTGTTCAATTAAGTTTTGACAGTAAAACCTGGAAGCTGATTGTGTTTTATGCACAGCTCCACCAGATTTGGCACTCTCCAGTTTTAGTAAATGAACCCCTATGTGCAATGATACTGAGTCTGCTGCAACCATTCCTCAGCCTGTTAGAAATACAGACTGCCAGCACTTGTAATAGAATGCCCAACAATTTCCAGCCATGCTCATATGTCCCAGTGTATGAGGAGGGCTGTAAACTATACATTCCATACACTCCTCTCCCTCTAAAACACACAGCCTTCCTTCCTTATCCCTCATATTTCCTATTGTCATAGCGAGGCAGTGTACACCCCAGCTACCTACCTAGAACTAACCCCCCTCCCAGACCCGGCTTACATGTCTTGTCGGTGTATGAGGAGTCCTGTGAGGGAGTGATGGGATCTGGCTCTGTATGAAGAGGAGCTGAGGAGGGAGGAGTGAGCGGGGTCATCCACAGGACACGGCCTACGCCATCACCTGCCTGCTGCAGCCTGACTGACTGTGTACTCTTCCTGCACTACATACAGGGGATGGACAGCACCTTAGGGAGGCTAATAAAGAGATGTATAAATACAGGGGACTGATAAATATAATACAGACACTTATAAATACACTACAGGGGACTGATAACCCCATAGGAGACTGATAAATATAATACAAAGATATATAACCCCATAGGAGACTGATAAACATAATACAAAGATATATAACCCCATAGGAGACTGATAAATATAATACAAAGATATATAACACCATAGGAGACTGATAAACATAATACAAAGATATATAACCCCATAGGAGACTGATAAATATAATACAAAGATATATAACCCCATAGAAGATATATAACCCCATAGGAGACTGATAAATATGATACAAAGATATATAACACCATAGGAGACTGATAAATATGATACAAAGATATATAACACCATAGGAGACTGATAAATATAATAAAGAGACTTATAAATACAGGGGACTGATATCCCCATAGGAGACTTATAAACATAATAAAGAGACTTAGGCCACTTTCACACTGAGGCGCTTTAACCTCTTTGCGCCCGCGCTATAGCCAAAAGACAGCTGCAGCGCAGACGCTAACTGCCGGGAGGCCGTCCCTGGACGTCCTCTTGTTTATTTTGGCAATTCGCGCTCCCGCGGGTGCGCATCGGGGAAGTTCCCTTGGACACAGCCAGTCACAGATCGCTGAAAACAGCCAATCATAGCGGCCGTTTTCAGCGCGATCGGCGGTGCCAATGAGAGTGGATCTCATATGTAAACATATGAGATCATCTCTCATCGCCGGCTCTCCCTCCTCAGACAGAGACAGCGTGTGAGGAGGGAGAGCGAACCGCTGCAGCGGTAAGTGTAAAAAAAAAAAAAAAGAAAAAAAAAGTGTCCCCACTGTCATGTCCCTGCCATCTGTCCCCAGTGCCACGTATATGTGCCATCTGTCATCAGTGCCACATATTAGTGCCATCTGTCATCAGTGCCACCTGTCAGTGTCACGTGTCATCAGTGCCAGGTATCAGTGCCATCTATCATCAGTGTCACATGTCATCAGTGCCACGTATTAGTGCCATCTGTCATCAGTGCCATCTGTCATCAGTGTCACATATTAGTGCCATCTGTCATCAGTGTCACGTGTCATCAGTGCCACGTATTAGTGCCATCTGTCAGTGCCACGTATTAGTGCCATCTGTCATCAGTGCCACGTATTAGTGCCATCTGTCATCAGTGCCACATCAGTGTAATCAGTGCCACATATTAGTGCCATCTGTCATCAGTGCCACATCAGTGTCATCAGTGCCACGTATCAGTGCCATCTGTCATCAGTGCCACGTCAGTGTCACGTGTCATTGTCCTGGTGCTCCAGGGCCTTCAAAAGTGTAATAGGTAGTCAACAAGTTAGATGTGTAATTTATGCTCCTAGAACACTGATGGTGCTCCCTGCATGTTGGGCCTCTCTATGTGGCCAGGCTGTGAAAAAGTCCCACACATGTGGTATCGTAATACTCAGGAGGAGAAGCAGAATGTATTTTGGGGTGTTATTTTTGGTATACACATGCCATGTGAGAGAAATAACCTATTACAATGACAATTTTGTGGGGGAAAAAAAAAATCTTAATTTTGCAAAGAATTGTGGGAAAAAATGACAACATCAAAAAGCTCACCATGCATCTTACTAAATACCTTGGAATGTCTACTTTCGCAAAGAAATGAGATGAGAATGAGGCCACCAGTACATCAGATGTGATCAATTTTTTATGATTTGCACCATAGTTTGTAGACTCTCTAACTTTCACAAAGACCAAATAATATCCACTAATTTGGGTTATTTTTTACCAAAGATATGTAGCAGTATAAATTGTGGCCACAATTTATGAAGAAAAATGAATAATTTGCAAAATGTTATCACAGAAACTAAGAAAAATGCGTTTTTTTTTTCAAAATTTTCGGTCTTTTTTCATTTATAGCGCAAAAAATAAAAAACCCAGAGGTGATCAAATACCACCAAAAGAAAGCTCAATTTGTATGAAAAAAAGGATAAAAAATTCATTTGGGTACAGTATTCCATGACTGAGTAATTGTCATTCAAAGTGTGAGAGCACTGAAAGCTGAAAATTGCTATGGGCAGGAGGAGGGTTTAAGTGCCCAGTTGTCAAGTGGTTAAAACATCGCTTGTAAAGCGCCTCTCCTGCCACTCAAGTGTGAAATCCCGAGTGCTTTCACACTGGAGCGGTGCTCTTGCGGGACGTTAAAAAAAGTCTTACAAGCAACATCTCTGAGTCGCTTTCGGAGGGGTGTATACACCCCTCCGAAAGCGTCCCGGCCCACTGAAACCCTTTTGTCTATTACTTTTAACCCTTTTTCTGCCACTAGCGGGGGTTAAAAGTGCCCCACTAGCGGCCGAAAAGCATCGCTAAAAATAGCGGCACTTTACCGCCAATGCCCCCCCAATGCCCCAGTGTGAAAGTGCCCTTAGAAATACAGGGGACTGCTAAGCCCATAGGAGACTTATAAACATAATAAAGAAACTCATAACCCCATAGGAGACTGAAAAACATAATAAAGATAATTAAAAATACAGGGGACTGATATCCATATAGGAGACTGATAAACATAATAAAGATACTTATAAATACAGGGAACTGATATAATAAAGATACTTATAAATACAGGGAACTGATATCCCCTATAGGAGACTGATAAACATAAAAAAGGTGCTTCTACATACAGCATACCTCCCAACTGTCCCTGATTTCGAGGGACTGTCCCTGATTTGGAGCAATGTCCCTCTGTCCCTCAGGGGCGTTGCTAGGTCTACAAAAGATCTGGGGCTAGAACCCATAGCAGCGTAATGAAGAAAGTCATATGCTTGGGCGGGCATACACATGTATATAATATACGTGTGTGTGTGTGTATATATATCCCCAGAGAGCCCTCCTTACATCAGGGTCCCCAGAGAGCCTCCCCCTTGCATCAGGGTCCCCAGAGAGCCCCCCTTACATTAGGGTCCCGAGAGAGCCTCCCCCTTAAATCAGGGTCCCCAGAGAGCCTCCCCCTTAAATCAGGGTCCCCAGAGAGCCCTCAACTTACATGAGGATCCCCAGAGAGCCTCCCCTCCCCTCCCCTTGGGGACCCCTACAGAGACTCGGGGCTATGGGCCCCGGATTCAGGGCTATAGCCCCAAAAGCCACCCCCTAGCGACGCCACTGCTGTCCCTCATTCCTCCTCATTTGTCCCTCATTTTGGTCTGATCTATATAGATGTATATAAAATGCACTTTTTATCTATCAAAAAGTGTTTCCCAGCGCTAAACCTTTCATTTGATTTCTAAATTGCTGCATTTGTAAATCCCAAAAGCCAAAATAAAGGAATAGTAGTGGTAAAAAAAAACACTTGTGGGTTTAACCAATCTTATTTTTTTTTTTGTACAATTCTCCTTAAAGGGGGCGTGTCCTATGCCTGCATACTTTTGCTGATAGGTGTCCCTCATTCCCATCTCAGAACGTTGGGAGGTATGCATACAGGATTGATAAATAGTAAGGTGTGAAGTATCAGCATGTCATCACATTTCCAGGAGTCCAACTACCCACTGTGTCAGTAAATAGAAGAAATAATTCCAGCATTTGCTAATACAGACACCTCAGGGCCTGCTTAGACATTTGCAGCTACATAGACTTGTTTTTTGTGTTTGAAAAAGTGTAACCATCTGGCAGGTTTCTATTAAGGTCCTCCCTGAGGAGATTTCCTGTCACTTCCTGTGAACAATGTAGGCTGGCCACAGATTATACAATTTTCATTTCTTCAATCATGGGCTAAAGAAAAGAAAATAGCTTGATTCACCCATCAACACAGCCAGTGTTGAAGAGGGAATCCCTCCCGCTGCGCTATTGTATTCTGAGAGCAGGAGGTTTCCTCGCGGTTAGACCAGCCTTTTTCAACCAGGGTGCCTTCTGGGTTCTTCAGGGTACCTTGGTAAAATGCCTAAAAATTGAATAACATTGCCCTTTAAATCGTCAACAAGCTGGCTTAAGTCTGTCTTTTTTTTTGTTACACAAAGCCATGGGTTTTTATTGTGTAGCATTACAACTTGGGGTATCGTGCAGGCCAGCTGCAAGCGTCCGAACAATCGATGACATTATAGGTCGATAAGGATGACATTGGGGGGACGGAGGACGTCCTTGTTTGCCCCTTCCCTGCCCCTCTCTGTCAGGTCACATTAGCGGACTGAGGGAGGGAAATACTGATATACTATTCAGTACCAGTGTGAAAAGGTGTATATGCTTTGTTAGAATAAACCACTTCTAATGTTGGGCGCCCTACGTGTGTAAATGCTGATGCTGCTGCATTAGGTTTTATATTTTAGGATGGGGTGCCTCGAGATTGTGCAGAGTTTAAAAGGGTGCCATGACTGAAAAAAGGTTGAGAAACCCTGCGTTAGAATACAATAGCCACCGGCAGTGATTGTGTGAAAGAAACCCAAAAGGCTGGTTGTACTAAATTTGATTGATTGGTACAACCAGGCTACCCAAAGTTGGATCAAAATTTGCCTGGTTCCTGTTGAACTTGTCGAATTTTGTTCCGTCTCTGGCCAACCTAAAGTGAGGGGACAGGGTCTAGTACCAGGGTGAAGGGTGAGCAGGGGGGAACGCTGAGCTGTGCCCAGGGCAAACACAGCAGACCAATTGTGTTCCAGGCATTTGTTCCTGGGCACATACTGTCCTAAATGTTAATTGCACTTAATGCACCTATAGACAGGGGTCACTAGGTTGCCCCTTGACCACTTTGGACGTGGTGCATATATGCAGCCTTTTCAGCGGGTGGGCTTTAACGCAGAGAGGCCACCCTTATGTAAACAGTTTTCAGAGCCCTGCGCACTCCCAGCACAGTCACTGGGGGGGACCAGAAAGCTCCTGATGCATACCTGCGATTGGGAGCTTTCTGATCATGTGACTACTGTGACAGCCAATCACAGCGCTCACATGACCCGGATGCCAGCCTTAGCCTCCCGGCATTTAGAAGCTCTTAAAAGGCTGGGAAGCAGCAGGGAAGGGTTTACAATTGTCGCTCCTTTAAAATCCTTCCAGAAAGGAGAATAAGTTCATTTCATCCTGGCAGTATCATATAAATAATGAGAGGACCGAAGCTTGGAGTGTTCATTTTGGGAGAAGCTGGCAGATGGGAAGAGCAGCCAGGGAAAAAGTCATGACCTAAGAAGAGAAACTTCTTTTTCCCTTTCACCAATTACAACCCCTGAGATGAGCACCTTAAAAAGGTACACCACCATCTAAAAAGAACTGACTGAGAGGATGTGATACAATGGACTTTTGGAGAAATGTGTTCAAATAAAATTGAGTTGGACCGAGCTTCTCTCTGCTTCTTGTGTCTGAAGAAGATTCTCTGTGCCCTTGCTGCTTTGAAGTGTTAAGCTTGTGCTAGACTGTACATTTTATGATGTACCCACATGGAGAGATGGGATCCTAATGTGAACAACTGTGTACAAACCTGGTCAAGCTAGGAGATGTGGTGGATTGGGAAGTAACAGCCTGTTCTGTCACTACTTGCAAGACATCAGGCCCGGCACAGAAGGTGTCCCCAGTCACCCCTTTGTCCCCAGAGTGGAGGTGCTGCCAAGAAGGAGTATGGTGAGTGTGTGCATTAGGTGCACCTTGTCTCAGACACACTACATGCAGGAGTGTTAGAAGAATGAAGTACTAGAGCGGGGCTGTGGACTAAATGTGGTTTGAGAAATAGACAGCTCTCAGCCTCTCAGAGTTTTACAGACCGCCAGCAGCAGGGCTGGACAGTGTGCCTGTGCCCATCACCTGTACCAGAACGTCAGGATCTCGTGCACCAGGTTTAAACACTCAGTGTGCATTAGGCCCATGGAGCAAAGACATGCCCCTAAAGCACAGAAGTGTACATCATGGGTGTTTTCTGAATGCAGCAGGCCTTTGTGCAAGGTCATAATTTGGGCTCCCTTCCTCAATACTCTAAGCCAGTGTTTCTCAACTCCAGTCCTCAAGGCGCCCCAACAGGTCATGTTTTCAGGATTTCCATTATTTTGCACAGGTGATTTGATCAGTTTCACTTCCTTAGTAATTACCACAGCGGTTTCATCTGAGGGAAATCCTGAAAACATGACCTGTTGGGGCGCCTTGAGGACTGGAGTTGAGAAACACTGCTCTAAGCTACACCACTCTGCTATGGATGTATATCCACTGGAGGCTTAGCAGCGTCCAGGCTGTATGTGGCCAGAGCCAGAAACCCTGGATCCAAATCATCTATGGACTAGGCTGTCAGTGGCACTTATCACATGTAACTGTGCTTGTGATCAGCACCAGCCATTGAGTTGCACCCAATAAACGCCTCCACCCCTCATGCCTCAGACTGCAAGCTATTACTTGGTTTTATTAGCTTTTAAAATATCTTCTATTATCTGGAATTATTGTGGGGATTGGCGAGAAAATGTCTGGCCTCCATATCCACTGGCACTAGTCTGGATGTGAAGACGGGCCAGGTCTATGTATGCATTACATCTATACTTGATTAGTGTATTGTTAAAGTCTCTTTCACATTGACTTTTCAATCAAGTCTGCTGTCAGTTTCTCAGATGGACCTGATTATAAGATCATTGCAGCTCGATGGGCAGGCAGGTGTCAACGTAGTTGTGTCCATTTACTTCTGCCTACCCCTGAGTCTCTCCAGGTCCACAAAAAAAAAAAAAAAAAGAAAATGGAAAAGAATTGTCCGTTTCCAGGAGGCTCTATTCTTTCTGGTGGTTCATTTGTTGAAATGCTGCTTCTTTGGAGCACGTTGGCTGGACACTAACTGTGCATGTGTTTTGAGTTCAAATCTGTCTCATCTACAGTGCTAAATCTGTTACTCTGTGTGTGAGTAATCACAATCATACCTACAACACCCCCAGATTACAGGACCTCTCACTGGGACTGCATAACAAACAATTCTGAATACATCCACCAACTCTACTTAGTCACGCACTCAATATAATTACAGTTTCTAGAATATTTCTTTGCAATTAAAATAAACACACAATGCACATGTTATTATTTTACAGAGTATTGCACCAAGCACTTTAAAACTTGGAAAACTTCTTAAAATAAAGAATTTGAACAGTGTTCTATCTGTTGCAGCCCTTTCCAAATCGTCTTAATTGGCTTCCCAGGATTGCAGGCACATGGATTTTGGCACAAAAAAAGCTCTGACATATACTTTGTTAAATGTGAGGCAGCCTGATTTGCAATAGAGATGTGTCCACATCTGTTGCGTATTATCTTAATAAAAGTCCCTCAGTGGCAGAGGGATAGATGGGATCAGGCAGAGATGGTAGTGGAAGGATGGGATCAGTGACACTGGCACTCACCAGCTCTCAGTGTCAGTCGATTCCCCATCCTCCATGCTTCTTAGTGTGTTTTCCTCCTTCCGGTGCCTCCAGTGAAGCCTCTTCTGATGTCAGGTCTCCTCGAGCTCCTCCCCCATGCACTGTAATGGCTGTCAGCTCATCAGCTGACTTTTTGCTTCAGTGAAGGGGAGGGGGCTTTATCCACCATGAAGGCTCAGCACTGCACGGAGCGACGGACGGCGTCATCAAAGATCAATTCGTCAGACTGGCAGCATCGTGAGTGTCTGAATCGTGATGCAACGATGCTGCAATTATATTCAACACCCCTAATATCCACACTGAGGTACAAAACCCTCAGTCAGAAAGCTGGAGGAAGTATCAAAGGACTACAAGTGTGGCGATCACTGCCCTTGTGTTTCATTGAGAACTACAAGTTTACCTGCCAAATTTGAAAGCTGCTGCTGGGGAGAAGAACCACTACACCCTGTCAGTAAGGAGGCCGTTTTGTGGCTGGGTACTTGGCGCCATATAACAGGTAACATGGTCTTAAGCACACGGGCCAAATGTCGGGCGGTTCAATAGAAACTGGCCGACATGCGGCCGATGTGTATGGCAATCGGTCTGACAGAAGCAGGCCATACGGCCTTTTGTCGAAGGCTCATGACCGAAAAAGGTCTGACAACCGACTCCTGGTTAGCGCTAGCAGCCAATGGCTGAGAGCGCTGACCGGAGTGTTCTGGCGGGAGGGCTATCACCCTGTCCGAACACAATAGCTCAGCAGGGGAGATTGCTGTACTAACGATTGTTAGTACAGCGGCTAGGACCTGAGCGGTCTGTTTTTTTTTTTTTTCATGCAACCTAGTGGTGTGTACAAGGCTTTAGAGTTGCAGTTTGCCTTTAACCCTTTTGTTTCAAGTTCTTTTCTGTTTTTCACAGGCAGGAGTGAAACTCACATTACAGTTTTGAAAATTCACAGAATTTTTTTTTTCTTAAGCTAGTAAAAAGAAAAATCAAGCCACAAAGTGACAAAGTCATTCTCGTTGCCTGTGGTAGCCCAGAAAGACTTGGTTCCCAACTTTTAGGCCTCTTTCACACTAGTGCAGTGATGGTGAACCTTGGCACCCTAGGTGTTTTTGAACTACATTTCCCATGATGCTCATGCACTCTGCAGTGTAGGTGAGCATCATGGGAAATGTAGTTCCAAAACATCTGGGGTGCCAAGGTTCGCCATCACTGCACTAGTGGATCAATTGGGTCCACCTGTCAGTTTTTCAGGTGGACCCGATCGGATCCGCCAGTATCTTCTATGGAGCGGCCTGTGTCAACGGACATCTGATCCCCAAAAACAGATGGATGGGTATCTGTCTGGAGGATCAGATTGGATGGCAGACAGGTACTACGTCTTGTCCCAAGGAGACAACACTTTACTCATATAGAGAAGGTTTGTGGTTGGACAATTTCCAGAAACAGTTATCTCCAAATCCCTAGTGACACAATAACACTTTACTCACTGTACTGTATCAATGTTGTCACTCTAGTAATAGGTTTTTGGTAGGATTAACGTTTTTGTTTTTTATTCTTATTGGACAGGTATAAGAAACATTTTAAATTGTATATAGCGGGTAAAAGAAGTTTTGAACACGTCACCATTTTTCTAAAGGTGTTATGAAATTTTCACCACGTCAGTATCAACTCATACAATTCAAACATACAGAGAAACCAAACAAGTTCATAAATGAAGTTATGTGTAATAAAATGTAATGACACAGGGAAAAAGCATTGAACACATGAAGAAATGGAGGTGCAAAAAGACATGGAAAGCCAAGACACCGTCTGAAATCTATCAGTAATTAGAAAGCAATCTTGCCCCTTGTCAGTGCAAATTAATAACAGCTGATTCAGTCTCAACTGATGGCCTATAAAAAGGTGTCTTCTTACCAAGGTGTCACGCAAGAAACATCTCATAATGGGTAAAAAGCAAAGTGCTCTCTCAAGACCTTCACAACCTTATTGTTTCAAAACATACTGATGGCATTGTTTACAGAGGGATTTCTAAACTTCTGAATGTTCCAGTGAGCAATGTTGGGGCCATAATCCAGAAGTGGAAAGAACATCATTTCACCATATACCAGCCATGACTAGTTGCTCCTTGCAAGATTTCTGACACAGGAGTCAAAAGAATTATCAGAAGAGTTGTCCAAGAGCCACGGATCACTTGTGAAGAGCTTCAGAAAGACCTGGAGTTAGCAGGTACAATTGTTTCAAAGAGAACAATAAGTAATGCACTTAACCGCCATGGCCTGTATGCACGCTCGCCATGCAAGACTCCATTGCTGAAGAAAAAGTATGTTGAAGCTTGTTTAACGTTTGCTGCAAAACATTTAGACAAGCCTATGAAATACTGGGAGAATATAGTCTGGTCAGATGAGACCAAAATTAAACTTTTTGGATGCCATAATGCACACCATGTTTGGGGGTCAAATGGCACTACACATCACCCCCAAAACACCATACCAGTAGTGAAGTTTGTAGGTGGGAACATCATGGTATGGGGCTGTTTTTCCAGCATACGGTACTGGCAAACTTCATGTCATTAAAAGAAGGATAAATGGAAAAATGTACGAAGACATTCTTGATAAAAATCTGCTGCCATCTACCAGAATGATGAAGATGAATTGAGGGTGGATATTTCAGCAAGACAATGATTCCAAGCACAAAGCCAAGGAAACTCTTTGGTTTCAAAGAAAGAAAATAAAACTGCTACGATGGCCCAGCCAATCACCTGAATCCAATAGAAAATCTATGGAAAGAACTAAAGATCAGAGTTCATAGAAGAGGCTCACGGAACCTTCAAGATTTGAAGACTGTGTGGAAGAATGGGCCAAAATCACACTTGAACAATGCATGCAACTAGTACCTCCATACAGGAGGCATCTAGAAGCTGTCATTACCAACAAAGGATTTTGTGCAAAGTATTGAATGTATTTCAGTTAGCGTGTTCAACACTTTTTCCTGTGTTATTCCATTTTATTACACATAACTCAATTCCTGAACTTATTTGTTTTGGTTTCTATGTATGGATTGCATAGGTTACTACCAACATGTGGTGAAAATTCCATGTCAATAGCACCTTTAGAATAATAATTACCTAGAAAAATGGTGATGTGTTCAATACTTATTTTACCCGCTGTATTTACCAGACAAAGAGGGAGCAAATAATAGAAGTTCATTGTTTGGGTTTACATGCACTCTAACCCAGGGGTGTGAAAAAAAAACACGGTTCAGACCCCTGCCCTTCTCACCAACTTGTGACAAAGGACTGGTCACCACGCTGTAACTGATATGCAACAATGACACGGTCAGCCTCATCCTGCACACAGATTTTCCAGCTTACAGGACTACAAACTAAGTGCCAGTAGACAGAGTAATTGTCACTGGGTGTAGTTAACTAAGAAATTAACCCTTTAAATGTCCACTACCAACTATTTTTATAGGGAAGCAGTAAAATTTCAAAAGATTAGCAATAGCAACTTATGATTTTAAAATAAACATGTGTAACACACACGGTCACCACAGACAGGTATATTCAGAGATTAATACTACAGTAGCACTCTTCAAGAGGCAGAGGTTCTTTGAGTTTGTTAGTACATTAGATACAGTTTAATGAAAAGGTCAAAATGGTGCAAATAAAATATTTACAAAAAAAAAAAAAAAAAAGGTATTGCAAAGAAACAAAAAGGAGTTGAAAATGAAAAATACTTCCAAGTCCTGGTTTCAGCAGAGTCCAATCAATGAGCAAGATGGTACATGAGCGCTCATACAACTTGACAGATGTTCCTTGGTTTGATGTTACATGAGAGCTGTCCCAATGTGTTTGCAGTCCACATTTCTTTGGCATCAAAGGGGTGTTGACTGAGACCATCTGACCAATTAAGCAGCTGAGGCATGACCCTGGGATGTCACTGTGTTTATGACTGTATCCCAGGTACAGTTTTCTATAAGCATTAATATCTCTAAATACTTACAGATTACAGTCTGCTAACCTGCATATTATTGTCTGGCATGAAATTAGCTTAGAAAAGGATATACCGTATTTATCGGCATATAACACTCACTTTTTTCCCCTGAAAATCAGGAGAAAATCGTGGGTGCGTGTTATAGGCCGATCCCCGCCGATTTTGTGTCATCGGAGCGATCGCGGCAATTGCCGCGGTCGCCGCCAACATACACAGCCGTGGGTAGATTCAAATATGGCGCAGAGACTGCAGGGCTTCGTCGGAGCCGAGATACATATACCTGAGTGTTCTCGGCTTTTTTCGAGAATCCGAGAACACTCTGGTATGTGTATCTCGGCTCTGACGAAGCCCTGCAGTCTCGGCGCCATATTTGAATCTACCCATGGCTGGACTGAGGCAAAGCTGCACGGGCAAACCTGCACTAACAAAGCTGCACTGGGGCAAGGCTGCACTGACACTGAAAAGGCTGCAGATGGACAGATAAGGCTGCATTGATGGGCATTTTAATGTAAGTTTTTTTTTTCTTAAACTTCCCTCCTAAACTTGGGGTGCGTGTTATACGCCGATAAATACGGTAAGTATGGCTTGTTTCGGATGTATACTTTACCCAGGAGGGATAAGGTGTTCCAGTGGTTCCCCATATCCTCTTATATATGTTTGTTTGTTTTTTTTTTTAACTTAAAACACTACAAATTCACAGAGGGCGGTATATATATATCCTTATGCTGGCTGTGCCATTATTATTTCATGAGTTATGAAATAGAGATTATAGATTCTACTCGGAGGAAAGCGAAAGCAATGTGCATTGCTACTTCAGCTAAGGTATTTATTACCAAGTATCTATTAACTCTCTAGTTACTTAAATGGGCAAGTCAAACGTAGGTACAACCATTACAAAAGGTCTTTAACCTTTCTAAACAAAGCGCCAGTTTATTGTCCTTCAGACATTAGGGGGGCCTGACCATGGTCCCCCCAGGAGCCACAAATGCCCCAGTGTCAGTGGGAGTAAACATTGCCTCTGACTTTGTGCTCAGTGGAAGTAAAACAAAAACAAAAAAAAAAAAGTCATAGCACCTCTGGTCAGTAGGAGCAGTAATTGTGCCCTGTCAATGGTGTTGGAGGAATAGTGTCCCATCGTTGGTGTCAGTGGGAGGAATAGTGCCCCATTGCTGGTGCCCTGAGGGGCTGATAAAGGCAAGCAAATGGCCTGTATTCAGCCCACAGTCTGCAGTTTTTAGACCACTGCTCTAACCCCTTTACCACAGCAGCAGCTGGTGCTTTAAATAGGTTGCGATACCTGGGGATCGTACAACACTGATACTGATCACTGCTAACAGGGGGAAAAAGCACATAATAACCAATACAATATACCAAATCACATCAGCTGGGCTCCAGTACATGGGTAGAAACACAAGGAGACTGTCTGTTCGGGTCAAGGAACATATGAATATCTGTAATGGCTACCCCAAACATAGCGTGTCTAGGCACTTTCATATGTTTCATAACGGGGACCCTACTTTGCTTACCTTTTTTTGGAAAAGAATAGATAAAATCAACCAACAGCAAAAAGAGATCTCACAAAACAAACTATTAAAGATAAAAATAAAATAAGGAGTGTGTGGCTTTTGATTATTTCCAGTGGATTCCATTTTCTTACAATTCAAACATTGTTTTATTCTGAGGTTTGACAATTCTTCCCCTTTGAGCAAAATCAGCATAGGTTTTAAACGATTTGACTGGTATTTGCATTCTAGTTTTTAACCACAAGATGGTGATATTTACATAACATTTACCATTATTATATACAATGTCTATTAATGTTATTGTTGTTGGTTTGACATCAAATATTGTAAGACTCACCCATTGATGTGATTTGGTATGTTACATTGGTTATCATTTGCTTTTGTCCATGTTAACAACGATCATCCATTTGTGGGCAATTGCAATGTGGCCACACCTCCTGATGACATCCTGGATGTGATGAAACACGTAGGGACAGGGACTTCAGGTTGCCATGTCACTTACGCTGATTGGAGGAACGGCGCTTCTTACCTGTACATTGGCAGATCATTCCAGGTTTCAGGTTAGGCACAACACTTGCTAGTGAACATATTTTGAGCATTTTTTTTTATGTTTTATTAAATATTGGTGATATGCTATGTTTCCCATAGTTGTTTTCTCCTGAGTTCCCTGTGGGTGTACGGATTAAAAGTCCTTAAAATTGTGACAACATACAAAAGAGCAGCCGATTAATACTTTCGCTGACAGAGCCTGGTTTGCATCTTTTGCACACGTTTAAAAAATCATTTTATGCCTGAAGATTACAAAAAACCTCCAAACATTATATATTTTCTGAAAGCAGACACCCTAGAGAACAAAATAGCAGTAGTTCCAATTTTTTTTTTTTGTCACTTCATATTACAGCAAAGGTCTAGAAAACGCATTTTTCAGAGCTCAGTTTAAAAAAAAAAAAAAAACACTCTAAAGTGAATTTTAGGGCAAACAAATGCAATAAACTATTCAAATTTTTGGTAAAATATAAAAAAAAGACAAGGTTGCGTCAAGTAAATAGATACCAAATATGTTAAACCTTAAATTTGTGTGCACCTGTGAAATGGCGACAAACTTCAGTACCCTATATTCTCTATAGGATGATGCTTCAAAAGCCCCCTGTAGGTCATCAGTTTAAGGTTACGGATGAGTTCTTGTGCATGGATTATTGCTCTCACTTGCAGCGTGCGCAGCGATATGCAACATGTGTATCGCAATCAACGTTCTCACATGTAGGCGCCCCCAACGCGTGCATATACTTGGGGGTGGGGGGGGGGGATTTTATGTGCAACTTTTTTTTTTCCATCACATCCACTTTGTGATGATTTTAATGTGACAGGTTCTCTTTAATGAGACAACACTGCATGTCTCCTCTGGGCTCCACTCAATATATTGCAATGCAGATCGCATTGCAATACATGCCATCCCGGCTCTGCTCATTTTATTTTTTTAATATACCTTTTTCACTATAGTGTTAATAGGGTAAGCGGAGCTTTCTTACAATAATTCACCTATTTATTCTCAGGTCTGCCAAGCAGGGGCGTTGCTGGGTCTACAAAAGATCATGGGCTAGAGCCCATAGTAGTAAAGTAAAGAAAGTCATACACATGTATATAATATACGTGTGGGTGTACAGTATATATATCTCTGAGTGTGGATTCCCGCTTACATCAGGGTCCCCAGAGAGCCCCCCCACTTACATCAGGGTTCCCAGAGAGCCCACCCCCCTTACATCAGTGTCCCCAGAGCCTCCCTCCTTACATCAGGGTCTCCAGAGCCCCACTCATTACATCAGGGTCCCCAGAGAGCCCACCCCCTCTTACATCGGGGTCCCCAGAACCCCCCTTACATCAGGGTCCCTAGAGAGCCTCCCTACTTACCTCAGGGCCTCCAGAGCCCTCCTCATTACATCAGGGTCCCCAGAGCTCCCCTCATTACATCAGGGTCCGCAGAGATCCCACCCCCTTACATCAGGGTCCTCAGAGAGCCCACCCCCCTTACATCAGGGTCAATAGAGAGCCTTCCTACTTACATCAGGGTCCCCAGAGATCCCACCCCCCCTTACATCAGGGTAACCAGAGCCCCCTTACATCAGGGTCCCCAGAGAGCCCCAGGGCTCAGGAGTTGGCTACATAAACAATGCAGGGCTCAGCTGTGCCCATCTATGCAGCCTCACCAGTGCCGAGCAATACACCCCCCCCCCCCCCCCACTACAGTGCCTTCTGTCCCCTGCACCCCACCACACACACTGTGTAAGTAGAACTCTTACCTTACACAGGTGTACAGCAAGCAGAGCATCTGAGATCGGCATCACAGAGCTGGATGGGGGCGGGAACTACAGAAGTTAACTTTTCACATTAACAGGCTGGTGATTGGTTGCTAGGATTGTCCAGCAACCAATCACCTGCTGTTTAATGAAAAAGTTGACTCCTGCGGTTCCCGCCCCCATCCAGCCCTGTGATACTGGGCGCTCGCCACTGTCCAATGAAGGGGACAGCAGCGAAAATTTCCACGGGTCAGGTGCCCGCATTCAGCTGTAGCCGGCCCGGTGCCAACCCCTGCCCTAGAGACTCGGGGCTATAGCCTCAATAGCCACCCCCTAGCAACGCCTCTGCTGTCAAGAAAGCATACGGCCACACAACGAAGTTGGGTGAGAACTGAGAAGCAGTCCAATTGCGTAAGGGGATCTTTACTGTTAGCGCAGTAAGGATACGAAACTCCCTTCAGTTGTGGTGTCAGCGGGGAGTGTAGCAAACACAATGTACAGGGATATTAAAAAATGGTAGTGGCATAAACATACACCACTCTTCATAGGGGTTTATTTCTGTTAGGAGTGCTGAAGGGTATAAAACATTCTAGAAAAGGTAACTGGAATCTGAATGTTTATCATTTTTGTAAATAAACTAATGAAACCAGTTTTAAAAGCAGACGTTCACCCCCACCTATGAATTCATGACCCCCCCTGCTTACACGTTTGTTTGTTTTTGAGGGGGTGTTACCTTTATCACTGGTGACTTAATGTGCCAAAGTTAAATGCCATTAACAACAAAGTAAGGGTCTGTGGTGTCCTTTTATGAAAGTGAGGTAAAATACCGCTTTTCAGTTCTCAGGCATTCTCAGAGGAGATCGCTCTCCTCTGAGTGCCTGTTTATGAAAGTGTGTAGATCGCTTCTCATGTTGAGTTGAGGAGCGATCTACAAATGCCAGGAACTCCTGAGAAACGGCTCCTCTCACTATAATCTCGCGTGATATAGCGGGATTACAGTATGAGGAACCATAAAATACAAAGTGTAACACAAATCAGCACACATTATTCCCCAACATAATAAAATAACAAAGTTAACTTCCCCCTACACAATATACATTAACCTAATTATAAAAAAAACATTGTTTTTATCAATATTTAAAGATCATACATGTCCCTATTTAAATGTGAATGGTGTATAGTAAATGAATGTAATGCACATATGTAATGCAGCTATACACCATTCATATAAATGCAAAATACATTTATAATCATTAAAAAAATAATTTTAATAAAGTATACAAGTATAAATATTTATTAATAAATTAAAATAAAATATATTTCATAATTGATAAACATAAAAATTGATAAACTGGTGCAATGCGAGAACACTGCGAATCCACTGCGGGTTACCGCATCGCACCGACTCGCATGTCAGTTCACACTGCCATATGCGAATCGCTGGGGAGTGTCAATACATTGTTAAGGACACCCCCAGTTCAGCTTGCATATCACACTGCGAACTGACAGTCCAGACATGCGATCCGATTCTGGTCCGAACAGAAAAAAGGGTCCTGTGCGTGTTTGCACCGAATGCAGTGCGATATCAGCCATACTACCTGTACAGCTGATATCGCAACGCACAGACATCGCATGTAATGTGAATGGCAGTGTGCTGCGAATAACATGCGATGCCTGTGCGATGTCCGGCATCGCACAAGTGTGAACTGGGCCTAAAAGTTAACAACACCCCCAAATCAGTTCGCATATCGCAGTGCGATCTGCAAACTCGGACAGTAATTGAATCGCATTGGGGGGGGAACACCCATGCGATCCGATTCTGCTGTGGACCAAAAAAAGGGTCCTGTAAGAGTTTGGTCCGAGGGCAATGCAAATTTAGCAATACTATCTGTATGGCTGAAATCGCATCGCACAGAGATCGGATGTGATTTTGCACTGCAGTGCGGTGCGAATCACATCCGATCTTGGACACCGCAGCAGTGGGAACTGGCCCTAAACCATATTGCATTTGCACCAAAATGGTACAGGACCCTTTATTTGGTCCGCACTGGAATCTGATCGCATGGGTGTGAACACGCATGCGATCCGATTCCTGCACCATTACATAGTTCGCACTGCGATCTGTGAAATGATCTGGGGGGTGTCATTAACTTTACATTGACACCTGCAGTGGTGCGCAGATGTCAATGTAGGTGCGATGTGAAAACCCACACAGGAATCACGCTGGTTCACGCATCGCACAAGTGTGAACTCAGCCAGAGACATGAATATCTAAAAAAAAAAATATACATATCTATATATATATCTATATCTATCTATATATATATATCTATATCTATCTATATCTATCTATATATCTCTCTATCTCTCTATCTCTCTATCTCTCTATCTCTCTATCTCTCTATCTCTCTATCTCTATCTCTCTATCTCTATCTCTCTATCTCTCTATCTCTCTATCTCTCTATCTCTATCTCTCTATCTCTCTATCTCTATCTCTCTATCTATCTCTCTATCTATATCTCTATATATATCTCTATCTATAGATAGATATATATTTTTTTTTAGATATTCATGTATGTACACACTATAAATTCCTATCCTGCTGGTTTTGGGGTGTGTAATGGTGGGGACGATGTACTATGACTGTTTGGTGAAAGAAGTCAAAAGACTTCTTGCTTTCTCCAGAATATCAGTCAGTTTCAGGCTTCTCACTCTGATTCTCCACTTCTGAAATGGTGAATCAGAAAGTGAGAATTCTGTCACAGATCGCCAGTGAGGTGCTGAGATCGCACCTTCATAAACTGGCCGTTTCAGTGAATTCTCACTGTGCTGAGATAATCAGCGGAGAACATGTTCTCCGCTGATTATCTCAGTTTCATAAACTGGTAATGAGCTGAGATCAGCGGTGAGACTCGGGATCGCCGCTGATCTCAGTTTCATAAAAGGACACCTGTATCACATTTTACCTGCTTCAAGCAACTTTTGGCTTGAGAAAGCAGATTGCACCCATAGGCATCAGCTGTTCTGGGGTGCTTCCTCAATATGGAAGACGCAGTAGTCTCTAAAAAGACAATTTATGGACCATAGTCTTAAACACAATCTAATTTTAATATATGGGTTATCTCAGCAATTGGCTGAATGGATAGCAATCGATTTAAAGTGTTACTAAACCCAGGACCCTGCATTCACTAGATGTGGTCTCCCACAGAACATGGAAATGCAATAATTTTAGTAAATATAAACTAAGTACCTTTTCAAATCAGCAGTATTCTATCAGTGCTTGGTTAAAGCTTGTAGGAGTAGTTTTCATTCTGTACTGGCTGTCCTATCAGGATGCAGGATCCCCGACCCTCTGTCTGGACAGTGCTGATTGGATGTGATCAACACAGGGCCATACTCGCAAGAAAAAAACAAAAAAAAACCCTCTAGCAATACAAACCAAACTGACCATGTGCAGCCTGACTCCATTAATGGTCTTATCTGGACATGTTTTGGAGACAATGCAAGGAGGATCTGTGCATACAGGATCAAACAGCCTTTTTACACAATGCAGAGGATTAAACCCTTAGGTTCCACAGGGAGTATAACAAGCATGCTTTACTGCATATACACACTGATTTTACTGTTGCGGGTTTAGAAACACTTTAAACTGGTTGTTAACCCACTCTGCTAACTTCCTGGCTGGTCCCATGAGCTCTGAAATCAGGTATAGCGGTTTTATTTATTTATTTTTTTAAATATAAAAACAAGACAGGAGCACCTATCATTTAGGAAACACACAGGATTATATAAGATATTAAAAGTAATTTTAGGAACAGGAGGGGAGAGAGCGGTCACTTGACACAGAGCAAACAGGCTGGGAGAGAGGAGAGCTGTGGATGACGGCGGCACATAAACTGACCACGGTGTCAGGGCTCAGCAGCCATGATACACTGTGGTCAGTTTACAGGGGGAGGGCAGAACCAGGTATTTCAGGTGATACAAGGGGCCAAATTACACAGCACAAGCACTGTGCTGTATAATATGCTTTAACCCTTTTACTGTCAGGGCTGTACGGACCTACAGAAGTGCCTGCAGGTGGCCAGGTCCGTACGGACCTCATTTCTCCCTCTGCTATAAGCTCATGGTCACTTCAATGACCATAAAAACAATTCTATAACTCTGATCAGCGGATTACAACCCGCTGATCAGAGTTATTAACCTCAAATGTGACCGCCGTCAATTCCAACCCCTGCTTCTCCGCCTCCCCCCACTCTCCTTTCCTATCCCCTTCAACACCCTAGCACTGATTACCTACCCCCCCTTCATCCGATCCCTTGCAGCTACCGTCATCCCTCGTCTGCCACTTCCGCCAGCTTCAGGTGCTGCATGGGGCTTCGGGGGATCCAGATGTGTACCCCCGATTCTTGTCTGCTCAGAGCAGCATCCCTCCTTCCCCTCCCGCAGCTTTTGCCTGCGCTAAGCTCCAGCGAGCTGTCGGGCTGGGGAGAACGGTACAGGTGAAGTGGTGGCTGGGGAGGGAGCTTGGTAAAACGTGTTTACCAGTTTCATCCCTGTAATACAGTGGCTATAGGCAGCGATTGCTCCTATGTCTACTGACAGCTGATACATAGTAACACAGGCGGTTTACTATGTATCAGACTGTCATTTTATGAAGGAATGAGAAATCTCTATACAGATTCCTTATAAAGTGCTGCAGAGAAAGGGACCATCTTAGTCCCTCTGTCTCAAAAAAAAAAAAAAAAAAAAGATATGGGGATCTGTTTAGACCTCTGAGGCTGGGGGGGTCTTCAGTGAGATATCAGGACTCTAATCATGTGGCTTAGGGGGAGGAAAAACAAAAAAATAAAAAAAAACACACACACACAACCTCATACAAATGTACGAGTCAGACCCCCTTCACATGGAGTAGACTGTCAAGCAGATCCGCCTGCTCAGCAGGGGATCCATCTGCTGATCCGGCGAATGACAGGTCCGCATCCTCTCCGCTGATGCAGAGAGGACACGGACACAGCCCGCTGTTCTCTATGGGGCGGTCGGATGGAAACAGACCACCTCTCCATTTCCATCGGATGATATCCGATCTGCTAGATCAGGGATATGCAATTAGCGGACCTCCAGCTGTTGCAGAACTACAAGTTTCATGAGGCATAGCAAGTCTGACAGCCACAAACATGACACCCAGAGGCATGATGTGACTTGTAGTTTTGCAACAGCTGGAGGTCCGCTAATTGCATATCCCTGATCTTGATGGATGGGGAATGGGATCACCAGCCATCTGTTTTTAGCTGATCGGATGCAAGTGATTGTAAACTGGACACATGTCCATTTACATCAGCCTTTCCAAAGAGAACAATGGTTGGTCCGATTGGGCTCACCTGAAAAACGGACGGGCAGACCCGATTAGTCCACTTGTGTGAAAGGGGCCTAAGGCCTTATTCACACAGGGCATACACAGCGTACCTTTACAGGGATGCACAGGTGTTCTGTGCATCCAGTCCCATTGATGTCATTCAGGATGTAGCAACTGCACGAACAGAGCCGTTGCTCCTAATTTTACATCCATGTAGGCCGGCATGCATGTCCCTGAGCTCACAATGTCTGCGTTCTGGGTCATGTACCCACACGGATGTCAATTTGGATGAAACGACTGCACAGGCATAGCTGCTGTGCCCAATCTGACATAAATGGGACTGCCTGTACGGGGATGCACAGAACACCTGTGCAGGTAAACATGGCTCTCCATGGACATACAAAATTCTGTGGCATACTAAAGTGTAAGTTATGTTTATGTGCACTATTAATGATTTTTGTGTATCTAGTGAAAATAGGGATATAATGAACATTTGCGCAATTATTGCGGGGCAAAAAAAAAAGTTTTTTTTTTTTTTTTATTCTACAGGTCATGTGCTTTCAGAAAATATCTAGTTTGAGGGGTCTTTTCAAATTCTGAAAGCTGTAAGTGAAAAATGGTAACCTCTGGATTTTGAGAGTAAATTGGTTTTTATTTACAGTTGTGTACCTTCAGTTTTCACAAAAAGGTGCAAATTAAAATGTACAAATATTTATTATTAACTCAATACAGGTTAAGCCTTTATATTTACTAGGAACTGTGTACATTTTGCCATGTATGAATCCACTATTAATGATTTGTGTATTTTTAGCAAAAATATTGTTTTGAGAAACATTTGCACAAAAATTGCAGTGCCTTAAAAATCAGTAGCACCTTTTTATTCTACTGACCATGTGCTTTCAGAAAATGTATGGGGGGGGCGCACTTTTACAAATTCTGAAACCTGTTAATGAAAAAGGAAAACCTCTAGGTTTTTAAAGAATTTTTTGCGTACGTCCAATTTTCACTATTTCTCAAAAAGGCGCAATTTAAAATTTACAAATATTTGTTATTTATTAACTCAATACAGGTTAAGCTTTTATATTCAGTAGGAATTTAGCAGAAATTTAGAAAAATTTGCTGTGTTTTTATCTGCCAAAAATGATCAAACAATATATTTGTGAAAAATTGTCTAAACATTAGCGTAAATATTGCGGGACCTTAAAATCAGTAGCACGTTCTTTTTAATCAACCGGTCCTATGCTTTCAGAAAATATATGGTTTGGGGGGGGGGGGGGGGGGGGGGTCTTTAAACTCTGAAAGCTGTAAAGGGAATAATGAAAACCTTGAGATTTTGAGAAATGTGGTTATTTACATTTTTGCGTATGTTCAGTTTTCACCATTTTGCAAAAAGGTGCAATTTAAAAATTACAAATTTGTCATTAGCTCAATACAGGTTAAGCTTTTATATTTAGTAGGAATTTTGTTGTTTTTATCTGCCAAAAATGATTTTAGAAAATTTTTTGCAAATATATGGTTTTATAAACATTTGCGCACATACTTTAAAAGAATATATGATCGGGGGATTATTCAGGCCTAAAATTATTTTTTAAGCAAAGGGGTTAAAGGATGTTGGCATCTATGATATTTCAGAGAGCATTATATTCATACATTTACTCCATTGTAATCATACAAGACTATCTCCTCTTCCTTCAAACAGATTACAATAAAACCATGGTCAATCCCTTCAACAACTGTTCTGTTCTATCATAATCAGGTTACTATTGTTCTGTTGTATGCTGACATCTAGTGGTAGTTTAGGGCCACTACAACTTGTCCTGAGATTTGGTCTCTCTCTCGCTCTCTGTCCTGTTCAGTTTTAGCTGGACCATCCCTGTTTTTCTATGTTCCCTCACTCATGGTTAGTTCTTTGCAGAGACAGTGCTTAGGAAAAGTCATGGTGTTCTTACGCATCCAAAGAATGGAAAACATCTTCTGTACTTGCCTAAAGTAAAACTGCCTTAGATTGAACTTATCTCATTGAAGAGTTAGGTTGCCTGTGGATGGTGCCAAGTCAGCAGATGACCATACTGTCAAGACAGACTGAGTCTAAGGCAGTAGGTCATTGCATAAGGCGGCATTTGAAAACAGAACAATAATCTAGCGATATACTGATGGGATGGGCCATGGTTTCCGTGAAATCTTACTGATGTTAAAAAGATTAACCACTTGCAGACCTCCCACCTGCACTTCGCTACCCGATTCTGGGTTTAGGGCGCACGCATGCGCGTCGCCAGGCCGGCACTCGCTGTGATTGTATAAGTCATTGTCCTGCTGATCAGCTATGTGCAATTGCAGCCCAGAGCTCTATGTTGACAACACAGAGCTCTGTTCAAAAAAAGAATGATCTCCGTTGCAGCTCAGCCACCCGTTTTTACCATCCTCTGACCATTCATCTGAAAGAGACCCATTTCAAAAGCAGCTGTACCTATTATTCCTAGCGCCAGGTGTTTGTTTTTTATATGTTTACATACTTACGGACCTTCCCATGACCAAAATTAAATATTGAGAAAAAAAGTTCAGCCCTTCACAAGTCTGTTTCTCATGTGGCCCAATGGGAAAATGAATTGCACACCCCTGCCTTAGGGTGTCACTTTTCCAAAATGGCCATTTTGCGGGCGTTTTTCAGGAATTCAAAAAGGTGATCAGTATTCAGAGAATCAGCTGTGCAACTTAAGGCCCTTGAAAGCCTGAAGATGAGCTTTGGATTTTGAAGGGAAAAAAAAACCACTTGCAGTTGGTATTCCCATACTCGGAAAGGGTGGCAGAATGTGTTTTTCAGTGCTATTGTGAGTATGCTCAAAACCTATAAAAATTACAATTTTGTGGGGGAAGAAAATTAAACTACTTTCTTCCGGTTTCTTCCATTAGAAACTAAAGTCTAGTGAAAACAAACAAAAAATCATCCCAAGTATGTTTTATTGTACTTTAAATACTAGCGTGCACATGCACACTATGCGATTCACAGACGTCAGGTGACCAGTCATTATGGTTTTAGAGGTATACGTGAGGCCCTTAGGGAAGGGATCCATAACCAACAGGGACAACATGGAAAACACTAAACGTGGTTGCAAACCTCAGACATGAAATATGAACAAAGCATATCCCTCTATAGTGTGTACTTGTCTCAATCTAGAGCACCAAGTGTTATTTCTGTCTGCTGCCTCATTCCCCTGCTATAAGCATGAGTCACTGACGAGTTTTCCTGACCAAGAAAAAAAAAAGAAAAAAAAAAAAAAAAAAGGTGGCGGTGGAGGGCACAGTACATGATTGACAGCCTCAAGCTGTGTGTCAAGGGGGTGTTTTCCTTCCCTCCAATCAGCTCTCCGCCCCCTGCTTTTCAGAGCTGAGAGATTTTCTCTAAAATTCTGCACTTTAAATGGATGTAGGAGAAAGATGTCTGTAGATAAACAGGTACAACGTATGTAGAAGGATTTATGTAATCTTTGTATTGCCTGAGGTCAGCCGCTTCACTGGGTATATGAAAGTGTTTACAATAACTTTAGCTGGCAAGAATTCCAAGATCAGTTTAAAATGCTGTCGTTTTCTGACATTTATGATGGTTGCGCAAAGTGAAAAACTAAAATAAAGCAAAGCTTTGGAAAACATTGTTGCTACTCACCATCATATATTCAAGAACCGTCAATTCTCCGTCAACAAAATAAAACCTCTTTAGAAATTATAAATAGTGTAACTTTATTTAAAAAGATTTGAATTCATCTCAAAATCTAAATTTAACTTTCTTGTACCATCTAAATGTGAATCATTGCAAGACTTTCATTTCAGTTATGTCAGAAGTACTTAAGACTTTAATTTCAAGCTCATTAATTCAAATTCCACATATCCACACAAGTGTGTTCATTCTCAGGCTGTGCAGAACATGTTCCAGTGTCAGATTCTATCATGTAAGAAGGTCTTAAGTCACACAGTGAAATACACTGGTCCTGGTTTATCAGAGCGTGAAAGAACTGTGTTTGGTCCATGGCAATCAGTCAGATTCTTCTTTCCCTCTTCCAGTGTAGGTTTAAAAAGAAAAGGAAGGATCTGATAGGTTCCTTCTGAACAAACAGATGGTTCTTACTTGGTACTGATAAATAAGGCCCAGTATATCCAAAAGGGGTGTGGAAAAGACATGCAAATGAGCACTTCGAGTAGCTAATCTGCTTCCCTATACAGGGAGTATATAACATTAAATAAAAAATAACTTGATCATGGACAAAAATTAATACAGTAATCTGTCATTAATGACAATACGTAGTGCATAAAAACATTGCATCAAAATTCAATCTAAATTATTGGATATGTCCATTTTTTTGTATATATTTCAAGTAAACAAAAAATACATTCACAGTTGAGAATTTAACAAAAATTCTTTTGCAGACAGCTTAAAAAGTGAACTGAAAAACTGTTCCCATCTGAGGCTTTTTATCCTCTGCAAGTTTTGCAAACTTTTTGCAAAACTTGCAAACATAACATGGGCTTCTAAAGATTTCCCTTGACTTAAGTTAGGGGCTTGCAGCTCACATATACCCATGACACCACCATTTTAGACCCAATATTGATCAGGTCCAACAATTCTGGGTATATAGACAGATGCTGGCTGCAGCCCCTTGCACTGTATATAAACTAATTTCTGTGGTGGTTACAGGTGGGTTTATTATTTTTTTTAGGCAGCAGCTTGTATTTACTAAAAAAAGGGGTTTTATACTAGTGACACATTTGTTTTTCTTTGTTAGTGATTTTACATTTAATCCTCAGAGGCTGCCTTTGACCACCTAACTGCGTATGGAAAATAAATACACCTCATTAACACTGTGTCCCTAGCTTATCTGAGTCCAAGCCATCTGCTACAAGAGATGAAGGCCAACATGCTAAAGAGCCTGGCCAGGAGGAGTCAGTCTTGATCCATACTTAAACAGTAATGCTATATCGCACCACATCAACCTGCTGTGAAAAGTAAACATAAAATTGCCACTGTGTCAAGAGTTTTCTTATAAAACAACTTAAAACTACTAAAAGCATAAAAACACAATTTAAAATAGTAAAATAAACACAAAAAAAAAAGTAACACCACCTTGCTTGTTCTTTGGTTTTCTTACCACATGCATTTTCATGCAATAATATCATACCAAGTGTTTCATTGCTGCAAAACACACTGTACAATCCTCGCCAAGAGCTTTGCTTATCACTTTCATCCTCTGCATCTGTGCCCATGTACTGGTTATAAAAAAAAAAAAAAACCCCAACACTTCAAATTACATCTACCAGTGTCCTCCACACTTCCGTAGGAATGGAAACCATTCCGCACATCTAGAGCTATCCTCATACGTGGCGGTTAACTTATAATAAAAATAAGATTGCCATAAAAAAAAAAAATCTCTTAACTGAAAACCTACAACATCCCTCTACCTTTCTTACTACATACAACGAACCAACCGTTTTGGTGAAATCTCTCCAACGCCATGAAATATACTTTGTAAAGCAGCTGAACGTGAACTGTTGACTTCCCATGGCAGACAGCCTTAATTTGTATATATATCATCTTCCTTTGTAGCAGCTTAATATATGTATATCTACACAATACACGCAAACTTGATTGTAACATGTTGTGCTGACTGCATAGTTACTCCTCTACCCCGCAGCGGTGGGCAGCATCCTTATCGTCCATCACTATTTCCGCCGAATCAAAACTTCCTAAACTTTCTCAGAAAGTCCCCATCTCTTCCCTCATTTCCACCTCCCATTTCATCACTTGCTATTAAGCCTCGAAGCTGGATTCTCCGACAACCTTCATTAATTCTTCCGAATCTTCAGGTGTCGAGTGCGTGCCTGAATTGGCCAAACTATAAAACAGTTGCCCCAGTAAGCAATCACCGTTGAAATATTTTCTTCACATAAATAACAGCTCTTGACATGTTTTAACACAATCTTAATAGATTAAAGCTTTTATAATTTACATGAAAAAGAAACACATTTATGAATGTTTTTGTTTTGTGGATTGTCTGCAGCAAATACCACCTGTGCAGAGAGAACCTATATAAAGTCTCAGTAAAAGTCATTATCCTTGTCAACATTAGACTAGGTTTGGGGCCAGTTTATGACACTTCAGATAGACATCCTTTCAGGAATATATACCCTGCCACGTAAGTCTGTTGGACAGAGCTGCAATGCTCCGTCATGCGGTAACATAGAAATTCCCTCTGACTTGGTTTTAGCCAGGTTTGTGCACTCCGCTCAAAGCTTCCTCTAATTTCTCCTTGTAGGATGAATAGCGCCGCTTTAAGGTCTGCAATTGCTCCTCTTCCTCCTTGTCTAAGATGCGCAAGAAGTTGTGCAATTCTGGTATTGTGAAGGCATCCCACTGAAAAACACAATTCCAAAAACGTACAATCAGACATGGCTTAGAATGTTACTCTCTGAAATGTTATTAAACAAAACCCATTTACATGACAAGGCCCTTTGAGTGTGCTAAAAAAAAAAAAAAAATACCTTTCATGATAGGAGATAACAGCTAATATTAATATGCCAAACTAGATCAATTACAACATTTTGTTACAGATTTGTACAATTTTAATACCAGGCACTTTCACCTTCTTTCCTTGCCCAGGCCAATTTTCAGCATTGTCACACTGAATGACAATAGTGCGGCCATACAATGCTGTACACAAACAAAATTGTATTTTTTTTTTTTAAGACACATGGAGCTCTCCTTTGGTGGTAATCACCACCAAGTTTATTTTTTGCTAAACAAATGGGAAAAAACAAAAAAAAACAAAAAACCAACACATAAAAAATAAAGTGTTTCTGTTCTAACATTTTGAATATAAGTAATTTGTCTCCTTCACCAATTGTACTGATAGGCATCACCGATGGGCACCACTGCCAGGCATCACTGGTGGGGCTGCACGGATAATCATTGCACCAATTATGAGTGCAGATCCACCGAATGAGGAAAGACGCTTATCGGCTCTCCGCTACTCACGCGCTGTCAGCATGAGTAGAGGAATGCTGATAACCGCCACTTTCTATTTACACTAATCAGCTATGGACACCTCTTTGGTGCGCATGTGCGGTTTGTTCTGAAGGACATTATATGACGTCCAGTCAGAACAATTGAAACCGCCCAGCTGTCATTTTGCTATAGGCCGGGCAAAATCTGAACAGCTTTCCATCTCAGATGTCAAACCCTGCAACCGTTGCCATAGATCTAAAAATCCAATGCACAGTCTACAGCCGGGGGGGGGGGGGGGGGGGGGGTCAGCAACCTGTAGATTGGGGACAGGTGACTGGTAGATCACAGTCTGGGCTTGCTGACCCGCCATCCCAGAGCATCAAACAGAGTGAAATGCAGAGGAACTACTTGTAAAGTTGGAGCTGTAGTAGGGAGCAAGGGACGCATAAGTCAATGCCTCCTCTGTGGTACTGGCTCCTATCCCATGCGGAGTCATACCAACTGCACTCCATCTCTTATCCCAGATAGGGGTCTCCAGAGTGGTGCCACCAGCAGTGAAGCAATAAACTGGGCATAGTATATGGCTGCTTTCACACTGATGTGCTGCAACTAATCCACACCGTGGGTGCGGTGTACCTAAAGCTTTCCTGCAGTTTTGCTGCGCTTGGCCATAGGACTTCGTTTATATCCTACAGATTTGGTGCACTTTCTGAATGCAGGAGTTTTGGGGCGCTTTCAGGAAGTGCACCACATCTGCGGGGTATAATAGAAGTCCATGGCAAAGCGCAGCTAACCCAGGAAAGGCACATATACAATGTGGTGCAAGTAAACCGCAGCACACCAGTGTGAAAGCAGCCTTATAGGGGGCTCAGAACAGTAAGGGTGCATTTAAATTTGAAGTGTGGGGTGAGGGGGATGGTAAAACCCCATGGTGAAGATGTGTTTTTACCTTCCCCGCCCCAACTGCAGCCTCTTTAGCTGCAATAGCCAGGGATGTACACGTGTCGCAGCAGGAGTTATATGCACTGTCATGGTTGGTGGGTGTAGCACCTGCCAAGCATGACCCATTCAAGTGAATGAGGCTGCACAGCAAGTTCCCTGCAACCTTGTGCAGTACAGCAAACAAAGGTGTTAAAGCAGGCAGCATTGTTTTGCTTTATCACAACCTGCTTCAACACCTTGGACCCTGCAGAAGCATGCAGCTGTGGTGCGCTTGCAGAGTGGCCCCATTTCTCTGAACGGGTCACGATTGGCAGGCGGTAGCACCCGCCAAAAACAACAGGGGGTTCAATTCCTACTCAGGCATGTGTACACCTTTGGATGCTGCCTCAGAAGTTAAAGGGGGTAGGGCCTGGAGGCGGTAAACCCTCAACTTAACCACAGGGTTTTACCACCACCCAACTTTACATGTTAACGAGCCCTAAGGGTGCTGCTGCCAAATGCAACTAAAAGCTCGTTCACAAGTGCAGCAGGCAAAGCTGCTCCCCTGAAAAGTGACCAGAGTTTGACAGGTGGTGAGCAGGAGATATGCTGCCTACTCACCCCCCGATTTAAACCCATGATTGCAACATGGTAGTACGGCAATTAGAGGTTTAAATCAGGTGTGAGGAGGCGACACAGGTGATACTGTGTCTGGTGATCTAGGACTTCTGCCATATTGTTCAGGTAGAGATCTACCTCTTTAAGGTTGCCTACCCCTGATCTACGGTTACACAGTGATTCTGTAACATTTTACAGATCTACACCTAATACAGATTTCTAAGGCCTTAAGTGTACATGAGCATTACCCCCATGGTGGGCTGGGGTTACCCCCACAGGGAAGTACAGTTGTTCCATGCATCCCTGTGTAGGCAGTGCAATTAGGACACAGTGGTTGCATGAACACAGTTTGTAGCTGTGCATTTATATGGATGTCATGTCATATTAGGAACATGCTGTGGCTGTCCATGCAGCCACAGCATCCTAATTAACTGCTATGAGACTTCATGCACAGGAACACCTGTGCATCCCAGAGGGGGTAAACATGGCCCACCACAGGAGTATGCTTATATACACCCCACATGAACGAGGCCTTAGAAATCTGTATTAAGCGCAGATCTGGAAATGTGTAGGCCTAAACGTTAACATGTTCACTAGGGAATTGTGATTAGGCAGCAGAACTCTGCCTATATGTCAGCCACACACGTCACCAGTTGACGCCTCAGCAATTGTTGAATGATTAAATAAAATTTCTAGGGTAAAAAGGCACACAGATGTTGAGACTTTATTGAAGAACTAGCACATAGAATAAAAAAAGTGAGTAGTGGTCTGGCCCCCCTCCCGTATAAAACAAAGTGGTGGGTACAAGTAAAACCATAATCACTTCTTACCATGACATCCCCAGTTTCATGCTCTCGTAGTACAAAACTAAGGGTTTCAAGATTCGGCCCAGCAACCAGACGAAGGTAGAGGGGGTGCTCTCTGTCAGATAACCTGCACATGCAAACTGTGGAGGGAACAAAGAAAAAGATTAACTATGAAAGTGGCAGTATGTACAGGTTCCATTTGCTTACGACAAGACTTCCCCAGGTGTTTGTACTCTGTCAGGTTTCTTCTTGCCCCTCAAGTTGTTTTGCTTAGCAATTTATTTAATGCACATACTTTCCAAGCAGGTAAAACTTCCTGCATTGGTTATGAAAGAAACCATGAAAGTAGAAATTAGTCTACCTGGAAAACCTGAATGCAGTTTTTACAAGGTCAGTACAGCATACAGAATTGTAATAACAAATGACTATACCTCATAAGGGCATAATTTAAGAACGCACAAAAGAATAAAAACCACAATTAAAAACCATGAGGGATATTCTAGGATCAGTTTAATTATAACTATCTCAGTCGGAATAGATTTCAATGAGCAGGATTGCCTACAACCCTCTTGTATCTTCTGAAAACCCAGGCAGTGGTCTCCCAATCAAGACCATCTCATTGCAATCCTACTCTACTCCTTAGACTGCAGCAGGTGGTGGGTCTGACAGGTATTCATTTTCAAGTGTGCAGCAAATGTAAAATGAAAACTGAACTCCAGGATAAAAAGTACCAGTTACTTACCGGTAACTGCCTTTCTAGGAAATCTTCCAGGACGGCAGGCCTACTTCAGGTGTGCCATCCTGGAAAATGACTAGAGAAAAGAATAACTTTCTGAATGCGTTTTTACATGAATCTTGATGTGCTTTGTGTATTTCTTTTAGATATGTATGTTTATCCAGTGTGAAACTTTGGCTTTGTGCAGGAGCTTCCTTTAATAAAGACCGTTCACGGCTGTGCTCTTCCTTGTGTATGGTGACTGGTCTTACATCTGTCCCCTTCTCTAATTTTTTGCAGGCAGCCTATAGTCAGAGGACCTCCTGGGTCCCTCCCATAGCTCTGCTCCCAGCACAGCCCGTGCACAGCACCATGATGATACCTCTGCAAACAAAGTTATTCCCTTGTAAAAGTAGACAAGGCATCAGCATGTATCTACATTTAACCCTTTTGCTGCCAAAGCAGTTTGTGTTCATGCGTACATTTTTTTTTAGGACTGCACAGTACCAAAAAAAAACCCCCACAACCCCCAAACTATTATATATTTTCTGAAAGCAGACACCCTAGAGAATAGTGGAATGGCGCGAAACCTCGGTACTTAAAAATCTCCATAGGCGAAGGTGTAAAAAGGTTTACAGGTTACCTCTTTAAAGTTAGAGGTGGTCTTGGGCTACAATTATTGCTCTAACTCCAACATTCGCGGTGATACCTCACATGTATGGTTTGAATGTCGTTTACATATGTGGATGCGACCTACGAATGCGTTCGCTTCTGCGTGCGAACGTTTTCATTTTTTTTTTTTTTTTTTTTTTTTTTTTTTTACACACACACACACACACACACACACACTTTAAAAAATAATTATTTTTTTTGATCACTTTTATTCCTATTACCTTGGAATAGGGCATGGCAGGTATACAAGACCGCACATCTCTCCTCCAGGCTGGAAAGCCCGAGATAAAAATAAATAAATGGGATCTTATGCTTTCCAGCTGAGTCCCCGGCATGGTTTACTTCCGCGGCCCAGACGTCATAACGTCGCAGCCGGGCCTCCAAAAGTCGGAGACTGCCAGAGATCACCTGGCCCTCGGTTTTCTCTATGGCCAACTTCTGGTGCTGGCAGATTCCTTCTCTGGGTCGCCGATTGCACGGGTGAGCCAGTAGAAGCACCAGAGGGCAGCGGGAAGGGATCATAAGAAAGATCAAGCAGCTGACCAGCTGCTATGAGAGATTGTTCTTACAGTGCAGGGAATCACCGGCTGAAAAAAAATGGATATCTGAATGATTCCGGTAACTGCAGGCATCATTCAGATATCGCCACTGAATGCCCAGGACGTCATGACATTCTGCGGTATGGAAGTGGAAAAAAAAAAAAAAAAAAAAAAACAACACACACACACACAATTCCCGGCATGCCGGAAATGCCTACTATGACATTTGCTTGTGCTCTCAACCAAACCATCAAATGGCTGGAGTCATAGCTGATCACATGTGCAGAACCATGGCAGTTGCAAATCAAACGGAGGCCAAGATGGCAGCTTCCTTGGCTGAAAAGGATAGGATTTAGTTCTGCTTTAAATAAAAAAAATGCAGAAAGGGCAGTAGGAGCACTGGAGCACAAGGTGTGTCTGAAGCCAATGTTTTGGATAAAGTAGGAATGGATTAAACCACTATTTCCCAGTGGGGATATTTCCCATCACTTTCTGCCTTGGAAACACAGCAAATACAATCTCTTCAAACAAAAGGGAAATCTATTCTGAGACAGCTGTCACCAGAACAGGTGCTACCATTAAAACCGTTCCCTTCACCCCGTTCTAGTGGCAGTTCAAATTGTGGCTATGCGTTTTTGTTCTTTCTTGGTAAAAACAAATCGAGGAGGATAAATACCAAGGGTGATTTCCCACAGAAAAAACACCTGTCAGGCATTCTAACAAAGAAAATAATGGCTATAGACACATTAAGGTACACCTCTGTTTACAGTCAAGTTCACTTAACGTATTTCTGTTATATGCAAACATTAACATTGAACAATATTAAATACCTTGATCTTCTTTCTGACAGCGTTTATAAAGTGCAAACTTGGCAGGATTGTCAGCAACCATGAACTTTTTCAACAAGGCCTCAATGACTTCCCGAACAGTGTTGGTACTGCTGATATGTAGAATGTTTATACTGCCTTTGGGCAAGTAGAAGGTCGCATTATTTCCATTGCCGTTGGCATGGCTCTGTACATGTGTTCGTGCCCGTACAGTGATTGGTCGTCTTAGTTCCATCTGTACTTTTATAAAACCTGTATATATGCCATTGGAATTCTGCAAACAAAAAAAGGCTATTAAACATCCAGCAATGCTATCCTGCCAAGAAATTCAATACTTTGGACGGTGAATGTGTTTTAAGGTGCTTGGAACCAGGAAGTCCACCAAGGAAAAAACCAGCAGACAAAAACACATTTGGTAGAGCCTTCCGATGCTACTTCCACTAGTTGGAGGTGACACCCCTTCGAAACGCATCAGCTTTCTTTGGGCTCTACATCCCACAACTGTTACCGGCCAGCAGCTCTTGCTGGATGAAACGAATGGTGGATTTTATACAATTTGCTTGATTTTATCACTCGTTTGCGAGTATGTTTTTAAAGCGAACTTCCACACAAAAATGGAACTTCCGCTTTTCGGAACCCTCCCCCCCTCCAGTGTCACATTTGGCACCTTTCAGGGGGCAGGGGGGTGCAGATACCTGTCTAAGACAAGTATTTGCACCCACTTTCGGCATAGACTCCCATGGGAGTCTATGCCTCTTCCTGTCCCTCCGCACTGTCTCCTGGGAAACACACAGGTCAGTATTTGTAGCTGCTGGCTTTTAATATTTATTTTTATTTATTTTTTTAGGCGGTTTAGGTGGACTCCCTCTTTAACTTCTTGCAATATTAAAGTGTCGCAAAATGTAATGCACTAGGCTGTTGCGCCCTCTGTTCTCTCTTTTAGAGTTTTCCCCTAACCTGTGGAGAGTGGCAGCACAGCTGATGTGGTGGCTTGAATAGAAAAAAGACTTGATTTTAATTAGCCGCAGAGTTATTTCTTAAACGTGGCAGCATTAGTTTTCCTTTAATGCTGACTTCCAAAGACCGCACCAGAGGGAGGGAAGAAGCTGCCTATTTTTTGCTGAAATTTACTACTACACAATGCAAATACAATTTGATTGTTTTTACTCTGAACAAAACAGGAATTACGCCATCTCTATTTCTTGGGTCTTCCCTGTTCCTTCATTCTATCAATGTTAACTGATACATTGGAGAGGAAAATTAATCTTTGGTGGTGCAAATAGAAGGCCATTATTTAGATAATCCTATAGTCGGAGAGGCATCTGCAGAAGGAGTTCTTGGATGAGGATTAAAGGCGCACTTTTTAATTTAAGAGGTCAAAATTACTGGTTAGTGCTTTGAGACACTGATGGTGAAGTGTGGACACTACACTAAGATTTGAATATATGTATTGAGCGCTATGTTCTGGACATTGGATTTATGAGTGTTTTCACATGAAGGGAATGGCTATTATAGTAAAAGTGTATATATATATATATATATATATATATATATATATATATATATATATATATATATATATATATATATATATATATATATATATATATATATATATATATATATATATATATATATATATATATATATATATTTTATTTTTTTCTCTCTCTCAACACTAGGTGGAGATTTTAGTTGACTTACCAGGTACCCTACATCGAATTATTGTCATTTGACACTATCATTTTTTTGGTTAAAAAAAAAATGTAAACGCATATAAATTTAGTATGTTCTAGTGCTGCACTATTAGTTTTTGTGGACCGAGATGTCCACTTGATCCATGAAGCCAAAATGTTCTGGAGTCAAACTGGGAGTATGGTACAGTCAAGACCAAGACCCTCATACGCAAAGAGAACGGGCAGGTGTTCGCCCGGGTATCCCACAATGGGGAAACCCTAGGAACATAGCAGTGCTAGTGTGGGAGCCAACACTTTGGTGAAGACCGGCTGTGCTGTGGGCTGGCCAAAAGGAAGGGCAAAAAACTAGAAATGTGTGCCCACATCAAAATGCAAGTCACACCGATGATGGAAGATGGGATGTATAAAAGTGGGAATCCTTAATTTCCACAGAAGCCAGAAGTTCCCCAGCTGAAGGGAAAGCAATAATAGGATTTTTACAACAGCTTACCTGTAAAATCCTTTCCTAGGAGTACATCACGGGACACAGAGCACCATAGTAATCACTATGTGGGTATATAGGCACCTTCAGGTATTGGACACTGGTATACCCAATACAGGAATTTCACTCCCTATATAACCCCTCCTCCTATCAGGAGTACCTCAGTTTTTGTAGCAAAGCAATATACCTAAACCCCAGAAAGAGGGGAGGGACCTCTGTGTCCCGTGATGTGGGATGTCCCATAGCAATGCTATTTGAGGGGAGGAAGACACAACCCGTAGGGCACCCCCAGACTTGAGGACCTATACTGCTGCCTGCAGCACACTGCGCCCAAAGGCGATATCCTTAGCCTTCTTACATCCACCTGATAAAACCTGGTGAATGTATGTACTGAAGACCAAGTTGCAGCCTTACAGATCTGGGCCATGGAGGCCTGGTGACGCACTGCCCAAGAAGCACTAACCGGCCTGGTAGAGTGCGCTCTGACTTGAAAAGGTGGAATCTTACCCCTTAAATCATAAGCCTGAATTATAATTTGCAGAATCCACTTAGCGACAGTGGATTTTGACGCTGCCTGTCCTTTTCTTACGACCTTCTGGCAGTATAAATAAGACATCAGTCTTCCGGATCCGAGCAGTCGTCTTTAAATAGACCTTGACCGCTCTCACCACATCAGGACAATGTAGTGACTTCTCTTCCCTGGAACATGGTTTTGGAAAAAACTATGGCAGGACAATATCTTGGTTCAGGTGAAAACCTGAGACCACTTTTGGCAGAAAACCTGGACGAGGGCGCAGCATCACTCTGTCCTTGTGAATAATTAAGTATGGCTCTTTACAAGAAAGAGCAGCCAATTCCAAAACCCTCCTTGCTGAGGATATAGCAACCAAGAACATTAAGTTCCTTGTCAGAAGGACTAAGGGAATAGTCGGTTCAAATGGCTGGTTCTGTAAGACTAACAAATCTAAGTTCAAGTCTCAAGGGTTCAAAGGTGATCTAACTGGCGGATTAAGCCGCATCACCCCTTACCGCATAAAACCCCGGACTAAAGAATGTGTAGCAGGCGGTCTTTGAAATAAGACCAATAAAGCTGAGACTTGGCCCTTAATAGTATTCAAAGCCAACTTCATCTCTACCCCTAATTGTAGAAAGGCAAGAATTTTGCCTATGATATACCTCCGAGGGTGTCAACCCTTGGATTCACACCAGGAAACAGAAGCCCTCCAGACTCTAATATATAGTTCTGAAAGCTGGCTTCCTTGCATTCATCAAGGTAGAGATAACTGACCCAGAAAGCCCAAGTTTCTTCAGAATGTGGGTTTCAATAGCCAAGCCATTAATTTTAGAGTTCGTAAGGTAGGATGGAATATCGGCCCCTGTGAGAGTAGGTCTGGCCGTAGTGGAAGGGACCATGGATCCTCCACCGCCATCTTTACGATTTCTGCATACCAGGACCTTCTGGGCCACGCTGGGGCTACCAGAATTACTGGCTTTCTTTCCAGCTTGATCCTGCAAAGAAGTCGTGGCAGCAACGGAATAGGGGGAAATGCATAAATCAGTGAGAACTGATCCCACGGGGTCACCAATGCATCTGTTCCGCATGCGAGTGGATCCCTCATCCTGGACACAAAGTTGACCAACTTTGTGTTGAACCTGGACACCAGATCTATGTCCGGAGTCCCCTATTCTAGCAAACAGCCTGAAAAATGTCAGAGTGAAGAGACCATTCCCCCAGGAGGAACTGCTGGCGACTCAAGAAGTCCGCCTGCCAATTCTCTACTCCCAGAATGAAAACTGCTGATAGGCACAGAACATTCCTTTCTGCCCAAGTTAGGATATGGTTCACCTCCCTCTGTGCTGCGAGACTCCTGGTGCCCCCTTGGTGATTGATGCAAGCCACAGCTGTAGATATAGAAAGCCACAGCTGTGGCATTGTCGGATTGGATCCTGACAGGACAACCCCGTAACCTGAATGTCCAAGCTTTTAGAGCCAGACCCTGCCCGCATCTCTAGAATGTTGATGGGCAAGGTCTTTTCGGTTCTTGACCGCTGTCCTTGGACAGCTGTCTTTTTTAGCACTGCTCCCCAGCTTGAAAGGATGGCATCTGTCGTTACCACCTTGCAGATAACTGGTCTGCAGGATTTTCCTTTCAGCAGATTCTGGGTTAGCAACCACCAACTGAGGCTTTGGGACACCGTTAGGGACAGCCGCATTGGCAAGTCTAAAGCTTGAATCGTTTTGTTCCAAGCAGACAGGATACTGTTTTGCAACAGTCTCAAATGGAACTGGGCATAGGGAACCGCTTCGATTGAAGCCACCATCTTTCCTAACAACCTCATGCAAAGGCGAATGGAGGGATCTCCTTTCGACCTGACCATCTGCACCAGCTCTCTTATGGAGGCAAGAACACCTTTTACTGAGCTGTGTCTATGATCAGAACCAACTACTCCAGCCTTTTTAGTGGTTTTAAGGAAGACTTCTCTACGTTAAGAACCCGACCTAGACTTTTCAGGTAACTGATTGTAATGCACACGTTTTGCTCCAAACGAGCCACTGACTGGTCTATTAGCAATAGATCGTCTAGGTACGCCAAGACTGTTATGCCCTGTGCCCTTAACCTGGCTAGAGGTGGAGCCAGTACTTTTGTGAACACCAGGGGTGCTGTAGCTAGCCCAAGAGGGCGAGGCTACAAACTGAAAATGCTGCTGTTCTACCTCGAACCGCAGAAACCTTTAGTGAGCAGGAAATATAGGGACATGCAGATATGTATCCATGATGTCGATAGATGCCAGAAGTTTCCACTCCTTGTAGGATAGAAACCACTGACCTGATCGACTCCATGCGAAAGGAGCGGATCTTCAGGAACTGATTTAGATTTTTTAGATCTAGAATGGGTCCAACGTCTGCATTCGGTTTTGGTCCTGTAAAGGTTTGAATAAAACACCAAACCTTGCTCTTCTGTGGGGATTTGTATGATCACTCCCTGAGCCAGTAATTGGTCTAATGCCCGAAACAGAGATTGCCTTTTCCCTGGATCCTTGGGAACGTTTGACCTCAGAAAACGAGATGGTGGAAAGTTCCGAAACTCTAATTTGTACCCTAGAGACACGGTGGAGATGACCCATCTGTCCTGAATTTCCTCTTGCCAGACTTCTGAGTATTGCAGAGGTCTCCCCTTCATAATGAGGCTTTAGAATTCCGGTTTTGCATGGTGCTTCGGCTGACCAACTTTTTAACCACAGGATTCTACGCATGTGTACTAGCACAAGCGCAAGGCGGGACACCTGGTGAAAAGAATCTTTAATGGCATCTACGGCAAAACATAATGCTCTTGGTAGTTCGGCCAAATCCCAGGCTTGCTGTGCAGGGAGCTCTTTAAGAGCCTGTCTAAACTGGTCCTTTAGGGATTGACAGATGCCTATTGTAGCAACTGCAGGCTGAAAAACGGCACCTGCTTAAGAGAAAAAGGATTTTAACAGAAATTCCAACCTTTTATCTGTTGGATCCTTAAGCATTTGAGCATTGTCTACTGGACAAGTTAGGCTTTTATTCCCACTGGAAATCACAGCGTTAACTGCTGGTACATTCCATTTTTTGGCGATTTCCTCCTCCATGGGATAGAGAACTGAGAATCTCTTTGGAGGGAGAAAATGCTTATCCGGGTGATCCCATTCAGCATAAATAAGCTGTTCTAGTAATGCATGGGCAGGAAACGCATGCAAAGGCTGTAAAGGTTTTAAGGAACCCAAAAAAGAAACCAAACTTTCAGCTGACTCCGTTAGGGGTAGCTTGAAAGTGGAACAAACCATTTCCGTAAGGGACTGTACCAGCAATTTCTCAGATTGCGAGGCTGAAAAAGGTTCATCCACCGTTGTTTCCTCTGCAGAGGAGTAATCGGTTTGTCTTTCCTCCTGATTGCCTGAGGGTGACACCTCATCCTCTACCCACTGTCCCCTTGGCAAAGAGTCTAAGGTGGGGAAGGGGGATGTAATCCGCTTCCTATCCTTTTGGATGGAGGATGCGATTAAAGCCGCTAATCTTCCCTCTAGGCCCAGCAGGGCAGAGGAAAAGGCATCTTCAGTCACGTATACTGTGGCTGAGATGTGAGAAGCAGCTGCATCACCAATCGGTTCCAATGACTCACCCTGGCTTGCCATATCTGGCATTTCAGGCGAGGATGACAGTGTGGAGGCACGACTGGAGTTCCTAGTGCCTGGGGGTGAAATCTTTGGTACCTTTTTGGTCTTTGTGGTGTCTTTTTTGGCAGGCATAGTCCTAAGCACAAAAAGCAGAGGCACTATTTAAATGCACTAATTGATGAACATAGTCTGACAGTGTAATGCCGCTATATAAGTTCAGCCTAGCGCTGGGAAGTGTCCTTTCCATATTAGGAATGCCCATTTTCAGCCCTTACGTGCCCCACCGCTCCTGTGTCTCGAGTGTAGCCAGGCTTGCTTCTCCTCGCTATACAGCCAAGGAGAGACTGCTCCAGTTAATGTCTTATCCCTGCGATTGCGTCCTTGTGGATGCTATATCCTACACATGGCGCCGTGCCTAGGCCCTGCCCCCCCCCCCCTTCATTAGATCCAACCTTCACCCATCATGGCGGGCTGTGTTAGGAAACCTTCAAGGACCGGGTCCCTTTTTATCAGGGTTCCCCTCCCTTGGACCTATAATAGTACTCCGCCAGGAATAACTTTAGGTAATGTAAGCACGACCAAAGCCCTGGGTCCCGGGGTCCAGCCCTGCAAAGAGGCGTTACAGGCAAACCCTTGCGCTTTGTATAGGAGGCCCAGGTACCATCCACCTTGGCCTCAGTGGCACTTTGGATGGATCCAGTTTGTGGAGGCTATTTAAATCCAGCAAGGATCCCTCCTGGAGCTCCCCAGAGCACATCTTCACTCATGACCAACACCTTAAACACTGGCGAAAAAACAGAGGTACACCTGGTAGGAGTCAGGGTTATATAGGGAGTGAACTTCCTGTATTTGGTATACCAGTGTCCATCAACTGAAGGTGCCTATATACCCACATAGTGATTACTATGGTGCTCTGTGTCCCATGATGTACGATAAAGAAAACTGACCAAGGAGATTCAATATGCAATTTTTGAATCTGTACGAACTTGGGAGCTTTCAGATACAGAATGAGGCGAGTACCTCCCTTTACCTTGGAGACAGTGAACAGCTTGGAGCAGAACCCCTTAAAACTCTCATTTGCTGGGACTGGGGCAATGACCCCCCCGTGAGAAGGGCTGCTGGGGGAGCAGCATGAAAATCCAACCCCTTCTGTGGTTAGGACGGCAAGTTGAATAGCATGAAGCAGGGAGGAGGCAAGGACTGTAGCCCTGGGAAACCATGCTCTGGACCCAGGCGTCCCGTGTCCTGTGCAATAATGGGTGCAAAGGCTGACAAAAGAATACAAGCCCTAAAGAAAGCTTCTAACCTCTTAACCACAGGGTCAAAAAAACACTGGGATATCCTCTACAAGGACAGGGCACTGATGCCACAGACATCCCCTGAGCCATTGGCCAGGTCCACTGATTCATTCCCCCTGTGCTTGTGATCCTTAATTGAAGTGAGGGGAAAAAACCTCCACAGTAGTACTCACAACCTGTACTATAGCGCAGAAAGATAGGTCTTCTGTGACACATGCCAACTGCAAACAGGGGAAGTGGCTGTAACTCCTGCGGTATGAAAGCAAACTAAGGCAGGAGGCAGCACTGATGCCCCACAGTTAACCCCTAAGGAACCGTGGCGGCAGCACTCTGGGCTCCACAGAGAGGGCCTTAGGCCTGACATACTGCAGTAAGCCTATCTAGTGCTTCACCTTCCCAGTGGGCATACTTCACAAGGAGACAGGGTTACACCAGGCAGTAGCACTATGACCCTGGATAGCACCCTACAGCTAACTCAGCACATTCCACTACATGCCTAGCACGAAGAAACAACATGTGAAGCACCCTTACAGGTCTGACCAGCATCTTCCTCCTAGTGGGGTCCAGGTACGGTCCTCCCAAGGCACAGTTAAGGAGTCAACCGGTGTCTGGGTATGGTGTCTCCCCAAAATTCCCTTGAGGTATCAACAGATTCAGAGTGCTGACAAATGGAAGCTGCAGTGGCTATGAGCAGCTATAAGCCTCATAGAAGAATCATAAAAAAGTGACAAAAACAAAAAGTTTGCTTCTCTGAAAAATATGACGTTTGAAAAAAAAAAAAAAAAAAAAAAAAAAAATAAAAAACTTGCTTGGAGAGGGAGATGTGGTGCTGGGGCTGTCATGATAACTTTGTATGCCAGTGTCCAGTCACTTGAAGGTAGTGGCAATAAGAAAATCACTTGGTTGATTTGTTCCCAAAGAACAAAATAAGCCCAAATAAGATACTTTGCTGCAATAGGAGCCTACATTACAGGTATGTTTACAGTAGATTCTGCACCTTAGGGCTTGGAGCAGTGTACATTATTTATGGGTGTACACCTTTTAATCATTCAGTACGGTAATCATGGGATTACATGACAGCCAACTCTTCCCCCTCCACAGTTCCACAAGAGCTCATGAATTGGCATGCTGGAGGACAATATACTTGGCAAGTAAAACTAGCCACTGGCAGGCAGTTGTCTTCATGACTGACAGGCACAGGGATATTGCCTGTGACCTGTAGGACAACTTAACACATGCACTTTTTATAAATATGCCAAAAAATATAAGATTTTAGTGTTACCAGTGTCATCTTTAACTTGTCAGTAACTGCGGCATTATAAAGCTGGATCTTCTCTTTGGTTTCTTCCTTACTGAGGTACGACAAAGGATCTCTTTCTTTTTCAACTTCCTAAAAGAAAAAAAAGGGGAACCTTTTAGGAAACATGTATCCACTTAGGTCATTTCTATTTTTTGCCAAAATATACACTGGACAGATACATGGTGACCTTATGAAACATATGCAGTGAGGGAGTGAATAAAATCCACCCCAAACATTCAAAAATGTTAAATATTGTACATATTGAACAGTTAAAATGGACCTAGTATCAGTGGCGTCGGCCTCCCTGGAGCCCTTTAGGGGTGATCGGTTTTAATTCCTAAAATAGATATTTACACTCCTAAGTGAACCGCAGGCAAATTGCAAAAAATTACTGAAAAAGCATGCTTGTGTCACAAAAACATGTAAACCTGTATGTGATTTAGTGTTGCACAAAGAAATGCAAAATTCTGCTTTCAGTGCTGGACTGCTTCCAAAACATTTGTTCCGACTCCACAACTACTCCAGCAGGCAAGAGATATAAATATAACACAAGCACTTACCCAAGGCCCATATATAGTCTGAGGCTGTGATCAACTCCTCAGCCCCACTGATTTCACAAAAGGATTCTGCTCTAAAAGCTGTACAGATATGACACACTGGTTCTGCATGAGATTGGGGGGAACCTGCTGACACCCACCCCCTAAACCAAAGCAAAAACATCTTCTCTATCGAATAAACATATCAATCCTGGTCTGGAAACGCAAATTTCAGAATTTTTTTTTTTTTTTTAAGATATTCATAATCATGAAACCCATCAAAGCCACTAGAGATCAGAAAAACAAAACAAAAAAAAAAAAAAAAAAAACCTTGTGATTAGTTGCGCACTTAAACACAACAGCACATTCCCTCCATACAGCACAAATATTCAGAATTACTAGATTCCTTATAAAAGAAGCACATAGCAGCCGTTTGTCACCTTGACATTTTTATATAGCAGGTTAAACATTTACTAGTACAGCGGAGACAAACATAGCTTCTACATAGTGCTTCCTTTACCATTTATGTCTGAAAGACACTCCTGTGCAAGTTTCCCCAACAAAAAACATGCAAACTGGACTGTCAGTGGGCAGCAGCAGGAAACTTTCCATTTTCTGGCATTATTTATGACCATTATGCTTGCTCTTTGTGAATGCGAATACCTTCCTTTAACAAAAAATTGCCCTGCATGTGTCACAAGCTTCTTAAAAGCTACACAAGCAAATGACACGGCATTAAACGTGATTCTACAGGCAAATTAATTTTTTTTAAAACACAAAACATGTTATACTTACCTGCTCTGTGTATTGATTTTACACAGAGCAGCCTCACTCCTCTTGGTCACCTGCCAACACTCCGAGCTCCTTCCCCCCGCTGAGTGCCCCCTTAGCAAGTTGCTTGCTATGGAGGACTTTGTGCATGCTCATGCCAGAGCCGGCTTTGTGTCAATAGGAGACACAGAGCATGGCTTGGCCCCACCCCCTCACTAGCTGTGACTGACCGCAGCAGAAGCCAATGGCACCCGATGCTGTGTCTGAGCCAATGAGAACCTCTGCTCCTGTGCGCATAGCTGGATTGAGATCGGGCTCAGGTAAGTATTTGGGGGGGCTGGGGGAGAAGCCTCTTGCAGAAGGTTTCTCATCTTAATGCAGATAATGCACGAAGGTTAAAAAAAAACTTCTGCCTTTGGAACCACTTTAAACTACAGGTAAATACCATTTAAGGCCCCATCCTAGGGTTGCCACCTCATCCCTTTAAAATAGAACACATATGAATTACACAGGTTCTGTGGCTGATTAAGGTGGTAATTAAACTCACTTGGTGCTTTATCTGCATTAAGTTAGCGTCAGAACCTGTGTAATTAATATGTTCCGGTTTAAAGAGATGAGGTGGCAACCCTACCCCATTCACACCTGCAAATGAGGCTGTGTGTGATCAAATCACTCGCAGGTTATTCCTCCGTGAGCGATTGCATGCGAGTGGCTGCGGTTAGCTGTGGGAGCGGTCAGCACCCCATTGCTTTAAAAAGGAACTTGACTGCACACAGCACTATTCACAAGTGGGAATGAGACCTAAGCATTACCATAATCACCACCTGCCAATAAGCAGGATGGGGGCCAAAAACAGTATTGCCAGAGGTCACTAAACTGTGCTATCTGGCACAGGAATGCAGATCACAACTGCACTACCAATATTTCAGCAGGTAAGACAGCAGACAGATATTTAGGCATACATACAGTATATAGTTCAATCTTGTGTTTAGCAGTTTTCCGGAAAGCTAGTTTATAATCGTTCTTTCCATAGTATTTCAATTAGGGTTGCACCAATACTAGCATCGATACCAAGTATTTGCACAAGTATCGGTACTCCTGAAAATGCACCCATACTTGAAACCGATACTTTCAGGCTTGGTTCTTTGAGCTGTCAGCGGGTCTCCCCTGTTGACAGCTAAAGTGTTAAAAGAATTAATTGGCGCTGTGGAGAAGAAAAAAAAAAAAAAAGCAGCTGGCAATGTTTATTAACAACATTGCTCAGGCACTTAAAAACACTAAAATAAAAATAAACATTGTTTCTTTTTGTATTTTTCTGTTTCTTCATCTGCAGATCAAAGAGATGAACAAATGTTCCTCTGTTTAACCCCTTAACTCCCTACTCTCCGCCATTTAATGATTATTTTCCTGCTTTTTTTTGTTCACGTCTATTTCATAAACGATAAGCAATTAAAACTTTTTTTTTTGTTTTCATTGTTAGTGAATACATTTGCACATATATAACATATGTTTACACATTTCACATTGAAAAAGCGCAAAATTAAAATCACAAATCAAATTTGTAAATAACTTTTCAATGCTTTGTACCATTGCTGACAGCTGAAGTGAAAACAAAAACAGTTGCGGAAGGTATCGGTAATTCATATCGGTGAGTACTTAAATAAATGGTTTCAGTATATCGCTAATTTCAATGCTAATTCAGCTTTAAAAAGTGGGCTCTAAACACAAATTGCATAAGGATGTATTTAAAGTAAGGCTGTCATGGGTGAAATATGAACTTTGACTACTGGTACAGGCCCAGAACAAGCATAAAACAAATGAAATGTAGAACTCGTCATCTCTATAATTGCGACAGAACAACAATTGCAGCCTTATTTATTCATGACAGGTGTACTTTGATATATCTTTAAACTGTACTCCAGAGGAATCTTTTTTTTTTAAACTTAAACTTAGATTGGGCGAGCTTGGCTACATTCATTACCATGCCATTGTGGTGTGCTGCAACACACAAGCATTAGCAAGGGGAATTGGGGTGGCATTAAAGTGATTCTAAAGGCTGAAGGTTTTGTACCTTCATGCATGGAAAAAAAAAAAAAAAAAAAAAAAAAAAAAAAAACTTGTGTGAAGCTCCCCCTAATGCTTACCTGAGCCCAAACTCTATCCAGTGATGTGCAGGAGAGCAACTGCTCTCCCAGTTATCCCCCTCCTCACTGGCTCAGACACAGCAGCGGGAGCTGCTCCTGTCAATCACAGCCAGTGAGGGAAAGCTGAACACGTTGTGTGCGTCAATGGACACAAAGAGTGGGGCTTGGGAGCAAGCATGCATTGCTATGTGGGCACTCAGGAGGGGAGGAGGAGCACAGAGTACCAGAGGATGACCCGAGAAGGGAGGAGGATCAGGGCTGCCCTGTGCAAAATGATTGCACAGAGCAGGCAAGTAGAATATATTTTTTAGTAAAAAATGTAATGTGCTGCGGGAATGTGCGTAATATTATGCACCCTCCCACAGCACAAACCAATGCAAACATAAGACAGAAAAAAAAAAAAAAAAAACCAAACACATACACACGACAGCATTTGCCAATTAGAAAAAGAAAAGAAAGAAAAAAGAAGGAGCACTGATAAAACATTTTATTTTTTTCTACAAGTCTGCAATAACCTCATCCCTCTGCTGCCAATTCTATTATACCCTACAAGGCCATGCCTTAAATTTGGCTGACATGCCAAGGTTAAGACAGACCAACATTTGTTCAGAGCTGAAAAGAGAAAACGTTATCAATTTTTTTTTTAAATGCTCGGGGCAATGAGTCTAGCACAAGATGGGGGGGGGGGGACGGGGGGGGGACGACGACACACCACACAGACACACGACAAAATGATTATTATTTTTTTGTCCATATTTCAGACACAAGATGCTCTGACATAAAAAATACATACTGCACACTTATATTTATAGTACAAATCTTCAGTCAATATAAAAATATTCTATGTACTTGCCTCTTTCTTTACTCATTTTTTAAAATCTGCCAACGATACTACAAATAAAACCATACTAATAATCCAATAAGTTGTGTCTTCTCCAACTTTATTTTACCATGCTTTCACCACAATAGGAATAGCAGTGTCCCTGAGCTCACCAAGGTTGTGATTTTCATGGTTTAAAGAAGAACTCTGGGATGCCCACAAAAAATTGATCAGTAAACTGAACTACATAAAGCATTAAATAGTTAAAAACCTCACCATTATGGAGAAAAGTCAGGTAGAATATTCATTACTTTTATTTAAAAAACAAAAAAAACACACACACACACACACACACACACACACAGCCCTTCAGCCAAGCCAGTAAATGCAGAGATGTCTCATCCTCCACTCTCTAAACTCATTAGAAACTACAGTTCCCATCATGCAGAGGAAATTGTAGTCAACGTGGACAGGTACACTGAGCCTGCAAATGTTGCCCACTTGTACAGCAAATTGCGCCCCACATTCTCCAGCGTCCCTGGCTGCAACTGAATAGGAAAAAAGTTCCCTGGGCATGCGGCCCCATTTAGTTATGGATGACAGCCAGCATAGAGAAAAGGAAAGAGCGCACAGGCTCCTGGTACAGCAGCCCTTAATTATGTGGTAAAAACAATCAAATGGTTTCACTCAAAGGTCCACTTGTGATAGGCAAATCATCCACTCCCTGTGTATAATCGCTGAGCTCCGCTCTATGCCGCCATCGTGGCGGGGACACTTCAGGCGCCTGTTGCAATTCCTCTAGCTGAGCACACGCTCTTGTAGCGCACACACTCATCCCAGTCTGCTAGGCCCAGTCTCACTGGTCTGCCCACTACAGCGAGCAGGGATTGCATCACTGCACAAAAAAACTACAGCAGGGTGGTGACAAGACTGGTGGCCAAAGAAATACAAGACAAAGCAGCCACTGGGCGTACAAAAACAGAAGAGAAGCAAATAACCCCATAAACTTTAAAAATGCATCTGCAAAACTACAGAGCCAACCTAAAAATGCACTACATAATTTTAGGAGGATATAAAAGCCGGATTGTAACTGAGTTACGTTTCTGCCCGGAGTTCTGCTTTAAGTCCCATAATTTGAAGGACTCCTGCATGAGGGGGAAAAAGTGCATACCAAAATAAAGGTGTTGCCTTCAGCCTGCATTGCAGAAGTTGCAGTTTGAAGTGCATTGGCTGTTATGGGCAAAAAAAAAAAAACACAACTTCCTTCCTGTAAACAGACTTTTCTCACCTTAATTTGCTTCCTGGTTTTCTGAAGCACTGGTGACAAAGCATGTACCTTCCAGCTGAGATGCTACATCACCAGTGCTTTCCAAGGTGTTTTCTCGGAAAACTGCAAAAATCTAGCAAGGTCTCGGGGAAAGGCCAAAGATGACCATACCAGATCTCGTACAGTGCATGTGTGAGATCAGTGTCATTGGTGGGCAGGCACAGGGAACAAGGAAGGGGAAGCCAGCCACCAATGACTTTTAAAACAGCAGCAGAGGCTTCCAACAAGACAGCGACAAACCTCTGGGGGGGAAAAAAAACAAAAAACACAAACAATATCACCACACACACACACACAAGGTGGTGTGCAACTATAAAACATTTTGTTTTCCTACTGACAATTTGTGCTGGCTGTTTAATAATTTGGTGAGGTGGGGGGGGGGGGATGGAGATCTGCTTTAAAGAATAAGGAATGTTAGTGGCATTTCCAAACCTTAATAAAAGTGATTGTAAAGGGCCCATTTTTTTAAATTTAGCACAGGTTAAATACTTAGTTTTGGACAGAGCAGCCCTGATCCTCCACTTCTTGGGTCTCCCACCCACAGGCCTGGCTCCTCTTCTCGGGGTGCCAACATAGGAAGCCACTCCCTTTTGTGGCAAACCTGCAGGCTCAATCCAGAGTTGCACTGCCTGTGTCTATAGCCTGTGCACTGCTTGTGTCTCAGCCCCACCCCCTACTCTCTCCTCACAGGCTGTGACTGACAGCAGCAGGAGCCAATGCGCTTGGCCCAGCGCTGGATTGAGATCGGGCGCAGGTAGGTGTAATGTTTTTTTTTATCCTAATGCAGTGGTCATCAACCCTGTCCTCAGGGCTCACTAACAGGCCAGGTTTTATGTATTACCTTGGGGAGATGCAGACTAGAATACTGCAATCACTGAGCATCAAATGATATCACCTGTGATGTATTTCAGTTATCTTGCAAACCTGGCCTGTTAGTGGGCCCTGAGGACAGGGTTGATGACCACTGTCCTAATGCATAGAAAGTAAAAAAAAAAAAAAAAAAAAAAAAGTACCTTTAGCCATGTAAAAGTAAGTTTACAATTGATCGATTATAAAAATGTATTTCTGTTATTTTCAGTCAAAGACAGGAAAACATTTAGGCCCAGTTCTCACCTTTGCATCATAATATGAAGGTTTTGATGCTTAAAAAAAATGCATGTTACTTGGCATAACTATAACATTGTTTCCAATGGGTTCAATGGTTTACATGCATGCATTGTGGCGCGTGAAAGAAAATGGCTTAGGTACCTTTCCACCCCCATTAGTCAACATGCATAAGTCAATAGGAGTGCATAAAAAAGGCAATAACCCCCCCCCCCCCCTTTACTTCTTCATTTTGTTTTCATTTCCCCCCAGAAAGCACAGCAAGACTAATCTCACCATAAAAAAATGTCACGTAAGCACCACCCAGGGGGATATTTAGGCAACAGGGGTGAAGAGGTTATGTAAAGTCTTCATGCGCTGCAAATGCATGGTTACCAAGACCTGACCCTGGCAACGTGTTCTTGTTCTAAGCTATATTTGGAAAAATGGAAGGCTTCTCACACCTCCCTAGATGCTAAGCACATAATCTGAGAAGTGCATGATGAAAACATGCATGAAGAAAAAAAATGTACACGCACAGGTTTGAATTCAGTCTTAAAGCTGAAATCCAGATCCATACAAAAAACACCATTTAATACAGTTAAGTATTTATAGTGGACCTGCACTATAATAGTAAGATGCAGATCTATAGCACACATCTAGAAAGGTTAACAGTGTTCCTGTAGGTTTGTTAAGTTGAATTTGTATGCAAGTCAGAACAGGTACATTTTTTAAGTGTAACTCCAGTCCAAAAAATAAATTTTTACGTTTTTTTGGATAGCATAGAGAAGGGCCAACACCCCTGTAACATTTGTTTTGCTATCTATATCCCTGTTCAGAAGATTTCGACTCACTGCCTGTCCCTGTGACAATTGGATTTTAAAAATGTTGGGTTCTCAGGGAAACAAGGATTGGTGATAAAACTTCAGTGGAGACACCTTTTTCCCCCCATAATAACTCTTACAGGAGTGAATTTCCGTTCCTAGAGGTAGATTTCCTCTCACTTACTGGCGTCTCCTTCCATTTGTAAGTAGGAGTCGTTTAAGCCGGATGTTTGTAACCTGGGGACTGCATGTATTTCACCTGTGTATTTAGCCGTTTGGCTTTAACAATACATTTTGAATGTGTACAGTTTTATGTTACATAGCTGTAATCATTAACTGTATGGAGACTTATCTTATGCATACCGTTAAATTTTGTTTTTGCCCCCACAATTCACATTTTGCATTACGATTTGTTATGATGCAGCAATCTGTCTGGTCACTGAAATTTATCAGAGCTGGAAAGCATGAATCAGTATCACGTGATAAAGCATAACACTTCCTCATTATAAAATCACTGTGAAAAAAAAAAGTCCAAGCTCAGTCTATAATGCAAGCTGCACCTCTAAACCTCTTACCAATTGACTTTTTCTTATGGATACAGATGAGGAAGGCTTATGCAAGGTACAAGATGTTCTATTACCCCTGGAGAGATGATTCAGTCCCTCTGCTCACATATAGCAGAGAACAATACATTGCACATCAAAACATTCCTTGGGCCTTTCCCTTCCAATGACTGTTCAGGAAGCTCTGTTGCCGACCCACCTTTCCTTCATCCAGAGAGCCTCCTGAGGGAGGTTCTAGCTTTTGTGTGAGATCTGTATTGCTATAAAGAAAAAAGACCCTCTCCCACCCTACAATGCACACTATTGGAAGTATCAGGGATATTTTGGAGTTTAGCTTACAGGAAAAATAAATATTATATATATATATACATATATATATATACATACATACATACATACTTTTACTATAATAGCCATTCCCTTCATGTGAAAACACTCATAAATCCAATGTCCAGAACATAGCGCTCAATACATATATTCAAATCTTAGTGTAGTGTCCACACTTCACCATCAGTGTCTCAAAGCACTAACCAGTAATTTTGACCCCTTAAATTAAAAAGTGCGCCTTTAATCCTCATCCAAGAACTCCTTCTGCAGATGCCTCTCCGACTATAGGATTATCTAAATAATGGCCTTCTATTTGCACCACCAAAGATTCATTTTCCTCTCCAATGTATCAGTTAACATTGATAGAATGAAGGAACAGGGAAGACCCAAGAAATAGAGATGGCGTAATTCCTGTTTTGTTCAGAGTAAAAACAATCAAATTGTATTTGCATTGTGTAGTAGTAAATTTCAGCAAAAAATAGGCAGCTTCTTCCCTCCCTCTGGTGCGGTCTTTGGAAGTCAGCATTAAAGGAAAACTAATGCTGCCACGTTTAAGAAATAACTCTGCGGCTAATTAAAATCACAAGTCTTTTTTCTATTCAAGCCACCACATCAGCTGTGCTGCCACTCTCCACAGGTTAGGGGAAAACTCTAAAAGAGAGAACAGAGGGCGCAACAGCCTAGTGCATTACCTTTTGCGACACTTTAATATTGCAAGAAGTTAAAGAGGGAGTCCACCTAAACCGCCTAAAAATATATATATTTTTTTTTTTTTTTTAAAAAACACCCCAATAAGTGTATATTGATTGTTTGCGCAAAAGTTATAGCATCTACAAAATAGGGGAAAGATTTATGGCATTTTTATTAGTATTTTTTACTAGTAAACGGCGGTGATCAGTGATTTTTTGCAGGATTGTGGCGGACAGATCGGACACCTAGCTGGCATTTGACCTTTTTTTGGGAACCAGTGACATTACAGTGATCAGTGCTAAAAATATGCACTGACATTGTACTAATGACACTGGCAGGGAAGGGGTTAACACCAGGGGCGATCAAAGGGTTAAATGTGTTGGGGGGGCTTCCTGGGAAACACACAGAGATCCATCTTCCTGCACAGCGGGAAAACAAGATCCTGTGTCATCCCCTGTCAGAACGGAGATCTGCCTTGTTTACACAGACAGATACCAGTTCTGTCTCTGCGGGGAACGATCGCGGGCGGCCAAAGATTCTGCCGGACCTGCTGATTGGCTCTCCTGCTGGCCAATTGGCGCTCGCAGAACCTTGTGCACGAACCGACGTACACCTACGGCGTTTCGAGCAGCCAAGCCAACCTGCCGCAGTACAACGCCTGTGGCTGGTCGGCAAGAGGTTAAGTTAACGACGTCCACTAACGTGGATGAGAAGGCCTGGCTCGCAATCTCTACTCCAATTCATTCCAAGGGTGTTCTATCGGGTTGAAGTCAGGACTCTGTGCAGGCCAGTCAAGTTCCTCCACCCCAAACTCGCTCATCCAGGTCTTTATGGACCTTGCTTTGTGCACAGGAAGGGGCCAAACCATTTCCACGAAGTTGGGAGCATGAAATTGTCTTGGTATACTGAGTTAAGAGTTCCCTTCACTGGAACTAAGGGGCCAAGCCCAACCCCTGAAAAACAACCCCACACTACGATCCCCCCTCCACCAAATGATTTGGACCAGTGCACAAAGCAAGGTCCATAAAAGACATGGATGAGCGAGTTTGGGGTTGAGAAACTTGATTGGCCTGCACAGTGTCCTGACTTCAACCCGATAGAACACCTTTAGGATGAAGTGGAGCGGAGACCGCGGGCCATGCCTTCTATTGCCCATCAGTGCCTGACCTCACAAATGCGTTTCTGGAAGAATAGTCAAATGTTTCCATAGACACTCCTAAACCTTGTGGACGGCCTTCCCAGAAGAGTTGGAGCTGTTATAGTTACAAAAAGTGTGGACCAACTGAATATTGAACCCTACAGACTAAGACTGGGATGCCATTAAAGTTTGTGTGTTAGGCTTAATTGGGACGTTTTTACAACCTCTCCTGAACGATTTGACAGATAGTAACCCGCATTTAAAACATTTAGCAGTAGCAATGTACATGAGGCCTAAAAGGCAGGAGTCCCAATACTTTTGGTAAAATAAAAAAAAGACACACACGCGCGCGATATGCCCTTTTGTCAACAACCTGTATACCATCTAAATAAGACTGGGAAAGACCGCAGTTCTAGTTATCCAGACACTGCTGCCAACACAGCCAAACAAGAATATTTCTAGATCAGAGACAGCATCCCCATGTAGTCCAAGGCTAAAAATACACGTTGTTTAGCTAGAATTCAACTCTTTTTTTCTCCTTGAAATAAAGTAACTTTCAAACAAAAACACCATTTTAAGAAAGCAGCCCAACACTAATTATACAGAATAACTCTACAATGCCCGCCAGGCACAAACCACTGGCAGCTGAGAGGATGGAAGCACAACACAAAATAGGACAAAGCTAACAGCATGTATATTTTTAGCATAGCTGCATGACTCCATGTGCTGCACACAGTTCTTTACTTATGATATGAAATGAAGGCGAGTAGAAAGAAAATAAGCAACATTCGTAGGAAGTCAGTAGAATATAAAATATGGAAATATCACCAGATCAAGCAACACAACATACTATAAAAACCTCTTCAGTGCTCTAGCAGCAGGGTTCCACGTCTACATCAGCATTCACCAGGGCATGCAAGTGGAGTATATTTCCCCAAACATGCCACTTTTGCCCAAACACAGCTCAGATAAACACCCAAAGCAATAGCAAAAATCAGTGTTTACACAAAAGTGTTCAGTCACTTGAATTGGCGGCTGTGTGCGGCATCCCAGGCATGGGAAAACACCGGGGATTTTACAGCCGAGGACTTGTAAGAAACGTTAGTGTGTATGAGGCCTAACTGAAATTAAAAAAGTCTGGCAAAAATGTATCATTTTTCTTATGAATTCCCTTACAGAACTCAACCCAGGGCCCCGCGGAGCCCTCTGATGTAGCCCACAACCTCAAACCTATGGCCACCCGCACAGCCTCCTTTGGGTGCATGCCACCCTGCTGAAGGATTGCTGCTCCTCCATAATCCCAGCTACTGCCATACACATGCCGCTATTGTGGCCGGCCTCCCGCTCTTCTCTTTCACAAAGACACAGGAGAGAAGCCTTTAGTCAAGTGGATTACATCTAGTGGCATCCATAGGGGGACTCTGAAGGTGGATTCTCAGTGTTGTGTGATGAGTTTGGAGTTATTCCGCTAGCATGCAAGTGCATTATGTGTCATTTTATCTTTGCTTAATAAAATAAGTTGATTGCACTGCTAGGGCATGCACTTCCCTGGTCTGTTATTAGACAGTCCGCAAGCCTTGTGTTGGCAATTCAAGGGATGGCTGCAAAACCCTGATATAGTGAAGACTGCAATAGAGATTCAGAGCTTTTTTTGGCTGGTCCCACTCTTGAGCTCAGGTAAGACTAATGGTGATCTGGTTACCAACTTCAATACCAGTCACTTTCACCCCCTTCCTGCCCACGCCAATTTTCAGGTTTCAGCGTGGTCACACTTTGAATGACAATTGCACAGCCATGCAATACTGTACTCAAATTTTTATTATTTGAGACAGAAAGAGCTCTCTTTTGGTGGTACTTAATCATCACTGAGTTTTTATTTTTGGCAAAAAAAAAAACAAATCTTTTTCTGACACTTGTTTAAGTTAAAATCAGTATTTTTTTGCTAGAAAATTACTTGGAACCCCCAAACATTATCAATATTTTAGCAGAGACCCTAGGGAATAAAATGGCAGTTGCTGCAATATTTTATGTCACACTGTATTCGCCCAGTGGTCTTTCAAATGCAATTTTTTGGGAAAAATACACTTCAATGAAAAAAAAAAAACAAACAAAAAAACACACAAAAAACAGTAAAGTTAGCCTATTTTTTTTTTTCAATGTGAAAGATGTTACGCTGCGAGAAATCGAGAGAGAATCGCGATCTAGCTTCTAAGCAAAAAAAAATCATGATTCTCATTTTAGCCAGAATCATGCAGCTCTACTACCTTGGCTCAAGACCTTTGTGACGTGTCTGTGGCAAAAGTGGATTCATCATTTTGAGCACATACTGGGGGTGGGATATGCAATTTGAAGTCAAAATGATCGTTATTTTTATATACTTACCATTTCCATTAGCAGCTACTTGTCCCTTGAGCTCCTCTTTATCTGCCTGGTTTCCTGATAGGATCCAGGGTGTCCTTAGATTGCGTTGGCCCCACCACCATTGTGAGTGTGCTTATTACGCACCTACTATGAATCAACGTTCTTGAAATTATATTTTTTTGGACACCAATTTGTTGAGTCTACCGTACTAACCCTCTAAACAAGACAACAGAAGTTAGAAGGTGTTTGGATTCATTCCCACAGTCATAACCTAGTTTGGTCTTTGTTGATAGGTATTCATATGTTTTCCAATGTGACAGTCATGTTATGTGGGAAGGGTGTTGCGCCTATACACCTGTTTTCGTTGTAATGCGAAGGCCTACCTTAAAACAAATTTTTTTAAAATGATGATGATGCGCATACAAAAAAAAATTAGCAAACCCTTATTCTACACAGTTATTGGTAGATCTAAAAAAGAAGAGATTGTACAGTCTGATTGTAGTGTGTGTGTGGTCACCTTCTATTAAAAAAAAAAAAAAAAAAAAAAAAAAAAAAAAGTATTTGATCCCCTGCTGACTTTGTACATTTGTCCACAAAGAAATGGTCAGTCTATAATTTTAAATGGTATTTATTTTAACATTGAGAGACAGAACAAAAAAAAAAATGCATTTCAAAACGTTAAATATATTTGCATTTCAATGAGTGAAGTATTTGACCCCTTTGCAAACCATGACTTTGTGATTGCCAAAAAGGGTTTTGCCACCAAGTACTGAGGTCAGATATTTCTTGTAGTTGGCCACCAGATTTGCACACATGTCAGGAGGGATTCTGTCCCACTCCTCTTTGCAGATCCTCTCCAAGTCATTAGGGTTTCGAGGCTGACGTTTGATAACTCGAACCTACAGCTCCCACCACATATTTTCTATGTGATTAAGGTCTGGAGACTGGCTAGGTCACTCCAGGACCTTAATGTGCTTCTTCTTGAGCCACTCCTTTGTTGCCTTGGGTCATTGTCATGCTGGAATACCCATCCACGACCCATTTTTCAATGCTCTAGCTAAGGGAAGGAGGTTATAATCCAAGATTTGACGGTACATGGGCCCGTCCATCGTCTCTTTGAGGCGGTGAAGTTGCCATGTCCCCTGAGCAGAAAAACCATCCCCAAAGCAAATCTGACCACAACGCTTCCACCCAGTTCTCCTCTGAATCGTTCAAACGTTCATCAGCAAAAATTCAAACAGGCCTGGATATGTGCTTTTTTGAGCAGGGGGATCTTGCGGGCACTGCAGGATTTCAGTCCTTCATGGTGTAGTGTGTTACCAATTGTTTTCTGGGGACTATGGTCCCAGCTGCCTTGAGATCATTGACAAGATTTCTCTCATGTAGTTCTGGGCTGATTCCTCACCGTTCTCATGATCATTGAAACTCCATGAAGTGAGATCTTGCATGGAGCCCCAGACTGAGGGAGAGTGACAGTTATTTTGTGTTTCTTCCATGTGCCAATAATCGCACCAACTGCTGTCACCCTCTCACCAAGCTGCTTGGCAATTGTATTGTAGCCCTTTCCAGCCTACTATAGATCTACAATCTTGTCCCTGACATCCTTGGACAGCTCTTTGTTCTTGGCCATGGTGGAAAAGATTGGAATCTGATTGACTCTATGGACAGGTGTCTTAATACAGGTAACAAGCTGAGATTAGGAGCACTCCCTTTGAGAGTGCCCCTAATCCCAGCTTGTTACCTGTATAGAAGACACCTGGGAGCCAGAAATCTTGCCAATTGATAGAGGATCCAATACTTATTTCACTCATTAACATGCAAAATTTATAAAACTTTATTGAAATGCTTTTTTCTAATTTTTGTTATTCTGTCTCTCACTGATAAAATAAACCTACCGTTAAAATAGACTGACCATTTCTTTGTCAGTGGGCAAACGTACGAAATCAGCGGGGGATCAAATACTTTCAGCCCCCCCCCCCGTACCTACAGACTTCAGGGGGAAATGCCTGACCCCCTTGGTCACAGATGAGAACTTCCTGTGAATCACAAGTAAAATGATAAATTCTTGCCAAGGCCAGAAATTACATTGTTTCATGCTGGGTTTTGCAGGCTCCATGTAACAGCATGAAAGAGCTGTGCTATACATACACCAAAATTTATATGCTCTATTTATCTTCAAAGGACTACATCCATGTCAATGTGACAAAATAAACATCAGGCACTACAATGCAAAGGAGTTAGAAAATCCTTTGCAGAAGTAGGTCTAAAATGTTGTACATATCTGTAACTGCGAGACGCATGTAGATCATGGTATGTACAATTATTTAAATCTACCGTATATACTCGAGTATAAGTCATCCCGAGTATAAAAGTCGAGGCCCCTAATTTACCACAAAAAACTGGGAAAATTTTATTGACCCGAGTATAAGACGAGGGTGAGAAATGCAGAGGGTCAACAATGCCCATCTGCAGCTGCATGCCTCCCTGTGTCCTGTGCAGCCATCCTGTACCCTGTGCGTGTGCGTCCTGTACCGGGTGCGTCCTGTACCCTGTGCGTCCTGTACCCTGTACGTGTGTGTCCTGTACGTGTGTGTCCTGTACGTGTGTGTCCTGTACGTGTCCTGTGTGCATGTGTCCTGTGTGCATGTGCAGCCTACCTGTGGCGATCTCCATCCTCCCTGTGGCAATCTCCATCCTCAAACGGCGGCCGGCGTGTGATGATAGTGTTCGGCGGCCATTCCACAGTTCAAAAGCCACGCCTCCTCGTCTGATAGGCTGACCGCTGACTGCCTATCACGGACATTCTCTCATTCTCATACCACGGACGATGAGAGAATGTCCGTGATAGGCTGTACACTGACAGCTGTTCAGCCCATCACAGATGAGCAGGAGGCGTGGCTTTTGAAAGCTGCAATAGCCGGCGAACACTATCATCACACGCCGGCCGCCGTCTGCCTGCATGACACGCTGATCATGCAGACAGACAGCAGGGACTCGAGTATAAGTCGAAGGGACACTTTCAGCCCAAAAAAAAAGGGGCTGAAAAATTCGACTTATACTCGAGTATATACGGTATGTTGTGAATCAATGGTATGTACAGGTCTAGGCTAGATATCATATACATTTGATGTGTGTGCGCGCACGCTTGTGTCAAGGGAATAGCCATACATTATCACACAGAAATCTCATTTTCAAAAGGGTCAGCCTGCTTATCTACGTATGCATACATATCTTGGTTTCCCGTGAAACTTAAATGTTTGTTAGATACAAAAAATGTAAAGAATAGAATTGGAGAAAAAAAAATTAAAAAATACCACAACATACTCTCGCATGTATTGTGTAATTGACTCAATGCCTTCCCTGAAAAGTCTGCACACAGCTGGAAGACTAAAATCAGAGGAATCCCATGCAACAGGAGTATAATGCTTATGTCCCAAATCTCTTCAGGCCGGGTTCACACTGGTACGACATGACAGTCGTACGACTGTGGATCCGACTTTGCCATGTGACTTGAAGTCCGACTTCAATGAACGGGGATCAGACTTTGATCCCCAACAATGCAGGTGCTTTGTGTCTGGTATGAATCTTTAGGGGTAACTCCATGCCAAATTTGAAAAAAAAAACCCAACCACATCACACACGGCATGGGTTCCCCCTTCAAGAGCATACCATGCTGAAAAAACGGCGTGGGGGCCCTCCCCAGAATCCATACCAGACCCTTATTCGAGCACGCAGCCCGGCAGTTAAGGAAAGGGGCTAGGGATAAGCGAGGGACCCCCCCCCCCCTCCTGAACTGTACCAGACCGAATGCCCTAGACATGGGGGGGGGGGTGCTTTGTGGCAGGGGGGCCCTTGCGACTCCCCCCATGCTGATGAGGACAAGGGCCTCTTCCCGACAATCCTGGCCGTTGGATGTCGGGGTGGGCGGACAGCTTATTGGAATCTGGAAGCCCCCTTTAACAAGGTGGCCCCCATATTCCGGCCCCCCACCTTATGTGAATGAGTAAGGGGTACATTGTACCCATACCCATTCACCAAAAAAAAAAAAAGAAGAAGAAGTGTAACAAAGCACATTACACGTTTTTAAAGTAATTTATTAAGACATCTCTTCCGAACTATGCTGGTTCTTCTCCGCTGATGTCTTCTCCCTCTGTCTGCTGTCTTTTACGATATCTTGTCCACTGTCTTCTCCCACTGTTCTTCCAATGTTGACTTGACGCTCTCTCCCGCTCTAATGCTGGGTGCGCCACTATGTATATTTGCATGGAGCGGGGTCACTGGGTGGGGGGTCCCCCTTAAAAACTATACCAAACTGAAAGGCCTGGTATGCTCTTGGAGGGGGAACCCATGCCGATCTTCCCCTTCAAGATCAGAGCACAAGTCGCTTAACTTAAGTGATATTCAATGGGCTGAAATAGGATCAAAGTTGGACCAAAGTAGTGCAGGGAGCATTTTCAAAGTCGGACCAGTTAAGACAGCTCTCCTAGGGAAACATTGATTTGATTTTCACACGTCATGCAACATAAGCTCCCAATGTCGGAGCGTTTGTTGTACCAGTGTGAACCTGGCCTTACAGATTAAGGGATGCAGCTTATGCTCAGATCAAGACCATAAAAGCAATTGCATTTAGCAGTTTGTTTGAGAAAGAATATGGTGAACAGTCAACAGGTAAGAATCTGCAAAAATTTATGGCTAAAATATTTGCAATGCATAAACTGTACCTAAAGGCAAAAATGTCATTGTGTAAAATTAAAAACCCATTGCGAAATAACGTTACAAGCATAAAACGTCATCCCCTTTAGTTTCACATGACATAACCACTAGGAACTTTATACTGAGCAACCTCTTTTCACCAGCAGTTAGGAAAGACTTGCAGTCTTCCAACAACGACAGGTTCACAAACTCAGAGCTGCCAAACACCTACAAATATCTTCAGGCTTACCCAAACGTAAGGGGAAAAAACACCACCCTCTGCCGCAACAGCTTTCCTAAAATACTCCCAACAATAACAATCTATAAAAAGGTACCGAGCAAAGGAATTCCAACTACCCTGTCCTAGAGAAAGAAATTTGTCTCTAGGCTCCACTCAGATAACCACACCCTGCAAATTCTAAAGCCTGGTTGCTAAACATCCAAAACTAGTACATGGATTTCCCCTGCTAAAAACTGTTTACACAGGGGACACCCCCCCCAGAACACTAATCAGCGCTCTCCGCCATTGACTAAGAGCCCATTCACACAGGGGCAACACGACTTGCAGGTATAGAAGTCTATGCAAGTCGCCCCCGAAGTCGTACAGGAACCTTTTTCTAAGTTGGAGCGACTTGCGTCGCTCCGATTAGAACGGTTCCATTGCACAGAACGGGAGGCGACTACAAGTTGTCCCTGTGTGAATGGGCTCTGTGTGCTGATTGGTAGCCGGTCGGCTGCTAGTTTTCCAGCATGCTTGTCTAACAGAAGCTGGCCAAATACCGTAGAGTGCCATACACACAGGGCCCATTCGGCTTAAGTCTGCAATGACGGGTGTGTGTGTGTGTGTGTGTGTGTGTGTGTGTGTGTGTGTGTGTGTGTGTGTGTGTGTGTGTGTGTGTGTGTGTGTGTGTGTGTGTGTGTCACCACAGTTAACTGCTGGCTGTGCAAACAGCTATGAGGCAGAGATTCACAGAGTGTGCCATTTACCCATCTGAATATAGCCTGATCCTTTACCCCTTCTAGGCTTAAATAAACCTCTCCTTTGCACCTCTGTCGCTCTGTTCAGCGCAGGAAGGCAGAAATACTCTGTACTTCCATGTATGAGGAGAATGTGGCTCATTGCATGTAAAAGTACTGGGCTAATTATTAATGACCCACAGGGAGCCTATAGTCCTGTGTAAGCTACGATTCTGACGAGTCTGCTTACACAGGGCTTTGCTGTCACATTGCAGGGTCCAGAAGACTCCGGGACCATTTAATTAAAAGCAGCTCAGGCTTGCGCACTATGGAACCGGCAAGGATTCACTGCTAGGTTCCCTTATTTAAAAAGGGTTGTAAACACTCGTTTTATTAAAAAAAAAAAAAAAAAAAAAAACACAAAACCACGTCATACTTGCCTCCACTGTGCAGTTAGTTTTGCACAGAGTGGCCCTGGTCCTCCTCCTCTGGGGTCCCTCAGCGGCGCAGGAGGGTCATCCCCGCATCGAATGTCCGCGTTGGAGAAGGCTCTCCTTGGTGGACTCCTGTTCAGGCACACTCCTAAGTCCCACATCTGTGTGCATTAACACAGAATGCAGGCCCTAGCACCACGTCATTGGATTTGATTGACAGCAGCGGGAGCCAATGGCTGCACTGCTATCAATCTATCCAATCAGGACACAAGACACTAGGTAGAGCTGCTGTTCTCGTTCCCGGCCGGAGAAAGATCGGGGTCAGGCAAGTAAAACTGGGGCTGAGGGGGTCGTTCTAGTGGGGGGGGGGGGGGGGGGTGCTGCAGCACCACAGAAGGTTTTTTACCTTAATGCATGAAGGTGAAAAACCCCTTTAAGCTGCCAGCGCCTGGACCTGACTGAAGAAGAATTTGCTCCGGTAAGGACAGCGCTGGTTACCTGGACAGGCAAGTGTCCTTATATTAAAAGTCAGAAGCTACAGGGTGGGTGAGTATTATTCTGGGGCTGGGCTTTAAAGTGGAACTTCCAACATGAAATTTTACCTATATGCAAGCCTATAAATAAAGCTTACCTATAGGTAGTGTAAATATCTCCTAAACATGCACCGTTTTAGGAGATATTTAGTGTACATGCAGCCAGCATACAAGGAGCATTTCCCCGACCCCCCCAGCAGCATACAAAGAGCATTTCCCCGACCCCCCCAGCAGCATACAAAGAGCATTTCCCCGACCCCCCCAGCAGCATACAAAGAGCATTTCCCCGACCCCCCCAGCAGCATACAAAGAGCATTTCCCCGACCCCCCCAGCAGCATACAAAGAGCATTTCCCCGACCCCCCCAGCAGCATACAAAGAGCATTTCCCCGACCCCCCAGCAGCATACAAAGAGCATTTCCCCGACCCCCCAGCAGCATACAAAGAGCATTTCCCCGACCCCCCAGCAGCATACAAAGAGCATTTCCCCGACCCCCCAGCAGCATACAAAGAGCATTTCCCCGACCCCCCAGCAGCATACAAAGAGCATTTCCCCGACCCCCCAGCAGCATACAAAGAGCATTTCCCCGACCCCCCAGCAGCATACAAAGAGCATTTCCCCGACCCCCCAGCAGCATACAAAGAGCATTTCCCCGACCCCCCAGCAGCATACAAAGAGCATTTCCCCGACCCCCCAGCAGCATACAAAGAGCATTTCCCCGATCCCCCAGCAGCAAAGAGCATTTCCCCGATCCCCCAGCAGCATACAAAGAGCATTTCCCCGATCCCCCAGCAGCATACAAAGAGCATTTCCCCAATCCCCCAGCAGCATACAAAGAGCATTTCCCCGACCCCCCAGCAGCATACAAAGAGCATTTCCCTGATCCCCCAGCAGCATACAAAGAGCATTTCCCCGACCCCCCAGCAGCATACAAAGAGCATTTCAATTTTCACTGTCTGCATTTGTTTTCTAGACTTTATTATTGTTTATTTTATTAATATTACAAAAAAATATTGTCATAGAGTAAGCCCCCGCTCACACTGGTGCGACTTGTCATGTGATTTGACAGCTCCAAATCACATGACAAGTCACACCCCATTGCCGGCAATGGAACTGACAAGTCACACACCACGTGCCGCGAAGATTATGAAAAAAGTTCTGGCACTACTTTTTACCAATTTCATTGTGACCTGCATTGACTTCTGTTAAATGAAGTTGCAAGCTGTAATGAAATTGTCAGTGCAAAAATCGCACTGTGTGGCTTTGAAATTGTGCGATTTCAAAGCCGCACCAGTGTGACACAGGACAACAGAGGGGAGTATGGGCTGTTAAAAAAAATAAAGCCCAAACACGGCCGTTTGCTTCAGTGTGCATGAAGCCTGAGAAAGGCTGAGAAAACCACCATCAGGCAAAAACTGGTTACTCATATCAAATAACTGTGCCTGCTGGTGTTTTAGCTTTTAAGAAGAAATGTTGTATTATGTCAACATACAAGAAACAGCTGCATAGTATGGGGGAAAACGGAATACGGGATGACTCAATGTGCAAGCTGTTACATTGGTTATATTTTAACAACTGCAAACAGAGCCGTATGCTGGGAACAAGAACAAATATGTTGGCTGTGACCTCCACGGATATTTTAAAATTGGCCACCACAAAGTATGAAGGGCATACATTATCTTCAAAAGAGGTATTGCTTACACTATACTGAATAGAGAAAAACACCTGAAGGCAAACACCAGAGTCATTCACCCTGTACAAAAGCCACAGTTCAGTTACCCCCAGGTTGTGTCATCAATAAAAGATCTGAGAAAATGCACGTGTTCTCTACAAATGCAATCCTAGTCATGTAGGCAAAATGTACAACTATAAAAAAACAGAACTACAATAGAAATACTCAAGACGTTCCAGGCCTGGTTACTTTTATTTATTTATTTTTTTTTTTTAAAAGGCCATCAAGTCACTTAAAAGCTAGGCAAACAAGATATAGTTATTGGCCAAGTTTCTTAAGATTATTATATTAGGCAGGAGGAGGATCCATAGCAAGCAAAGCCTGTGGATGTAATCTGCAAATACATCCATGGTATAAAAAAAAAAAAAAGAAAAAAAAAAAAGGAACATACCTTGATAAGACCATGTGCATTTAGCTGGGCTTTTCTACATAAGATGTCTAAGAACATTAAAAAGGCTATAAGTAAAACATTAAAAAGGCTATAAGTAAAGAACGTGAATTCTTTCTAGAAGGCCTCATTCAAACAGGCATACTGTTGGGTACACCCGTGTAAAGGTCCGTCTTTACCAGCATGAGGGGTACAGGTGTTCCTGGCAGCCAAATGCAGGCAGCCTGTTAAATGACAAGGAGGTGGCTCAACAGATCTCCAAACCCATCTTAATACACAACTATGCAGACCGGAATGCAGGCTCACAGTGTTCTGATCCCTGCATAGTTTTAACACAGATGATCCACGCAGCCTTCTGTCCATCACCATTTTTAATAGACTGCCTGTATGGAACATCTATACCTCCCGTGGTAAAGACTGGGTGTACAAACAGAATGTCCTTGTGAATGAGGCTTTAATAAAAATAACTAACTAAAAGGCTGATCGTGAAGTGCCTTGAAAAATACTTCTATACAAGAATCAGTTCATGTGCATTCCCCTATCTTCACTCAACATTGCTTACATCTGCCATCGTTGTTTGCCTGACATAATTAGAGGTACATGTAAGAAGAGTGTTTGATCTCTAATTACACATAGTGCAGATCCGTGTGTAAAACGCAAAAATATTTCTGTTCTGACATAATCTCAGGTGTGCACTTAGGGTTTTAAATATATTGTATGCACAAAAAAAAAAAGAAAGGAACTTTCTTCTTAAACTGTAAATCAAAAAAAAAAAAAAAAAAAGCCCACATCCTGAAAATAACTAGTACAAAAAAGGAAACCAAAAAACGGAATTAGGCTGATGGAAACCAGTCCAAGACGCTATCTCATTTAGTAACTTTCTGCTGAGTCGACCAAAAATAGTCCAATGATTAGCCCCTATGTACCCAGCTAAACAAAGTCGATTTTAAAAAAAGATTCTCAGCTGAAAAGAATCTACACCCTATCAGATGAAAGCAATTTTGGGTATTCCGACAGCCGCAGGTACCAGCTGTCAATACAATAGCTGGCAGGAGAGATTTGTCACTCTATGCTGCCTAGCATGGATGGGGGTATTAAGTAGCGTTGCATTGATACTGGTGCCGATACTAAGCATTTGCATGAGTAACTCATTCAAATGCTTCAATACTACAACCAATACCTGTAACTTGCCTGCACCTTTTTTGTGCGGTGCAATCTGAGCCCATACAAAATGAATGGGCTCAAATTACACTGCAAAGAATCGCATGTGATTTGAACAGGAATAGCACACCTCATTCCTGTTCAAATCACATGCAATTCTTTGCAGTGCGATTTGAGCCCACGTATATATAAAATAGGCATCAGTAATTGGTATTGACAAGTACTTGATAAAAAGTATCAATACTTGTTCTTAAAAAACTGGTATCGGTGCATCCTTGGTGTGAAGTGATTTCTTATGTTCAGTCTGTGGGGCTGAATGGGAGAAATCATGATTGGGTCTGGCCAACCTGCAGGCTATATGGAACATTCTCTAATTCAGGGGTCCCCAACCCCTGTCCTCTCTGCCGCTGGCAACGAAGACTGCACTGTCATATGTGCAGCAGGGAGCAGAGAGACGACATCTCTCACCGCCTGCCCCACATTACCGCTCTCCTGCCTTCACTCGGAACCCACCACTGCACCGAGGCCTGCCTCTGTGGTCAATAGACCAGTGCTGCCACCAATGCAGTGACAATCCACATTTGGTGGCAGGCGACGTGGCAAGGTGAAGGTAAAAAAGGGGGCTGCTGCACACAGGATTTTTATCTTAATGCATTAAGATAAAAAAACCTTCTGCCTTTACAATCACTTTAAGGCTGCTTTCACACAGTTTACATCAGTTTGAACTTAAGTGGTTCTAAAGGCTCAAGTTTTTTACCTTCATCCAACACATGGATAAAAAAAACAACAACAAAAAAAAAAAAAAAAACAACAACAAACACTTAGTTAGACTTACCGGTGACGGTATTTCTAAGAGCCTTTCAGGACGACCCGGAGAGAGCGCAGCTCTCCCATTTTCCAGGAAACACATACAGCCTTTAAATCCCTCCTCTTCCACCATGGCCTCGGTTATTGTGTGGTCTCCGACATACTGGAAAACAAAGCACAGAAAACCTCCAAACCACCATGATAGACACTTAAAACCACCTCTAAAATAAACAGGGGAGGGACGTAGTGGTTGTCCTGAAAGTCTCTTAGGACGTGACGGTATTTCTAACCAAGTCTCTCAAATCGCCTTTCAGGACAACAGAGGAACTTACCCTAGGGTGGGACTACTGTCTGCAGTACCTTCCTGTCGAAGGCTTGATCTGCGGCGGACAACAAGTCCAACCTATAGTGTCGGAGGAATGTCGAGTAGTTGGACCAAGTGGCAGCCTTGCAAATTTGTTTAGGCGTAGCACCGGCCCTGTCGGCCCAGGAAACTGTTGTTGATCTCATAGAAGGAGCAGCAATACCGGAGGGGAGGTATTTCTCCTTTGGCCTTGTAGGCCTTTGTGATTGCCAATCTAGGCCATCTGCCCAGTGTGCTTTTGGAAGCTTTCTCCCCTGAATTCTTTAGTGACTGTAAGCAAGTGTAACAAACATCTCCTCACGTCCAGTGTGTAAAATGCTTCCACTCCTGGATTGTGGGCAGGACCATTTCCAGTGAGCGGTGAAAGGTTGAAGAAACCTTGGGTAGGAACGCTGGGTCTGTTTGAAGGATCACTGTCTGAAAAGACCTTCAGAAAAGGTTCTGTGACTGCCAGGGCCTGGAGCTCGCTCACTTTTTGTCGACGTGATGGCTACCAGAAAAATAGTTTTAAATTGTTTTAAGAACTAAGTTCTGTAAAGATGCTTCCTGTAAGGGTTCAAACGGAGCTCCCGTGAGACCCTGTAAAAAACAACAACGACAGACAAATCCCAACTGGGAAAAAAAACTTTGAGGGCTATTGGCCTATTTAAGCGCCCAAAAAAACACCACAACACACACAAACTGATAAAGCCGCCACCTGGGTTTACAGGGTGCTGGCTGCCAGCCCCTTCTCCATTCCATCATGGAGAAATTCTAAGACTGACAGTAAACTTTTGACCCGGAGGCCCTTAGAAGTGCACCAGGAATTGAACTTTAATTGAATTAAACTTTCAGGTATATGGCCCGAGTTACCTCTTTTCTACTGGAAAGAGGAGTCTTCACTAATTTAAAATCGGACAGTCCCTTGGCTTTCTGGAGGTCTTCCTCAGAAACCCAGCGGTTAGATGTAGTCGGTCTGCTTCCGGATGGTTCACTGACCCCTGCGTTAGCAGGTCCTTTCTGGATGGCAGCTTCCATGGAGGTTCTGTGGCCAGGTTTAGTAGTGTCGCGAAGCAGGGCCTTTCTGGCCAGAAGAGAGTGACCAAAATCAGATTGGCATTTTCCTCCCTGAATTTCCATAGAACCAGTGGTATCAGGGTAAAGGGGGAAGAAGCGTAGCACACCTGGTACTGCGACAGAGGGGCGAGAGCATCCATGCCTGCCTGGTCTTCTCGATGGAGAGAGAAGAACTTCTGTACAGTTCTGTTGGCTGGCAAACAGATCTATTTGAGGTTGCCTCCAAGTTGAGAGATGATCAAGAAAACTTCTTGGTTCAGACTCCATTCTGCTTCCACCAGTCTCCTTCTGCTTAGTAGGTCTGCTAGCAGATTCTGGGATCCCTTCAGATGGACTGCTGACAATGAGGCCACATTCTATTCTGCCCAGGTAAGTAGCTGACTGGCCAGCTCTAGGAGCCCTCTGCTCCTGGTGAATCCTTTTTTCAACACATAAGCTACTGCAGTTGTATTGTCTGAAATAACCTTAACGTGTTGACTCCTTACTACTTGTTGAAAGGCTAGGAGACCGAGAAAGATGACCTTCAGTTCCCGCCAATTTGAGGACTTTCAGGCTTCCGTTTTGGACCAGGCCCCCTGAGCTCGGACCGTCCAGATGGGCTCCCCAGCCCCAAGAACTTGCGTCTGTTAGACATTTGTCTAGGGGAAAGACCTTTTGCCAGGTTGGTCGAATTCCTCCACCACCAGAGCGCTCGCTTTACGTTTGATCTGTTTCTCTAGCGGCTCCTGGTGTGACCAACTGTGTAATATATTCATCTGGAAGGGGTCTGGAATGTAATCTGGCCCACTGAATAGCTGGAAATCAATGCTGTAAGAAGGCCCAAGACCGTCATGGCTAATCTGACTGAGAGGTTGGTCTGAACTTGTCTTACCGCAGATTGGATTTTCTCCCTCTTCTCCTGTGGCAGAAAAATGTTTTGAAGCACCAAGTTTATGGTATAGTCCAGGAACTTAATCTCCTGCCAGGGTTCCAGATTTGATTTTTCCAGATTCAAGAGCCACCCTAAGCCCCTGAGGTGACCTGAGACACCTGGAGATTTGTCAAGACTTGTTTTTTGGAGTCTGCAAAAAACAGGTCGTCCAGATAGGGGATGACTGAAATCCCTCTCAACTTCAGGAGGTTCCAGAGCTTCTGCCATTATCTTTGTAAAGATTCTCTGGGAGGATGAAAGTCTGAACGGCAGAGCTCTGAATTGCAGATGCCAGACTGAGGTCCCCAAATCTAATGCCAGACGTAGAAAGCATTGAGAAGTCTGAGTTATCGGGACATGTAGATAGGCGTCCCTTAGATCTAGGGATGCCATGAAACAGTCTGGAGTCAGTAATTTAGTGATTGAAAAGATTGTGTCCATCCTGAAAAGTTTGTAGCAAAATCGATCTGTTCAGGATCTTTAATTTCAGAATCAACCAATACTTCCCTGAATGCTTCTTCACCAGGAAGATATGGGAAAAGAAGCCTCGGCCTTCCTGACTTTTTGGGACCTGGATAATCACTTCTTGTTGAATCAGATCCTGCAGCAGGCTCATCATTGCAGAAGCTTTTTCCTGATCTCTTGGCAGCGCCGTAACAGAATCTGGTTGGGGGTAGCTCTGAAAACTCCAGACTGTATCCCAGGTTTGTAGTTGTTTTGTTTCACTGTAGGTGAAAGGCAGACAATCTTCCCCCTACTGGGGTAAGACTCATTTGTTTTTAGGGGGCTGGTCCGAGGGAGATCTGAAGAGAACTCCTCCTCTTCCCTTGCCCCTTTGGGAGACCAAGGAGCTCTTGATCCCTATTTTTGTGGGGCTGTTGAACAGCACGAAAATTCTTTTTGATCGGCTGTTTCTTCTTGAAGGGGAAAGCCTATGACCCGAGAAAGGTAAGCCGCACAGCTTGTTCTTGGAAGCTGTGTCACCAGATCAGGTTTTCAGCCAGACCACACGTCTGGCTGAATTCACCAGCGCTGGCGACCTTGCTGCCAACTTAACTGATTCAGCAGATGCATGAGCCATATACTTTACTGCTTCTGCGATGTGCCTGCCTCTACGTGGCTTTTCAGCTTCTCTACGCAGCATTCAAGGTTCCTTTGGACAACCGTGGAAGCCATAGCGGGTTTGAGGCTGACATGGAATCCCAAGCTTTTTTTCAGGAGGAATCTGCTCTTTTATCCATTGCATCCTTCTGCACCCCCATGTCCTCGAATGCTAGGTCTGTGTGTCGGGAAACCTGCGAAAATACAGCATCTACCGGTGGTTTCTTATTCCAAACCTCTGACTCCTTTTCTTCGAACGGAAACCTTCTCCTAAGGGTCTTGGAAAAGAAAGGGCCTCGCTCAGGGATTTAAAGGCTGCATGTGTTTCCTGGAAAATGGGCGGAGCTGCACTCTCTCTCTCTCTCTCAGGTTGTCCTGAAAGGAGATTTGAGAAAAAAAAAAATTATAGAAAAAAGCTTGCATTATTCCGCATGACGTCAACTGGCCAGTTCCCATGGATGTAGGCATGCCTTCAGAACTACATCTCCCAAGAGCCTATTTTCTACAGAGAATGGTCAGGCTCTTGGAAGTCAAGGCAGCCACATTTCTTTCCTACCAAAACAATCAATCCACCGCCTAGAGCGGGAAAATGTGTGAGGGATGGGAAAGTTCTGTAGTCCATCCTGAAAATCTTACAACACAGCCTGGAATTTCATCTTAAAGCGGAGGTCCACCCACACCGCCAAAAAGAAAAAAAATATTAAAAGCCAGCAGCTACAAATAATGCAGCTGCTGACTTTTAATAAATGGCCACTTACCTGTCCCACGGTCCAGCGATGTCGGCAGACGACCCGCTCGATTCTCTGCAGCTGCCGCCGCCATCCTAGGTGAGGGAATCAGGAAGTGAAGCGTTGCGGCTTCACTTCCCGGTTCCCTACTGCGCATGCGCGAGTCGCGCTGCGCGTCCCAAGTGGTCCCCGCTCTCTCCTGGGAGCTGTGTGTTTCCCAGGAGACAGTGCGAAGGGACGGGAAGAGGCATAGACTCCCATGGGAGTCTATGCCGGAAGTGGGTGCAAATACCTGTCTTAGACAGGTATCTGCACCCCCTCCCCCCTGAAAGGTGCCAAATGTGACACCGGGGGGGGGGGGGGTTCCGAAAAGCGGAAGTTCCATTTTTGTGTGGAACTCCGCTTTAAACAGGAAGTCAGGTGCTCATTGGATTTGAAGTCAGTAGTAAACAAAGCTCAAAAGTAACTAACGCACAGGGCAGGGGTAATAATTAGGTAATGTGGAGTTTGGAGGATAGTAGTATGTAAGTGCAAAGTACAGAGGTCAGAAGTAACGCAGAGTCCAGGGGTCAATAATAAGTAAAGCAATGCTCAGAGAAAGTACAGTGCAGGGTTCAGAAGTAATGCATAATTCAGGGGTAATTAATAAACAATGAAGCATTTAGGTCAGCAGTAGGTTAAAACACATGGTGCAGAAGTCTGGAGTAAGCGAATCGGGTGCAGGGATCAGTAGAATGCAACGTAAAGTTGTTCAGAGGTCCACAGTAAATCGCAGTGGAGAGATCAGGAGTAACAGAGCGCATGGGGCCATAAATACACACATACCTGCATTATAGGCATCAGAAAACTGACAACTGCTCTAGAACACCTTCAACCCAGCACTAAGGACCTGTCATTACAGCCAGCAAACTTGTACAGTTCGTTCTGCGCCCCCCCCAACACCCATTTGCCCTTTCACCCACTTCCAGCACAAGGTTACTCCCCTCCTTCAGCTGATCACAGCACAGGCCCATGTGTTACTACTTGCTCTTTCCTGCCATGCACAAACACACACACATGGCTGGAGGTGCACTTTGGGCATCTCTATTGGCCACTGCAGGCACTATTAGACAGAAATGTCAGAGCGCCCACACTCCCTGCCGCTAACCCCTTCCCCCACCACAAAACAGGCTAAGGCCCCTCCGCTGACCCAATGGGGTCAGGAATGGGTGGGCTAGATGTTTATTCAATGAACATTATGTTCTATGCAACTTTAGGATTTTTTTTCCCCTTTTCCTACATTCTGTAACGTGTTAACCTTTGATTCATTGTATTTTAAAGGATCAAGGACCCTGGGAGGAGATTACTGTTGACCTGCCAAGCCCTCCTCATATTATTTTGTTTTAAGCGGATAATAAATTAGGAGGACCCCCTGCATTGGATCTTGTCCATGCATAAAATAGCTTATGTGCTAGCCACATATGGCTTTTAATGAAGCAAACTGCAAAAAAATAAACATGGAACATGCTGGTTAAGTTTCACATCCCAAAAAACAGGCATTTCACTTTTACATTTTTAATCGCAATAAATACAAGAAATGGTGGTGCTGATCAACACTGTAAAGAAGACATGAAGAAAGGTAATGGTTTTGTTTGTGCATGCAAGGTATGACAGCCAGCACAAAAACCATTCTGCATTGTCTATAGGTCACAAAGGGACACTTAATAGGATTGTTACAGCTTATTTTAGGTTACCATCTCCATTTGAAAAGCTTGGGAATATGCAGGGTCAGACAGGAGACACCCCCCTTAATGATTTCTTCCAAGTTCTTCAAATACCTTACATGCCTGTCATGTTGGATTTGTAAAAAAACTATCAAAAAAGGAGGGGGGCTGCAAGTTTCAAATTTAAACCATGCTGCACTTGTTGTTCAGGAATTTGGCACATCTTGGGGCCAAGAATAGACACCCCCCTCATAAGAGAGAGTCACACAAAGCACAGATGTTTGCAAAGCAGAGCAGCATGAACACTCATACATCATACACAATTTACATAAGTGTAGCAAACTTTGTCCCCCCTATAAACAGCGCAAGATACAATCTAACAATTTTATGAGTCACTCAAAAGGATTACTCAGCAGCATTGTTTCTTTGCTCCTATGTGTGTCTTCCCCATATACTTGTTATACTTTGCCTGTATATTGAATTTTCTAATAACTAAACCCAAGAACAAAATGTAATATTCCATATTATGAGTCCTCAGATGCCATGGCTACATCATTGTCTTTTTCCTTGGCTTAACCCCCCCCCCCCCCTCGCCCTTTGTTTTTGCCGGATGATCCTGCCAGTAAGACACTTCGTCCTAGGTGACACCCACTCACTGTGCTCCCTTGTCATTCTGGGACAGGAAGTGAGGTGATACTACAGAAAAACCCGCTTCGCCATAGCAATGGGGGGGGGGGGGGGGTTTATAGTCCACAGGACTAAATTAGGAGGGTGGATAAGATTTCAATATGCTACAGTCAGGATGTTAGGAGCATTTCCAGCAGGATCAAACAGTTTGTTTTTGTTTATTTTTGCGTTTGTCAAACAAGGTTAACAGAAAAAACTTTCAATAGTATTTTGGGGCCAAAAGTAAGCAAGTTCAATCTTTTAAATACACTTTAGATATAACAAAAAGGTCAATTTTACAGAGGTTTACTTCATAGAACTTGGCTTTACAATGTCAGCACTCTCCTCTCTTCCCCTCCAGTGCTCACTGGAGAGCCGGGCTGAAGAGGGTGGAGCCGTAGCTGGCTTTGGCTTTCAGCCATGCACCGAGTCAGAGCCAGCTGTCAATTAGGCAACAGGGTGGATCCCGACAATATGGTCGGAATTCGTGCAGAGCTTAAAGTGACCGATGTAAGGCGATGGTGGGCTGTACCCACTGTCAACTGATTTTGGCTCACAGAAAAGCAAATGCACTTCTGTGATCCAGAAGTGTGTAGGCTACGTCACCTGGCAGAAGCTCTGACTAAAAGACACATTGGACAATTTTCCAGCAATCAGCTGCAAAAACAAATAAAAACAAACTCATTTAAATTTTAAGTAGCTCCACAAACTTATGTGGATCAAACATACTCAAACTCCAAATCCAATCTCACAAAAAAGGGTAATGTATACGTGTGTGTAAAAGCGGCTAGCACTGTATACAAGCTATAGGTGGAAACAGGTTCAAATAAAAGACTGGTCAATTTATATTAAACTAATCACTTTCACACATAATGTATATTTCCGATCTGCTCAATTTCCTTGTTTTGTTAGTTGCAACCTACAAGCTGACTGGTTCAGAGTCACCTTTACTTTACTCTTAAAGACTGAACAAAACAGTTTGCCTCCACTCAGGGCAAACCTTGTATTTTTACAAACATAAGACTTATTCGGATTGGCCGAGGTAGAGGGGCGGGCAGATGTCACAAAATGTTTAACCACTTCAAGACCAAGCCAAACAATTGTTTAAAAAGTCAAATCAGTATTTAATAGAAAATGACCACCAAACATTATATATAATTTTTTAGCAAAGACCCTAGAGAACAACATGGTGGTCGTTGCAATATTTTGTCACACAGTATTTGCACAGCGGTCTTGCAGACACAATTTTTGGTGGAAAACAAACATCACTGAATTAAAATAAAGACTAAACAGTAAAGTAAGCCCAATTTTTTTTTGCATATCGTCAAAGATGTTACACCGAGTAAATAGATACCTAGCATGTTGCGCTTTAAAAATAGCACGTACTCGTGGAATGGCGACAAATTACAGGACTTAAAAAGGTTTTTTTTTTTTAGTTACAGGGATCCTGCGCCTTTGAAGCATGTTATATGACACAGTGTGTGTCCTGTGTCATTTGGCCCCCCGTAACACCTAAAAAAACTGGTTGATCCAGACAGTTTCTCCCCACCCCTCTGTAAACTGACCACGGTGTTTAATGGCTGCTGAGCTCGGACACCATGGTCAGTTTACATGCCTCTGTCAGCAGCCTTCTATCTGCTCTCCTGTGTCCTCCTCCCCCCTCCCCTCTGTCTGCAAGTGTGAGGCGTCCCTCCTGCTGCTCTCATAACACTAACCTGTATACACCATCAGCACTGCCTCCCAGTGCAATGTCCCCCTCAGTGAATGGTGTATAAATATAAATGCAGTAAAAACCCCATTTAAGAGCAGAGTTTGCGATCACATGACCAGCCAGCTCTCCAGACTGACATCAGCAGTGGACTCTCAGTCCAGCCCACTGCATCTCTGAGGAGAAAAGGAGAAAGCTGGCCAGTCATGTGATCACAATCTCATCAGTGAAATTAGGTATTTACAGCATTTTTATAAAGCAAACAGAGGATACTACAATAGTAGGCAGTGCTGATGGTGTATACAGGTTAGAGCAGGGCTCGACAAACCCCGGGCGCCAGGTCGCATTTGCGACTAGAATTAGCGACCTGGCGCCTGGGGCAGCACAGCTGGAGTATCCTGTGTCCGTTCGACACCCCCCCCCCGGCGCGATCGCGTTGGGCCGCGCCGGTAATTGAGGCCCCGGCTTTGCGGCCTACTGCAGTCCTATGGTTCCTTCTGCAATCGGGCGCCCTCTGGTGGTGGCCGTTGGTATGACAAGACATCTGGGGTTCCCCAAGGTTCTGTGCTGGGACCAATCCTATTTAATTTGTTCATAAACGATCTGGAGGATGGGATAAACAGTTCAATCTCTGTATTTGCAGACGATACTAAGCTAAGCAGGGCAATAACTTCTCCGCAGGACGTGGAAACCTTGCAAAAAGACCTGAACAAATTAATGGGGTGGGCGACTACATGGCAAATGAGGTTCAATGTAGAAAAATGTAAAATAATGCATTTGGGTGGCAAAAATATGAATGCAATCTATACACTATGGGGAGAACCTCTGGGGGAATCTAGGATGGAAAAGGACCTGGGGGTCCTAGTAGACGATAGGCTCAGCAATGGCAGGCAATGCCAAGCTGCTGCTAACAAAGCAAACAGAATATTGGCATGCATTAAAAGGGGGATCAACTCCAGAGATAAAACGATAATTCTCCCGCTCTACAAGACTCTGGTCCGGCCGCACCTAGAGTATGCGGTCCAGTTCTGGGCACCAGTCCTCAGGAAGGATGTACTGGAAATGGAGCGAGTACAAAGAAGGGCAACAAAGCTAATAAAGGGTCTGGAGGATATTAGTTATGAGGAAAGGTTGTGAGCACTGAACTTATTCTCTCTGGAGAAGATACGCTTGAGAGGGGATATGATTTCAATTTACAAATACCGGACTGGTGACCCCTCAATAGGGATAAAACTTTTTCGCAGAAGAGAGTTTACCAGGACTCGTGGCCACTCATTAAAATTAGAAGAAAAGAGGTTTAATCTTAAACTACGTAGAGGGTTCTTTACTGTAAGAGCGGCAAGGATGTGGAATTCCCTTCCACAGGCGGTGGTCTCAGCGGGGAGCATTGATAGCTTCAAAAAACTATTAGATAAGCACCTGAATGACCACAACATACAGGGATATACAATGCAATACTGACACATAATCACACACATAGGTTGGACTTGATGGACTTGTGTCTTTTTTCAACCTCACCTACTATGTAACTATATGTAACATCCACCAATGCTAATGGAGCTTTCCCTACCTGTTTTCACTGCCTGCTCATCTCCTTCCCTTTACTTAGAACCCCCAAACATTATATATATATATTTTTTATTCTAACACCCTAGAGAATAAAATGGCGGTCATTAAAATACTTTCTGTCACACCGTATTTGCGCAGCGGACTTACAAGCGCACTTTTTTGGGAAAAAATACTTTTTTTAACTAAAAAATAAGAAAACAGTAAAGTTAGCCCAATTTTATTTATATTGTGAAAGATAATGTTACGCCGAGTAAATTGATTCCCAACATGTCACGCTTCAAAATTTCGTCCGCTCGTGGAATGGCGACAAACTTTTACCCTTCAAAATCTCCATAGGCGACGTTTAAAAAAATTCTACAGGTTGCATGTTTTGAGTTACAGAGGAGGTCTAAGGCTGGAATTATTGCTCTCACTCTACCGATCGTGGCGAAACCTCACATGTGTGGTTTGAACACCGTTTTCATGTGCGGGTGCTACTCACATATGTGTTCGCTTCTGCAAGCGAGCTCGGCGGGACGGGGCGCATTTTAAAAAATTATTATTTTTTCTTATATATTTTACTTTTTATTTTTACACTGTTTTTTAAAAAAAAATAAAAATGGTGTCACTTTTATTTCTATTACAAGGGATGGGGCATATTTAAAAAATTTATTTTTTTTTCTTATTTATTTTAACTTTTATTTTTTCACTGTTCTTTAAAAAAAAAAAAAAAAAAAAGTCACTTTTATTCCTATTACAAGGAATGTAAAAATCCCTTGTAATAGAAAAAAAGCATGACAGGTCCTCTTAAATATGAGATCTGGGGTCAAAAAGACCTCAGATCTCATTTACACTAAAATGCATTAAAAAAAAAAAAAATTGTCATTTGAAAAAAAATAAAATGTCCCTTCAAGAGCTTTGACGTCGCTTCCGCCCTGCAATGACTTGGAGATGGGCGGGGGGGGGGGGGGGGGGGGGGCCCATCTTCCTCTCACTCGTCTCCATGTCAGGCCAGGGACAGATCCGGATCGCCTCCGCCGTTACCAACGGCCACGGTAAGCGGTGAAGGGCACCGGAGAGCGGCGGTAGGGGGGGCCCTCTCCTGCCGCCGATAAAAGTGATCTCGCTGCGAATCTGCTGCAGAGACCACTTTTATCTGAAAGAGAACCGCCGGCTCTTGAAGAAGATACCGGGGTTATGGTAGCTAGCTGCTACCATAACAACGGTATTTCTCTTCAAACACAGGATGTATATAGTCGTCCTGCGGGAAGGAAGTGGTTAATTAAAATGAATTTATTATTTGTCATCTCCCTGCTTGGCCCCTTTCACACGGGCTGTCTGATCAGGTTCGCCTGTCAGTTTTTCAGGCGGACCTGATTGGACCCTTAGCGGGAATATGGTGGTCTTGTGTCCCTGCATTGCAGGAAATAAAAGCAGTCACATTAGTTCTAGTCGTCTCTGTGTAAATTTAAGATTGGTTAATTTTTATATTGAAAATAAAGCTTTGTCGGTCGTTTAAAAAAAAAAAAAAAAACCTGGCTCCTAACTTTTTTAGCTGGCTCCTAGATTCCAAGCAAATTTGTCAAGCCCTGGGTTAGAGTAGGTTAAAGTGGGGTTCCACCCAAAAAAAAAAAAAATAAAAATAAAAAAATACTCTTTTTTTTTTTTACTCACCTCTAAATGCCTGTTGCTAGGGGGTCCCTCGTAGTCTGCCTCTTCCAGTGCCTGGGCTGGTGACATCACTTCCCCCTCGGCACAGGAAGGGCTCAGCTCTGCTCCCTCCCTCTTGTCAATCATCTGGGACCCATTACAGGTCCCAGGTGACTGAGCGGCCAATCACAGCGATCGGCGCCGCTCGCGCATGCGCAGTGGGTGCCAGGCTGTGAAGCCACAGCCTGGCGCCCACAGTTGCAATGCCGGCACCACCGAATGGAGGGGGAGACGAGCGGGGCTTCGATCCCCCGCATCGCTGGACCCAGGGACAGGTAAGTGTCCAATTAAAAGTCAGCAGCTGCAGTATTTGTAGCTGCTGACTTTTATTTATTTATTTATTTTTTTGACTGGAACTCCTCTTTAACAACCACTTTAAAAATCTCAATAAGCAAAGTTTAAAATTTAATGGTTATCAGTTTAGTTACATGTCTTTTGCTAGAATTATTGCTCTCGCTCTAATGATCGCGGTGATCCCTCACATGTGTGATTTGAACACGGTTTACATTTGCGGGTGCAATTTACGTATGCTTTTTCTTTGGTGCGCAAGCATCCGGGCGCTTCGGAAAAAAAATTCTCCAATTGATTTTTTATTATTTTTTACACTGTTCCTTTAAAAAAAAAAAAAAATTCTGATCACTTATATTGCAGTCACAAGGAATGTAAACATCCCTTGTGACAGTAATATGCAGTGGCTGGTACTCTAAGGAGGGATTATGGGGTCTAAAAGACCCCAAACCTCTCCACTGCACTTGAAAGTATTCAAAAACACCAAAATGGGCATTTTTGAATACCTTGGATTTTTTAAAAATTGGTGCCATTGGCAGCCGAGTAAACTGGAATCTACGCTTCTGGGTTACTACATTAGAGACCCGATTGAAGCCGATTCCGGCTTTGTACGGGACTCCGGTCAGCCGGCAGATGTGCTGGCTGGTCGCTCGGGTCTCCCGGTGTGACGGGAGACCCGGGCGGACCCACGGAAGATCCCCGTCCGCTGCTTGTGATAACGGCTGAGCAGCTCATTAGCCGTATCAGTGGTTATCACAGGTACGCAATTTTGCGTGAAGTTGTTAAAGTCAAATGAAAGCTGGAATTTTACTTAAATGCTAAAGGAGTTCTATAGTCACAACATTCACTTTCTAGAGCATAAAAATTAGCAATACCAACAAGAGTGATTTCAGACAATGCAGTATAAGCTTAATTGAAAAATCTCCTTTCATGCTATGAGTGCTGCCTGTCTGCTGGCAATCTCTCTCCAAAACTTCCTGTATGCTTTGCAGCTTCTCCTCTGCTGCTTACTTTCCATGTCTAAGGACTACATATCCCATGGTACCTTGCTGCCGGCAAGCAGTGACTTTTACATCCTCTCAGCACATCTGTAGTCAAGGGCAGGCTCTACAATGTGACAGCTGTGCCTACTCACAAGAAATAGTGTCACGGAATTCAAGGAAGTAAAATGTGTGGGATTCTTCACAAAGACTTCAGACTCAAATTTAAAGGGCATCTCCACTTTTGTGGGGGGGATTTAATATAGCATGTACAATTGCAACTCAAGTCATATTGTAACTGAATGTTATTAAAAATTACCTTTCCTTTTCAATCTGCAGCACTGTAATTTTCTGTAAAATGCAATATGGCTACCTGAAGGAATTCTATACACATAATGTGTACAGAAAGCCCCCAAGACGCATAATTCCCTGCTTGTGTGATTGGCTCAGTGATTTTCCCAGAAGTCTACACTAAGAAACAAGTCAGGATTTGTGCCATCCCTTGCAACAAAAATGTCGTTTTTGGTGAGATACTCCCAATAGGAAATCACATCTAAAAAAGGGATGCAAATCCTGCAACTTTCCACATTAGAGCCCTGCAAGTGCAGCAGGTGATTGAGACCACTCCCAGTAGATTCACTTTTCACATTGACACAGGCAGTGTGATTGCTTCAGAACAAAAAAATTAGTTGGCATCTGCAACAAAGTTTGTTAAAAATCCTTGCAATGTACATAGGAAAAAAAGGTTACTCTTTAACCATTTAAGCCCCGGAGCATTTTGCTGGCCAAAGACCAGAGCACTTTTTGCGATTCGGCACTGCGTTGCTTTAACTGACAATTGCGTGGTCGTGCGACGTGGCTCCCAAACAAAATTGACATCCTTTTGTCCCCACAAATCGAGCTTTCTTTTGGCTGTATTTGATCACCCCTGCGGTTTTTATTTTTTGCGCTGTAAACAAAAAAAAGCGACAATTTTGAAAAAAAAAAAAACCCGCATTTTTTACATTTTGCTATATCTAATATCCTCAGTTTAGGCCGATATGTATTCCTCTACATTTTTTTTCCCAAAAAATATGGCAATAAGCGTTTGATTGGTTTGCGCAAAAGTTATAGCGTTTACAAAATAGGGGATAGTTATATGGCATTTTTATTATTTTTTTTTTTTTTTACTAGTAATGGCGGCGATCAGCAATTTTTATTGTGACTGCGACATTATGATGACACATCGAACATTTGACACATTTTTGGGACCATTGTCATTTATACAGCAATCAGTGCTATACAAATGCACAGATTCCTGTGTAAATGACACTGGCAGTGAAGGGGTTAACCACTAGGGGGCAGTGTAAGGGTTAAGTATGTCCTGGGGAGTGATTCTAACTGTGGGGGGCGTAGCTATGTGTGACACGTCACTGATCTCTGCTCCCGATCACAGGGAGCAGAGATCAGTGACACTCACTAGGCAGAATGGGGAGATGCTTGTTTACATTAGTATCTCCCCGTTCTTCCTCTCTGTGAGGCGATCACAGGTATCCCTGCGGCGATCGAGTTTGCGCGACCCGACACGCGCGCCGATGGCCCGGCTGCAAATTTATAAAAGGGACGTACAGGTACGCCCATTTGCCCAGCCGTAGCTTCTTTATCTTTAAATTTTTGCCTATGTTCCAGTTTAAGCTGGTGCCACGACCAGTTCCCCAGGTTTCCCATTTCGGGTGTTCGTTCTCTTGCAGTATTCTATTGAGGCACCCCCTTTGCATGCAGGGACTAGCGTTGTATCTCCTTACACTCTGTGCATCAATAGAAACAGACAACCCAGTAGCCTAGGATGTAGCAAGGCACTCCCCTGCTCTCTCCTCCTCCTTCCTTCCTTCTCTCCAAGCCAACAGACTGACCTCCTGGAGACTGTCCTGTCCATTGGTAACACTTTCCTATGGAGACTGGAAGTAAAGGGAAGCAGCACTGAGGGAACGGGAGCAAGCAGCATTAAACAATCTAAACTGCAAGTACTGGGGTAAGATTTTTAACAAATAGTTTAGTTAGGAATGTTTATTTTGTTGTACGCAAGGTGTTGAGTAAAAAAAAAAAAACAGATGACTTAAAGTAGAAATGGCAAAACTATATTTTAGTTTTGGAGAGAGTAGAGATGGATTACACCCTGTCAGTTTTTATTGTCTGTGCCCCATTAGGGAGATTGCCCCTCTCCATTCGTTCGGTTTAGAATGATTATTGAAAGCAAAACCCACATGTTGGGTTGTCCTCAGAAGTGTAATAAAAAAGGGAAATCTTCTAATGGGGACACTAGTTCTGGAGACATGGGGCCCCCAAGAAATTCCTTTAATTTCCCGGGATTTCCACTCACTTCCTGTTTGGCTATGGGACAGGAAGTGAAGGGAAATCTCTGCAATGTGACAAAGCTGGTGAAAAAAAAAAAAAAAAAAAAAAAAGTGCCTACAGTTCTAACACTACCGGGCTAGAAATAATGTGGAAATAAATAGATATTTTTTTGTTTTTTTGATCTTTAATTTAAATTAAGAGTCATGTAGAATGCAATACATACCAAAAACACTAGTTTGAGTGAAGCTGAAACTGTCAAACAACTTTACAAAGTCTGTACAAGAAAAAATGTAAACACTTTGAGACACCCAAGCCTTGAGACCTTCACTGCAATGCAAATAACGTCATTGTGTACAGGAGAGGAGTATTTAACTTTCAATGGTAGAGGTGGCTGTATATTTCCAGTAATGAACAAACAGCACCTGTACTATAACGTATGTTAGCATATAGCAGAACGTTCTCTCCCAGCAATGGCAAAAACATCTTTAACATACCTATAGTAAAGCTGACCCCTTTCCCGGATGATTTAGGAATTGGTTTTATATTTCAAAGTTGTTATACAAGGGGCTTAACCTAAAAGAAGAAAAAAAAAAAAAAAAAAAACCCCCACACACACGGGACGGATCCATGATGATCCGCCCCGTGAACATCCGCTTGCTCAGCGGGGATCACTCCGCCGATCCCCGCTGAACAGGCAGATGACAGGTCCACCTGTCAGAGTGCCGCTCTCCCCTATGGGGGAATCGGATGACGACGGACCGTAGAATCCGTCATCACCCAATCCGATAACGGATGGAAAAGTAGGTTTTTCCTCCATTACACTTTTCGGATCGGAGCGGGTCGGATGTCAGCGGACATGTCACCGCTGACATCCGACGCTCCATAGAGGTCTATGGAGGGTCCGTTCAGGTCCACCAAAAAAAAAACTGACAGGCGGAACTGAACGGATCGTTCGTCTGATAGAGGCCTAAAGAAAATGTGTCCTGCGATAGGAAGATAGGCTGGAATGCCAACTGCCTGGCAGTCATGCCGAATATCTTCCATGGTTTGATTTACTGACCTGGAAGAAGCTTTGATTTTATGAAATCACTGATCCAGGACAAATATGCAGCAAATAAAAGTATTGAAGCCAGAAACAGCCAGACATCAGCACATTCAAAAAAGAAAGCTCAGCAATGATGGTGTACATTGCTGTACTGTACACATCTAGGATTTCTAGCTTATGCTCTGGTTATGAAGAACCTTAAGGCGGAGTTCCAACGACATCTAGCATTTTTTTTTTAAACCAGCCATTATAAGCATACTATGAGACACATATTTCTATATTACGCTGCTATAGGTTTGTATTTTATATAAAAACAAACCTTATATTTCTTCTTCTTGTGTGTTCCCATCTTGCTTGTGGGCAGGGGAAGCCCACAAGGATGATCTTCCAGGATATGGTGCTGCTGAATTACCAGCATGCACTTCCCGATCTCGCGCATTATGCACATCGCAGCGGTGGAAATTTCTCTGCTTGCCATCACAACGAGCAGCGGAAGTGCCCGGCCAGTTATGGAAACCTAGCCCTCGGCACTGCCCGCTGACTCCTGGGAAAGGATGACACATCTCCCAGGAACACTAGGGAGCAGAGGCGCCAAGGGAAATGACGTCAAGCACCATGGAGAGGAAGTGACAGATTACAAGGGACCCCATAGCAACAGCCGTGAACGAGTTGATGTTGCTGATGGATATTATTGTTGATTTCTATAAAGTTCGTTTTATGGGTGGAACTCCGCTTTAAAGTAAAGGCAACATTTTTGTTTTGGATAGGAGTGGAGATGGATTAGAACACCGTCAGGTTTACATTGCTGTTCCCATTAGGAGGAGGAGGAGATTTACCCTCTATTGGTATTGCATGCTATTACCACTGAATGTGAAAGTAAAAAGAAAATCCCAAATTTTGAGTTGTCCTCAAAAAAGGAATAGGAGGGGGAATCTACCAATGGGGGCACTCATTCTGGAGGCCCCAATGGTTCCCCTTAATTTGCAGGGATCTCCCCTCACTTCCCGTTTTGGTTATGGGACAGGATGTGCAGGTAAATCTCCCCAACAGGACACAGATGAGTAAAAAAAAAAAAATAAAAAAAAAAACCACACACACACACACACACACTTTGCCTATAATTCTACTTTAAATCAAAGACTAGCTAACTATAAGGCTAGATTAACACTATTGCGAATTGTTCTATAGAAATCACACCGCCTGTGTCGAAGTGTGAAAAGTGAATCTACTGGGAGTGGTTTCATAATTCTCAATCACCTGCTGCACTTGCAGGGCTCTAATGTGGAAAGTTGCAGTATCTGCATCCCTTTAGATGTGATTTCCTATTGGGAGTATCTCACCAAAAATGACATTTTTGTTGCAGGGAATGCCGCAAATCTGACTTGTATCTTAATGTAGACTTCTGGGAAAATCACTGAGCTAATCACAGACAGGCAGACCTGATTGCAATGGCTGTGTAAAAGGGGCCTAAATGTCAGTTCAAGCCTAAATAAACCCATGCATTATTTCACTGTCTATCCTGTAGAGGTAAGTTAAATGATTATAGCACAATTTAAAATTTGAAGTTGAAACGAGAGAACACGTTGTAAAGAGCTGAATATCCCCTATTAAATGCATCAGACAGAGCATTCTAAAAGAAAAAAACCTTTGCGCAAATTCAGCAGTACTAGACCAACCAGAAACAGGAAACATCAGGACGACAATTGCTGAGGTTTTATTTTATTGTTGGTTTTAGTGAAACGAAAGCAACATACAGGAAGCACAGAATCCTGGGCACAGTTCTTGGCACCAAATGAACCCAAGTTACATGACGACAAGTGCACTGCCTCTAATCATCCACTCACTCAGGAAGACATGAACACAAAAACAAGTCACGCTTATACTTTTTTTTTTTGTACAGTCCAGCAACTTCTCTATCCAGCACTTCCAGTCCTCTTCAGGCAGAACCACAAACACATCATTCTGCCCATCTCTTGTGAGCCCCACCTGTCGCTTCCATACCTCTTAGGTTAAAGGGGGGGGGGGGCCAGCACATCAGACAGGGTGCACTTACAGTACTCCAGGACTGAGTAGCACTCATGCAACAACTCCTAATCACCAGTCCTGGAGTACCATGAACCCAGCCTGCATGACACCGGGGGGGGGGACACACATGCTGGGAGGGTGAAAAGACACCTGGCAGTAACCGGCCCCCCAGCCATTTTACTTACCTGAACCCCTTCTTTCAGTTGTCGGGGATGCGCTCTCTACAGGCTTCTGGCTCTTGGATAGATTGATAACAGCGGGAGCCAATGGCTGCGCTGCTATCAAATCCAATGACGCCGGGGCCGAGTCCTGCATTCGGCAGCTATAGTCAATGAATGATGGACTCGGGAGCGCGCCCACAAGGTAACCCCCTGAGGGAAGCGCTTCTCCAAGGGGGTTATCAGATGTGAGGAGGAGCCGCCGGGGGACCCCAGAAGAGCAGGTTCAGGGCCACTCTGTGCAAAACAAGCTGCACAGTGGAGGCAAGTATGATAGGTTTGTTACTTATTTAAAAAAAAAAAAATAATAATAATAATAATTACCCTTACTTTAAAGTGGGAGTTCCCTTTTAAACAAAACAGGGTACAATTACAGTGCTTTAACCTCTGAAAAAGAGAACCACAAAAAGGTTTTCAGCATGAACAGCAAGTCACAACACAGAAGGATCTCTGCCTTTTTAATCCAGGGAAGAAGGATTTGTAGTTTGAGCAGGCATGCACTCTTGTAACTTGGTAATGCACTGTTGGGCTGTGAGCCATGGACCCATAAGCAATACATTTTTAGCATACTGTTCAGACTGTTAACTGGTAGCATAAAGAGAGACTGACTTAAACCTGAAAGGAACATAAAATCATATTTTTACATTTGCAAGTGATGTTAGGCGACTTGTACCTGTCCAGCTAGTCAATGAGCTATAGTGCCTTGAAAAAGTATTTATACCCCTTGACATTTTCCCATTTTGTCATGAAAAAAAAAAAAAAAAAAAAAAAAAAAAAAAATGTACAGTATCTCACAAAAGTGAGTACACTCCTCACATTTTTGTAAATATATTATATTTTTTTCATGTGACAACACTGAAGAAAGGACACTTTGCTACAATGTAAAGTAGTGAATGAACAGCTTGTATAACAGTGTAAATTTACTGTCCCCTCAAAATAACTCAACACAGCCATTAATGTCTATACCGCTGCCAACAAAAGTGAGTACACCCCTAAATGAAAATGTCCAAATTGGGCCCAAAGTGTCAATATTTTGTGTGGCCACCATTTTCCAGCACTGCCTTAATCCTCTTGGGCATGGAGTTCACCAGAGCTTCACAGGTTGCCACCGGAGTCTTCTTCCACTTCATGATGACATCACGGAGCTGGTGGATGTTAGAGACCTTGCGCTCCTCCACCTTCCATTTGAGGATGCCCCACAGATGCTCAATAGGGTTTAGGTCTGGAGACATGCTTGGCCAGTCCATCACCTTTACCCTCAGCTTCTTTAGCAAGGCAGTGGTCGTCTTGGAGGTGTGTTTGGGGTTGTTATGTTGGAATACTGCCCTGCAGACCAGTCTCCGAAGGGAGGGGGTGTCTTGCTCGGCTTCAGTATGATGGATCCCTCAATGAACTGTAGCTCTCCAGTGCCGGAAGCACTCATGCAGCCCCAGACCATGACACTCCCACCACCATGCTTGACTGTAGGCAAGACACTTGTTTTTGTACTCACCTTGGTTGCCACCACACACGCTTCTTGTGCATCATCTTTAGAAGAGGCTTCCTTCTCGGATTACAGCCATGCAGACCAATTTGATGCTGTGGACGGCATATGGCCTGAGCACTGACAGGCTGACCCCCAACCCCTTCTACCTCTGCAGAAATGCTGGCAGCACTCATGTCTATTTCCCAAAGACAACCTCTGGATATGACGCTGAGCACGTGCACTCAACTCCTGGTCAACCATGGCGAGGCCTGTTCTGAGTGGAATCTGTCCTAGTAAACCGTATGGTCTTGGCCACCGTGCTGCAGCTCAGTTTCAGGGTCTTGACAATCTTATAGCCTAGGCCATCTTTACGTAGAGCAACAATTCTTTTTTTCAGATCCTCAGAGTTCTTTGCCATGTTGTGCCATGTTGAACTTCCAGTGACCAGTATGAGAGAGTGAGAGCGATAACACCAAACACACCTGCTCGCCATCCACACCTTGTAACACCAACAGAGTCACATGACACCGGGGAGGGGAAAAAAAAAAATAAAAAAAAAAAAAAAAAAAAATAAAAATCGCTAATTGGGCTCAATTTGGACATTTTCACTTAGGGGTGTACTCACTTTTGTTGCCAGCGGTTTAGACATTAATGGCTGTGTTGAGTTATTTTTTTTTATTTTTTATTTAGTGGTATGCGACATACAATGAAATGATAACTTCACAGAAAATGTTGTTCAAACAAAATAGCTTACATATGAACACTAGATAGTGGTATCTGAACAAAATATAAGTAAACTCAATATATTATAACAGAGACAGCTCTATACGTATAAAAGATACCTAGATACCCAGGAAGTATAAGACTAGGGCTTCTCTTCGACAGGGCAATTAATCACTAAGAACACTCTGGGGATTAGCCCTAGATCCATGGAGGATTTGGGTATCCTCACCTAGGGGAAGGGTACTGTGGTGTGACCAGCTGGGGTCGAAACATACCAATTTTTTGATTTAAAGGAGAGAAAATGAATAAAGAAGAAAAAAGAAAGGAGATTGGGGGAGAGAGACTGAGTAAAGGAAAAGAGGGGGGGGGGGGGGGGGAGGAGGGGATGTGCTGGTAAAGTGAAGAGGGTAGGAGTAGAAGTTGTGTTGAGTTATTTTGAGGGGGACAGAAAATTTACACTGTTATACAAGCTGTACACTCACTACTTTGCCACAATGTAAAGTGTCATTTCTTCAGTGTCGTCACATGAAAAGATAGAATATATATATATATATATAGATATATATATATATATATATATATATATATATATATATATATATATATATATATATATATATATATCTATATATATATATATATCTATATATCTTTTGCGAGATACTGTCTTTTATGTGATAGACCAAACTGGCACATAATTGTTAAATTTTGAAAATCATTTTTTCTTCCACTTATTACAAATGTGTGTCATGCATTTGTATTCAGCCCCCTTTACCTCGATACCCCTAACTAAAATCTAGTGGAACCAATTGCCTTCAGAAGTCACCAATATAGTAAATAGGTTCTCTAAAACATAGGTGGAATCTAAGTGAACAAACAGCATCATGAAGGCCAAGGAACACACCAGGTCAGGGATAAAAGTTGGAGATGATTAAAGCAGGGTTATATACAAGTGTGTAAATATTATATATCTATAGCTCTATATCTATATATCTCTCTATCTCAAGCTTTAAACATTTAACGGAGCACTGTTCAATCCATCATCCGAAAATGGAAAGAGTATGGCACAACTGCAAACCTTCCAAGACAAACCCGTCCAACTAAACGGACAGGCCGGACAAGGAGAGCATTGATCAGAGAAGCAGCCAAGAGGCCCATGGTAACTCTGGAGGAGCTGCAGAGATCCACAGCTCAGGTGGGAGAATCTTTCCACAGGACAACTATTAGCTGTGCACTCCACAAATCTGGCCTTATGGAAGAGTGGCAAGAAGACGGCCATTGTTGAAAGAAAGCCATAAGAAGTCCTGTTTGCAAAAAGCCATTTGGGGGACACAGAAAACATGTGGAAGAAGGTGCTCTGGTCAGATAAGACCAAAATTGAACTTTTTGGCCTACAAGCAAAACGCTGTGTGGGGGAAGACTAACACTGCACACACCTTCTCCACCATGAAACACGGTGGTGTCAGCATCATGGTGTGGGTATGTTTTTCTTCAGCAGGGACAGGGAAGCTTGTCAGAGTTGATGGGGAGATGGATGGAGCCAAATACTGTGGTCAGCAGAAATAGGAGTTTATTTTATGCATCAGTGGGAGTACAGTACAGTGTCCCATCTGTGGTATTGAGGGGGGAGGGGGGGGGGGGGGGAGAGAGAGCTCTACTAATTGTGTCAATGGCAGAAATGATGCCCCACTGTTGGTGTCGGTGGGCAGAATAGTGTACTCCATCAGTAAGATGAATAGTGCCAAGGGCCAGATAAAGGCAAGCAAAGGTCCACATCTGGCCCGGGACACAGTTTGGAGACCACTGGTTTAGATCAAACCATACTCATGTGTTAGAATGGCCCAAAGTCCAGACCTAAATCCAATTGAGAATCTGTGGCAAGATTGCTGTTCAGATGCTCTCCATCCAATCTGACAGAGCTTGAGCTGTTTTGAAAAGAAGAATGGGTAAAAATGTTCTATAAAATATTGACATGGGAAGGGGGGGTTGAATACAAATGCACGTCACACTTTTCAGATATTTGTAAAAAAAATAAAAAAAAATTGACCATTTTTAATTTTCCTTTCACTTTACAATTATGTGCCACTATGTGTTGGTCTATCACATAAAATACATTTACATTTTTGGTTATAACATGACAGAATGTGGAAAATTAAGGGGTATGAAAATGTTTGCAAGGCAATGTATGTCCTATTAGACACGAATGTCTATGAGATGCCATGCATGGTAATTATTTAATATGCATTAACACATAAAAAGAGAAGAAGTTTTTTTTTTCAAAGAACCAGACATAACTACTGTATGAATAGTTTGGCACTAAAACAAACTGAAGTCTCATCTCCACAGAGAGCAGAGGTATCCACTTGTAAGGAGCTGTACAACAAGTTTGAGCAGGGTGGAGACTGAAAACATCCTTCCATATACAAAGCTGGCATTGCTTTCCAGGAGGTCACGTCAATGATAAACCTTTCCAAACCTGTACTTATGACACATGTACTTGGGCAGCAAACCTAAACAAGGAGGATTGTTACCTTCCCTATATAAAAATGTGTTCTGCAAAGCATTAACAAGTATGTACAGGTAAAACACGGTTTTCTCTGTTTAGGACAAAAGTAGGAAAAAAAAAAAAAAAAAAAAAAAAAAAGCAGGAAAACGGCCAAAACCCCTGCCAGTTAAATTTGCTGTGTACTACTGGGGAAAGTTTACTCCCCTTCCTGTCCCAGGAGATACAACAAGAAGTTAGAGGAAGTCTCCTAAAGTGAGGGGGAATTCCTTTTTGACAGGTGTCTCCATTGAAAGATTTCCCCCTTGCCTCTTGTTCAGGGGACAAAAATCAAGAAAATTTCGATTTACCCCCACTTTTTGGTTGACATTACAAATAGAGGGGTGAATTTTCCAGAAGGGAACAGAGCCAACAAAAGCTAAAACAAAAAGTTTCACCTAAGAGCTTGCTCGCACTACATTCATTGGCCTGTGGTTAATCTGCGCAGATCACTGCAGGCTCAACACAAGGGCACAGAAGAAAAAAAGAAAAGCAATGCACTGCCCCTCATCACCTACACAACCGACACAAGTCCGCATGCTAAAAAATAGCCCATTTTAGCTCACAGACTGGTGACAACTAGATCTAAAAAAGATACACTTCAATAGTTGCTACAGTATGAATTTTCAGATATTTAAAGGTTTCATTGTTCTAACTCCATCATTTATAAGGCAGAACCCTGCCTAATGCTTGAAATTCACAGATGCAATGCAGCTAAATACTTCAGAAGTTGTAAATACTTTTAACAGGTCACACTACTGAAAAACCTTGCAAGTATAATGAATATCTGAATAAAATGTAAGATTCCACATCAGATGAGAGAACAGCACGTATTTAGGTGTCCGTTTATGAAGCAGTGATCAGCGGTGATCCCGAGGATCGCCGCTGATCACAGTCCATAAACAGTTTATGAAACAGTGATAATCGGGGGAGAACATGTTTGAACTTGTTCTCCCGCCGATTATCTCTACACATGGAGAATCCTCATAGATGACACAGTAACGGCCAGTTTATGAAGCGGTGATCTCACCGCTTCACTGGCGATCTGAGTCAGAATTCACACTCCCAGGTTCACCAGCTCAGAGCTGGTGAATCGGGGAGTGAAGAGGAAATCTGGGGGGATCTGAGGGGGAAGGAGGAAGTTTTTTAACTTCCTTATGCCTCGTTCAGACCCCCCAACACTGTAAGCATGTCCCCCTGTCATATTTATGTGTATACATATATATATACATATAATGTGTATATGTATATATATATCATGTGTGTGTATATACATGTATATATAATGTGTGTGTGTGTATACATATGTGTATAATGTAGGGGGACTCTTTATTTTACTAACATTAATCCACGCCGTTGAGCGGTGATAATTTATCACTGCTTAATAAACTGACATCTGGTACTGTAATCTCGTAAAGTCTCACGAGATTCCAGTATCAGGGGCCGCTCTCCACTGTTTGAAGCATTTGTAGATCGCTTCACTCCTCCAAAGGTGAAGCGATCTACACTGCTTCATAAACTGGCACACAGAGGAGAAAAATCTTCACTGTGAATGCCGGAGAACGAAGCAGTGAATAGATTTCACTGCTTCATAAACGGACACCTTACTGTGAGCAGGCTGCTGTATGCAGTGAAGGTCTACTCAGAGGAAAGTGTGAGACACATAGATAAGTGATGTAATATCAGATGAGCTCATCACAGATGGGAAACACCTAGTGCTCTGCCACTGCACTGTGTCTCAACTCTTCCATCATTTAAAGAGGACCTCTCACCCACATTTTTTAGTACAATTTTACTAATACTACAACCCAAGAATGAGAAGCTACTGAAAATGACCACAAAACACTTGCTTATATCCTATGCAAGGGGATAGAACTAAGCGTATGGGAGTAGATCTAAATATAAAGCTGATTAAATACAAAAAAAAACCAACTTCTGGGCAGGCCGAACTTCAATTAGTGTATGCCCAGCTTAAGGCCTGCCATAGACGTTCGAATCTCAGTCTGTTCAGCAGGAACCAAACAAGATTCAAACCATGTATGGGGCAGGCCGAATGTACCCAAGATGATCGATCAACTTGGGTAACACCAGTCTGCCGGATTCTACATGCGATTATCCCTAGCAGCGGTTACACTGTTCTCCTGGCAGGGACGGCTTCCCCCGTCTGGAGAACACAATGGCTCGGTGGGAGGGACCCTGTGGTTGCAGGAAAAATTTGCTCAGTCTAGGGCTGGCCTAACTGTTCATCTCCGCTGCATGTCAAGATTTACCAAGTCATGCACCTGTAAAGTTCTAGAAGTTTTCAGTAGATTCCACAAACTGACTAAACATTACAAAATTGTAGGCCGCTTTTTTTTTTTTTTTTTTTTTTTTTTTTTTTTTTAGGGCTAGTTTACAATTGAGGCAAGGACTGCCACTCCACAGTTGCGGTGCAGCTCCATTCACTTGAACAGGTCGTGTTCAGCAGGAGGTCATGACCGAAAGTAACGGGTAGAATTCCTGTTGTACAGCAGTAAAAAATACACCTCAGCCACCTGGGTTTTACTGCCACCCAACCGCAAGTGTAAACGAGACCATAGTTCTGACAAAATTTCAAGCAGAAAGTGATATGAACATTTTTATGTCAAGCCTTGCAGCTAGATAAAACATGAAATGCAAAGATTAGCGCAAAGCTTTCTTAGAGTCCTTGCACACAACAGATGTATAAACATTGGATCATTCTGGCAGAAAGTTCCTTCCCAAAAAACAAAGACAAATATGGACTGTATAGTGTGACCATTTACACACATATGTGTGTGGGGGATCAGTACAATCACAATACAGAAGGGACGGGAGTGCCCTGCGCATGGAGCCAACAATCTAAAGGTAGGGGAAGACGGTATAAAAAAGTAATAACTGCGGGGGATGATCTGATGGAGGTGGCTCGGGTACAGTTCTTAGGTGGGAGGGGCTTCCTTGAATAAGTGAGTTTTCAGGGATTGCCTAAAATCAGACAGGGTAGGGGCTGACCAGACATACTGGGGTAGGGAGTTCCAGAGGATGGGAGAGGCTCTGGGAAAGTCCTGGTGGAGGGGGGAGAGTAATATCTGCAGATAAGGTTGGGGATGTAGCTGGGGGCAAGGCTGTGGATGTCCCTGTATGTTGTGGTTAGTATTTAGTCTAGCAGCAGCATTCATAATAGACTGAAGGGGGGGGGGGGGGAATAGCCTGTGTAAGGGTAGGCCAGTGAGGAGAGAGTTGCAGTAGTTGAGGCAGGAAATATCCAAGGAGTGAATAAGCTGTTTTGTGGCGTCGTTAGTCAGGGGTGAATTCTGGAAACGTTGGAGGTTAAGGCAGCAAGATGTAGCCAGTAAATGGGTGCAAGCATGTGTAAGGAACGCAGTTCCCCCACCCCTTCCCCACAGATCTAAACATGGCAGTAGTTTAATCGATATTTACGTGCCTAGGTAAACCGACCCACTGAGCTACCTTCAAATCAGCAAGAAATAGCAAGAGCCCTTATTAATCAAATACAAAACATATTGGTAATAAAAGATCTATTTTGTGGGCTAAGAAGGATAATGCAGCAACATAAGTTAGTTTTCTTTAAACAGAGAGTAAACATGTGTCCCGTTGAAGTTAAAATGAATGCAGAATTCCTCGCCTAAGGGAGATGACAAAGCTGGTGTCCTCAATTTCTTTCAGAAAGCGGTCAGCGACTCAAAGTCCTGGGGCTCTATTCAGCTGAGCACTTGTTTGACTAGATGCTGAAAACTGACTACGTGTCTTATAATATTAAAAGGAAAAAAAAAAAAAAAAAAAAAAAAAAAAAAAAAGGAAGGTTACATGGTTAAAGTGGTCGTCCCCTCCCCCCACCTTTCTAAGTGAGCTATTCAGCGCATACAGGATGAAGAAAACTAGGAACGCTTTGAGGATTTTTATATAAAAACTGTACAGACTGACTTGTACAAATTTATCTAACTTATTTCACATTTATAAGACTCATGCTTGGGCAAAGAAACAATCTTAGGTTCAACATACAAAAAAAAAAAAAAAAGTACAATCAACTTTAGATTTACCAAAACTACATAATGAGGATTAACCTAAATCTGTCCAGTCAGGCAGGTCCTTGCACTAGATATAGGTTTGTAGATCTAAAATGGAGATTGTAATGTTTGTGGTGAGCTTAAGTACTCATTTACCAATTCAATGCTGTTCACCACTCCTGCGAAAAAAAAAAAAAAAAAAAAAAAGATTGCAAAGGTTGCGTTTGGTGGTGTTACTGCCTGCCAGATGCAACCAGTTGTACAGAGTGTCGCACCACCACCGTGTGTAAGGCCACTGGCTACGTTAATTGGCCATGGAACGGATGTTAAAATAGTGGCTCACCTGCCTGTTTACTGCCTCTTGGCCACTTTTTTTTCTTCCCAAAATAATTGGGCTTTAGCATAACTGAAGGATTGGTGTTTAAAAACTGCCATTTCTACTATCACAATGCCCTTTAGGCAACACCAACCCAAACTACTACGTGGCTTGAGGTCTGCATCTCCCTTGGCCTGCTCAGCAGAAGGAAGTCCTTCCCTGGAACCTCATCCAGAAATTCAAGGCCTTTTGAAAAAATCGTTTCTGCTCATGAACAGATTGTTCTAAATTACCAGTCCTTCATTGAGCTGGAAAACCAAACCAGTACATAATAGGAGGAATTTCTGCCGCTTTAGCTGTCCCATTGACTACATGTTTACTATCCCCAGGACATAGCACACAAGGGTTAACCCTTCCATAACTGGGAAGCATAAAGTAGTACAGCAAAAAAAAAAAAAGTAAGCATACAAGTTTTGATGACATGAAAAATCACTTTCAGAAGAATTTTATGCGAAAACCTACTTACTGAAAAAAAAAACAAAAAAAAAAAAAAAAAAAAAAAAAACTGACCTTTCATGATACACTTTAACTGTAGTGGATGATGAAATGCTACCAGAAACAAGATGATAAATTTCATGAAGAGATGATATCCTTAAAGCAGATCTTTACCCAAAATTAACTTTCATTTTGCCCTGCCTCCTTTCCCTCTCACATGTGTATAATAATTTTATGTATTTTTTTGTGCTGCACTTCTGAATTTCTCACCTAGGGAAGAACATGCCAATCCCCCTCCTAGATATGCTGCAGGGCTTCAGGTCCTGGCAGTGTTCTATGGCACACCTATGCAGGTTTTCCCTGCGCTCACGCAAAGACAGGCTGTTTCCAATCACCAAAACTGCTGTGTCTGCACATGCTCAGTAAATTCTCCACATGTCGAAGGGTTCTCCCAGGACCTGCAAGCCAGGAAGAGCCATTCAGCACAATTGCACACATGACAGAAAAATGAAATTGACAGATCTGAGGGGGCAGAACCAAAATGAAGGGGACTAAAGTTACTCTTTATTAAAGTGCATCTAACTGCACAAACAAAAAATGTGATATACTGCAACTTACCAATCCTTGGATGTTGTGGCTACACTTATTTTCTTTTTAAGTGTTTGTTCCTTCATTTTCATATGGTCAGTAACATATGACCAGATGGCTACACTCACTCCACTGTATGTATGGAGGAGCAGTGTAGCCACCCTTGGACAGCAGGCAGCATTGTCAAACTGTGAAGAGGGTAGTGCTAGATGGACTTTTAGAACAAACTACAGCTGAACTCCAGCTACTTGAGCAGTTGCAGATTTTTAATTTTTTGGGACAGGTTTTTACAGAAAAAAAAGGAACCCTTTGTGTCAGTGTTAAAGTTGTTGTAAACAGTTTTTTTTTTAAAACTTAAAGTGGGGTTCCACACACTTTTACAACTCTTCAGCATCCCTCACTAAACTGTGCACTGTAAACGAACTGGACATTTTTTAAAAAAATTTCTCAGCATCTACTGTATATTTGCTGTATTCATTTTTCACTTCCTCCTCCCTGGCCGCGGCCCATCGCATCATTTCCTGTTTGCAATGCCTTCTGGGAAGGGGCGGCAACTTCCTCTGAAACTGCCGTTGCTATGGAAACCTGACCTGAAACCCATTACACTGCTTGTGCTGCACTGAGCATGTGCGAGATCTGCAAGGATGAGATCCCATAAGAAATACAGTCTGGCTTTAGATGTCCACACTTAAGATGGCCACGGCCTGCTGTAAGTTTATAAAATAACAAACTACTGCTATAAACTAACAAAACAGACCTTAGTTTACAGACTAACTTTACTAGAATACATTAAGCTTGTGTATTATAGGGGTATTTTTATTTAAAAAGTATAAATTCGGCCGGAACACCACTTTAATACAGTCTCAACATTAAGGCAAAAAAATCTTTAGTAGTAGCTCTCCCTGCAGCCCCCCCTAAATACTCACCAATCTCGGACCAGCATTGTGCACATCTATAGCTGCTCTTCTCCCCTCTTCCCCCATCCCACAAGCTGGGCCGAGAGCAGCGTGGACGTGTCTGGCGATGGCGGAGCTGAGCCGGGCTGTGTGTCTAAATAGACACAGGCAACCTGGCATGCGATCGAGCGTGCACACAGAGCATCAGGGTTGTTCTGCACAAAACCATTACACAGAGCAGGTACGTAGTAATTCTGCAATTATTGTTTTAATTAAAAAAAAATAAAAATCTATGATTTTATAATCCCTTTAAATAGTTTGTCTCAACCCTTTAAACTGCCACTTGTTAAAAAGCCTGCCGGGCAAATCACATTCGATGTCTGTGCGATGCAAATTCAGCCATACATATTGTATGGCTGAATTTGTAACGCATTCAGACCAAAGTCCTGCAGGGCCCTTTTTATTTTGGTCCGCACCAGAATCTGATTGCATGGGTGTCCGAACAGACAGTTTGCATTGCGATATGCGAACTGTTCTGAGGGTGTCATTAACTTTGTATTGAAGCTCCCAGCAGTTTGCGTATGGCAGTGAGAACTGCCTATGCAGTGGATTTGCAGGGTTCCTGCATTGCACCAATGTGAACCGAGCCTCCAGGAGAAGAATCAATTGGCCAGGTTGGATTTTGCCACCCAATACTGTTCCCATGAGAATAAAATGCAACGTGGGCATGTACATCCACCAACTGCTCAGAAGATGAATTTTGGGCCACTTTCCAGCTATGTTGAAGGTGAAAATAAATAAAATAAAGAACCAACCACCCCACAACACTGTTAAAAGCCTCTGAAAATCTGCAGCTCAATATCATGGAAACCGGATATAGAAGGCAGATGACATATGCAAGCAACAAAGTAAATTATAGGGAACACACAGCCAGCAAAGTAATTAAAAGCACAACTTGTATGTGTGGAAAGCAATCATAGTAATTACTACATTAAACATCAGAGACCAGCACATGACACTCTTGTGGAACATCAGTCTAGTAGTTCCTGCAAGAAATGGAATGGCCTGGGGTTAAGTCGAGTGACAAACAAACCACTAAAAACACA